>JAXFYN010000151.1:70656-612087 GCA_036172215.1 Camellia granthamiana
CATATGATGGAAATAAGACAACCGAAACATACATGCAAGAACATGCACGAATGCAAAGGACCGATCCTAAGGCACAACATGCAACTCTAACTAAGCATGGCAAATGATGAAGTATGGCATGTAAACACATATTTTCCAGCTCTGAAACATAATGTACAATGGTCCCGAAACATGCAAATATGTCACACAATACATGCTAGGTGGCTCGGGTACCGAAACTAGTGAAGTGCGTTACACTAGAGGTACCCAAAGCGATGCACAAATGGCAAAACCAACCCCAAACAGACCCTAGGCAGGTCTGAAACAGTGGGAAAATGGCCTAAGATGGTGGCTCAACATGCAAGGAAATGGAGCTCACTCAATGGCCCGAAAACAAGGCATTCATGGACAACTCTCAAGCACACTTAAGGAGTATAAAACATGGCAATATGGCATTTGTACAAGCTCTAAAATATGATGTATAATGGACCCAAAACATGAACACACCTCAGTATATGCATGGAATGAGCCTCAAAACTCAAAGTTAAGCATGGGTATTGAACTACAAGCATGCAAAAACAAACATCATTCGACCATGAGACCCAAAAACGGAGCTAAAGCAGTCCAAAAATATGCATAAGATTAGTTTAAGGCATGGCCAAAAAGTGCTAACATGAAGGGCCAAAACAACATGCAACATAGACTAGTAAGCATGGTTTTCACTACATGTATATGAAGCACAAGAGAGGTCACCAAACCAGCCAAAAACAGAAACATGGCATGCTAAAACATGCCCAAAAACCCATGGAAACTCAGTCAACACATGCTAGAATGAGGTGCTCCTTTGAGAGGCCAATAAGAGGGTTGTTCAACACATACAAGATAGACATGCAAAATGGAAAAACCACCTCTGGAAATAGGTTATGAGGGTCCTAAAACCCCACCAAAAAGGGCCTGAAATGGGTCAATAAAGCATGCAATGAAAGGTCCCTTTGAAAAGCCTTGAGGAGGATTGCTCTACACATGCATGAGGGACACAAAATATGGCCAAAAGGGCTTCGGACAGAGTCAAAGCAGACGTCAAAACTCACCAAATAGGGCCTGAAATATGACTTCACAACATGCAAGTAGGAGCCCCTTTGGAAGGCTAACAAAGCCAGTAAAAAGAACAAGGGGTGAGAGGGTCACCCCCTCTCTGATTTTGGCTCTCAAAACAATGTGCTAGCCACTGAAAATCCACTGGATTTCAGTGGCTAGAAGGCCAAACAAAGCATGAAACAAAGGCCTAGATGCAAGGCTCAAAACAAGATGCAAACAAGCATACAAGGGGATAGATGACCCCAAACAGAAAAATGCCCTTAATCAAACCTCAAGAGGAGCTCAAAATAAGACTCTTTTCAGTTTATGACAAACCTTGAAAATGCTTTCAAGCAAGGCTAAGATGGGAAGCAAAATAAGCTTACAAAGAGGGATGGAGCATACAAGGAGGTAGATGACCTCAAACAGAAAAATGTCCTTAATCAAACTTCAAGAGGGGCTCAAAATAAGACACTTTTCAGTTTAAGATGAAATCCAGAAATGCTTGCAAATAAGGCTAAAGAATGAAACAAAAACAATGTCAAAATGGGGGGAAATAGGGACTTACCCTTGTAGAGAAGACCTCCAACAACTTCCGGACCAAGATGGTGAGCCTTCAACCTCTGCAAATCAGTTCCAAGATGCTTGGATGGATGGTGGAGGTGTTGTGCTAAGGGTTGGTGCGCAAATGGCCAAGAATGATGGAGTTTAGAGCTTAGGATGGAGAGATATGGAGAGTTGTATGCAAAGTGTCTTAACCAAATTATTCAACCCTTGCAAATGGAGAGGAAAGCCTCTCTTCTAGAAGACAAAGGGCCAAGGCTTCTTGAGAAGCCTCAAGTAAAGGGTGCAAGCTTCTAAAAGAAGCTAACCAAAAGGGTCAAGCTTCTTGAGGAAGCTAGACCAAAGGGGTCAAGCTTCCCTCAAGAAGCTTGACAAAAGGTCAAGCTTCTCCTAGAAGCTAAGTAAAAAGGGCCAAAGCTTCCTTAAGAAGACAAACAAGAGGGTCAAAATCTCGGAGGATGGGTCAAATACTTCACAGCTGGCACAGCTGTGTTGCACTCAGGAAGGCCAAAAAACAGAAAGCTGGCCGACCAGGGGTCAAAAGGTTCAAGCAAGAAAGCTGGTCGGCCTACCCCAGAAAGGTGGCCTCCTAGATGAATGCAATACAGTGGTGGTATGGGAGACCAGAAAAAGTGACCCAGGAGAGAGGAAAACCAGCTTTCTAGCAAGGTTCAAAAGGGTCAGGAAGAAAAGCTGGTCGGCCTACCCATATTGGTGGCCTCTTAGATGAGTACAATACAATGGTGGTATGGGAGACCAGAAATTATGGCCCAACAGTACGGAAAACTAGCTTTCTGTCAAGAAAACCGGCTGGAGGAGAGAGAAAAAGGTCTCCAAAAGAATTGCTGGTCTCCCCATTATAGTACCACCTTCCAAACAATGAAAATAGGGTCCATATAAAAAATGAACCCTAACCGATGCGAAACGAGGGTTCGGGGGGCCAAAACGCGCGGCCCCGGGGCCCCGAAAACAGGCTGTTAAGCACTGGAGGTAGCGTATGACCACAAAGGTGGTCTCCCCGGGCCACAGTATCCCTCCAGGGAGAGGGAATAAGGTGTGTGCCAAAAATCGGAGCAAACGGAGATAGTTAAGCGGTCCCGAACCGAGACACACGGCCGACGGCTCCGAAAACTAGAAACTGGCCTCCAAACGGGAAAAATGGCCTACGACCGCGAAACCTAGCCTTACGGACACTGAGAGATGGTCTTCGAGGCCTCTCCTTTCCTTCGGGAAGAGAAAACAGAGAAAACAGGACCTGGTTCGTAAACTGAGATAAAGCACAAAAGAGTCCCTGAAGTCCGGAGGCAAGGCTCTCAGTCGAGACTCTGTGACCTCAGAACGAGCACAATATGCATCATCACCGAGCGCTCAATCGGTGACGTCTGAGTCTTAAGGTCGGTCAACAATGGGGTGTCTCTACAGTTGCCCCTCTTTGACAGAACTCGAAAGTCATACGTGACGGGAGTGAATGTCAAAGCCCAGAGACGACCCATTTTTGACAAGGCCGAAGACTTAGACAAACAGGCAAGATAATCAAAGAGATGTGCCCGCAGGCAGGGGAAAAATGCAACTGACAATGCAAGAAGCTGAACATGATCATGCAAAGAAAGCTGTAATGAAGCATATTATGCAACAGTTTTAAGCAAGCATATACAAATCTAACTTCATTTCATGCAGTTATGATGTAAGAAGATTATGCAATCTTAGCGAGCATGTGCGATAGATGCACAAAAGTGAAGAGAGTGTGATGGATACACTATATGAATAAAGTGTGATTGATGCACTAAGTGAAGCAAAGTGTGACAGATACACAAAAAGTGAACACAAAGTGTGATAGATGCACTAAGTGAACAGAGTGTGATTGATACACTAAAAGCGAACACAAAGTGTGATAGATGCACTAAGTGAACAGAGTGTGATTGATACACTAAAAGCGAACACAAAGTGTGATAGATGCACTAAGTGAACAGAGTGTGATTGATACACTAAAAGTAAACACAAAGTGTGATAGATTGACTAAGTGAACAGAGTGCGATTGATACACTAAAAGCGAACACAAAGTGTGATAGATGCACTATGTGAACAGAGTGTGATTGATACACTAAAAGTGAACACAAAGTGTGATAGATGCACTAAGTGAACAGAGTGTGATTGATACACTAAAAGTGAACACAAAGTGTAATAGATGCACTATGTGAACAGAGTGTGATAGATATACTAAAACTGAACACAAAGTGTGATAGATGCATTATGTGAACAGAGTGTGATAGATATATTAAATATGAACACAAAGTATGATAGATGCACTATGTGAACAGAGTATGATAGATATACTAAAAATGAACACAAAGTGTGATAGATGCACTATGTGAACAGAGTATGATAGATATACTAAATATGAACATAAAGTGTGATAGATGCACTATGTGAACAGAGTATGATTGATATACTAAATGTGAACACGAAGTGTGATAGATGCACTATGTGAACAGAGTATGATAGATATACTAAAAATGAATACAAAGTGTGATAGATGCACTATGTGAACAGAGTATGATAGATATACTAAGTATGAACACAAAGTGTGATAGATGCACTATGTGAATAGAGTATGATAGATATACAAAAGGTGAACACGAAGTGTGATAGATGCACTTAGTGAACATAGTATGATTGATATACTAAATGTGAACACGAAGTGTGATAGATGCACTTAGTGAACATGTGTGATAGATACACAAAAGGTGAACACAAAATGTGATAGATGCACTAAGTGAACAGAGTATGATTGATATACTAAATGTGAACACGAAGTGTGATAGATGCACTTAGTGAACAGGTGTGATGGATACACAAAAGGTGAACACAAAGTGTGATAGATGCACTAAGTGAACAGAGTATGATTGATATACTAAATGTGAACACGAAGTGTGATAGATGCACTTAGTGAACAAGTGTGATGGATACACAAAAGGTGAACACAAAGTGTGATAGATGCACTAAGTGAACAGGTGTGATGGATACACAAAAGATAATGAAGTGTGATGGATGCACTAAAGTAAATGAAGTGAATATGTGCATGATAGATACAAAAAATGAGAATGTGTGTGATAGATACAGAAAATGAAAGAAGTGTGATTGATACACTAAGTGAAGAGAGTGTGGTTGATACACTAAATAAATGAAGTGTGATTGATACACTAAGCGAATGAAGAAAGTGTGATAGATACATTAAGGGTGAATGAGGTATGATTGATATACTAAATAAATAAAGTGTGATTGATACACTAAATAAATGATCTCAAACGGAACTTCTTTGAATGAACCGTACATACAATATCGTGCATGAATGAGAAAGAAACTTGATAGGTACAATGCCATACAACGCATGATGCAATAACCAAGCATAGCGGCGCTTTAGAAAGCACCTCAAGGGGTGAGTGGTGATGAACCGCTCTACTCTGACGAGGATCTCCCCTCGTGCTCTTCGAACACTTACCTTCAACTGACAGTACAAAGGCTCTGAAATATTGACAAAGGTTCTTCACGTATAACACTTTGGATGCTGCCTTTCTTCCTGATCATATTCACAACTTTCCCTATTCTCCAACGGGGTGACAGACTAGGTTGGTTCAGTATCTAGAATTAAGGTGCATACACGCTATCTCAACCTATGGGGCTTCCATACAGATTTCAGGCCGAGGACACGCCTCTGGGTATTTAAACCAGACTTTAGTCTCAGAAATCCCGAACATTTGCGTTCTAGGCAACAGCCATTCGAACTCTAGTTTCCACCGTCGTAGTTGGTCTCTTAGGAACTCATCGCGAACACAGCCAAGATGCCTCTGGCAGGGAATGGTACTCAGGGAGAGCACTTGATCGCCATTCTGGCTTGAAGCAGACTTGATCTTGAGCTTGAGGTAGAGGTACACTCATACTTTGGAGCACTGGCAAGACCTGAAGAGGTACACACGGAATGCAATCTCGGAACTTACTGAAGTTGAAACAAACTCAGATACCCGACATTTTCCCTCTTTTCTTTTGCTTTGCAGTCTGGAACCTATATAGCTTCAGATAGGTCCTGGTTCTACTGTTCTCATGTGACCTGGGTTGAACCCTGTAGTTTTATGAAAGAACAGATCCTGTTTTGCACAAATGTAGAGAATGGCACAGCACTCGGAGCGCAAAACGATTTTATTTTTGAAATTGAGAGATGAGTTCTTGACCGAGGTATTGAGCCTACGACTGAACACAGCGCACTACGACTCAATAACGGAAAACAAAAAGGTAAACAACCTAAACACATCGAGTAACACTCGAAACGACTCGAAACAAGAATCGAGATAAAACAAAAAGACACGACACTCGGACGTGCACAGGGAGCCTATTTCTATGGGTATTGCTTCCCACAATTTCTCATTTGTGATTCTTACATCACTCGGCCCTCAAGCTCGGTTTTTCTCTCAAAACCCTTTTCTCACTTTTTTCTCAGCACACATCTCTCTATTCTTCAATCTCTAATTTTTTATCCCTCCCTTGGGTGGTTGATGGATAAACAAGAAGTTGCGGGCTCTTGCCTCTAGCATTCTGCTAGATTTTCTTTCTTCTGCTCACAATAGTGAACTTCCCCTACAGAGGGGTTGTGATGCGGCTGGATGTGCAGCAGATCTGCAACTGACATCGGTTAACGATGCTCTGCTGGGGAGTTTGGACATGATCAGATCTGTCCAGATGAGGGAGTGGAATATCTTGCCCCATTCCAGTTCGTGCTTCGTACTTAGCTTGATACCATGCTACTTGGAGGGTGATAGAACTTTCAGCCATTTTGCGGTTAGCTTCAGTGGTGCCCTCCTTTCTGGCGAATATGGTGCCCTTTCCGGCAAGTAGAGTGCTCTTTTCTGGCAAGTATGTTGACAACGGGGGAAAGACAGGAAGCCTGACTCAACTGTGCCCCTAATTCATCATTTTGACCATTTTTTTTGTTTTGGTTTTCTGCTAAAACAATTTTGATCAATATAAGAGTTAGATTAACATGCTTATTCGATTTTCTGATTTAAAATCATGCAAGTTAGGTTATAAGCACTGAAAATTTTTCTTTTTTGGGTCAAAGAAAGGGTCCAGTTTTGGAAATATGGAATAATTTTCGAGAGAATTAGTCAACCTCAGTAAAAATTCTCAAAACTATTTTTGCAAACGGCCACTGCTCAACGAGCACAGAACCTACTCTCGAGATGCACAACTCCAGACCCGAAGGAAAATTGCCCCTTGTCTGAACGGCACTACATAGCAACAGAAAGTTGCCCCTTGTTTGAATGGCACCACAGCGCGTCGCATGGCAACGGAAAGTTGCCCCTAGTCTGAATAGCGCCGCAGCACATGGCAACCAGTCCTTACAACCAAATTCTCAGATACAGAGAAGACAAAGATGACCGGAACCATCACATGGACACAGTCGAATTTGAAGTGTTTTACGGCTGGACTTCATAATGAAGTTGCCTATGTATCCCAAACATATGAATCAAGCCTTACGTAGTTCGGGGTTAAGGTACACTCGGGTATTAACCTCTCCTTTTACGCTCTAACTTTTGCCAAGGCCGCCCTTTCTGGGTTTTCAACCTTGCGAGCTTTGTTCTTTTTTTTTTTTTTCTTTTCTTTTCAATTCTTTTCTTCTTTTTTTCTTCCTTTTTTTTTTTTTTTTTTTTCATTCTTTGCATTTTTCTTTTTTTTCTTGTTCTTTTTCTTCTTTTTCTTGCTCTAACTTTTGCCTGGGTCGCCCTTCCGGGTTTTTGGCCCAGCGAGCCTCTCAAGGGTAAAAGTGTAGCTTGGTCCATGTCAAATGGTTCTGAGATCTCGAATCCGTCTGAATCCAAGAGAGTGGCTGCTGTTCGCTGACGATGTAGGAGTCCATCCAACGGGGGCTGAATTTGCCCCTAATGTTGTGGATAGGAACTCGGTTGTCCTTTAGCAATGTCTTCATCTTTCCTCCCTTCTGGGGTTTGGCATTCTTGGCGATCTTCATTGATTTGTGGAATGATCCATCTTCGGCTCTTTGAGCACAATCTGGCATCTTTTGCCCCTAGTTTGAATGGTGCTTCTGATCTAGCTTTGCAAGCTTCTTTTGACGACATTTGATCTTCTTGATTTGACTTCCCTGCCCCTAGTTCAAGGGCTGCTTCTGATCTGGCCACACAGGCCTCACGTTGTGGTTGACCGTTGAACATTCTGTATCCCAGTTCAAGGTTTGAAAGTGAGGGGTCGAGTCTCAAGGCTGAGAGCGATCCTAGGCTGCACAATCTCAAGAGCGATTCCACACAGGTCTTCGCAGGATCGCGCAAAACATTTTTTGAAATCTTTTAAGAAAGCGACAAATCGCTCATGCTGAAGACAATGTAGGACCAATCTGGATTAAGCCAGGATCCTTCTCAGTACTTACGTTAACAAACATGATTTTATTCATTAAAGGCTTAGCACGCCTCTCTTTCCTTCAATTGATCAAATTTTGCAAAAGCCCGAGAAATTCCTTCATCTTCGTTTTCATCACAGTGTTCAAAAGGTTTTAAAAAACTTAGGTCAATGCAATGAGTTCGAGGCACAGAAAAGTAGGCAAAAAGCACTGCCATTTCATTCAGAACTTCTGGCACAACTGGCACAAGGCAGAAGCGAACACAAGAATGTGAAAATCACTGATGTTCGTTCATAACTGTCAGCACAACTGGCTCCCTGGCAGAAATAGACTCAAAAGGAAACAAAAAGACAAACACAAAATAAAATAGTGATGCCCGAGGTAACACCCCCGGATCACCCGACTCTAACAAAACAGGGCTGACTCGATACAACAAGACAGACCCAACTGACTCAGTATGAAAAGACTGACTCTATACAATGGGACAGACTCTAAATGACATAACAAAAAAACTGACTCAATACCCGAATCAGAAAGCACAAAAATCAGCATTCACAAATGCTCAAAACAGTGCATGCCACACGCCACATCTAGAGTAAACTGAGTGCCGCCCGCAGGTGGTTCATCCCCCGATCACATAGTCACATTATCCCTCATAAGTTCACTGATCAAGTGCCGATAGACTTTGCAAGATTGGTGCGGCGATGACCCTGTTGTCAAACAGATCCTGTACATCATGGCGCAGACGAAAGCAACTATCAGTGTCATGACCGGTTTGTTGATGGTAGGCACAGTACTTAGTCCGGTCATGCTTTGGAGGAAGAGGATTGGGTAGAGGCCGTTGTTCCAACGGTTTCAGATATCCTTTCCAGAGTAAGGCCTCTAGAGCCTTTGACAAATGCATATAAAGTGGGGTAAAAACCCTCTTGACTCGAGGTGGATATTTGGTTTTTTGCGAGCTACTTCTGGACGCACCGGTGAATGGGGTAGCTGTTTTTGATGTGACCATGCTCACTTCAAAAGATCTTGTAGCTGCATCACCACTAGTGGTCGCATTCGAACTGCGGAAAAATGCCCTCCTAGGCTGCTCCTTGTCTTGGTCAATCAGACCCTGTTTCATATCATCCTCAATTTGTACCCCCATCTCATATAAATCTGAAAAGGTGGGGAAGGGGAGAACAAACATTTTCTGCATAAGCTTGGGCTGGAGATTGCGCACAATCATCCGAATCTGATCTTTGTCAGTGGGCCTAGTGGTCATCATTGAGGCCTTGGCCCTCCATCGGGTTACGAATTCAGAGAAACTTTCCTTAGGCTCCTGCCTTGTTGTCTCGATATCACGGGTCGTAATCTCGATTTGCGTATTATAGAAGTACTAAGCGATAAAAGCCTCGGCCATCTCATCCCAATTCCTCTTGACATCGTCCTCCAGTTTTGCGTACCAGATGGCCGCTACACTTGACAGGATCCGGCCAAACAATGAAAGCTTCTGTAGTCTGGTGAGGCCCATCGGCCTTAGTATGTCCGAAAACAAACAGAGATGCACCATGGGATCTCCAGACCCATCAAAACGGTCGATTTGTGGCATCTTAAATCTGTCCGGCAGCGTCACGGCTGCGTCGGTATACCCATCCTCGATGTCCGGGATAGACTTTACACCCTGAGATTTCTTGAACAGCTTTTCAAGCTTGCTCACTTTTAATGCTGTGGGGTCCACCTCGAATTTGAAGGGAGAATTCGGTTGATTGATAGGAGTGGGTGCCTTGGACAGTTGAGGGAGAATCGGGGGCGGAGCTGGCCCTGTTGGGATGTCTGTATCCTCCTGGACATTCTGGACATTCGCCGTCTCCCCGGGTATTAGAACTCTTGGTGGAGGAGGAGCTTGGTGTGAAGCTGATGCTCCCGCTTGCTGCTGTAGCCGGGCAATTAGCTCTGCTTGCTGGGCCATGACCTCGGCCTGTTGTTTGGCAAATTCTGCTTGGCGGACAACGTCATGCTGCATGATTTTCATACTTTCTTGGAGTTGGCGCACCATCTCCTCCATCCCTGCCATGTTCTGATCTATCTGAACTACCAGTATGTCTATCTCTGGAGTAAAAGCAGATATCTTAACCCAACTGCACACATGTGAGATGGATAATGACTTCTGATCCAAAGACTGTTGAACTGATGATCTGTGCCTGACTGCTCTTTTTACCCTGCCTCTGGCGAAGGAACACTGATTTGCCCTTGAACTGAATTTCTGACCTGACAAAGTCTATTGACATGAGTCCAATGAACCTGGGGGATATCGGAGCCTTCTGAAGCTATGGTTCCAAGACTACCTAGCAAAAGAGAAAACAGAGAGTATCTCAGCCTGATTTCACTAGAACAGATATGAGCATAGCTGAATGACTGCACTCGTTACTGATTTTTGCCCCAAAATTCTGCCTCAAATCTGATACCCTCGGGTAAACTGATTCCCAAAACATTGATGCTGATGCCCACAGGCCTGATGCCCGGACTTGCAAACTGATACATGCATTCCTGTATAGACGCACTCTAAAAGCACAGAGCAAGCAAGTGAGAGCCAAAAACACCCCTATGTTGAGATAGGGTTTCCCTGTCCTATTTTGTCAGGAGCTAGGGTTTCACTACGCACGCATTGGTTTCAAACAACCTATAATCGGGTAAGCAACCTGTCCTAGCTTGGAATGGTCACTATGGATTCCGAATATGCACTAGGTCGAATGGTCAAAAAGGGTGCCCCGATAAAACTGGGGTTTGTGTTCCCGTCGTGGCAGAGCTCGCAACTGGTCAGCCTTATGGCACGCTTCTCGAAGCGAGCCTCCGGTAAACCGTTCCGGAATAGCATACGGCAAACACGGTGTCCTAGGCGCACCAATGCAAATGCAATGCAAAGAAATACATAAGTGTAAACAAAACCAGATATCATGAGTTCGAGTCAAGTTCTCTACCTCCCCAGCAGAGTCGCCAAAAACTATAGACGTCCCCCAAACGTTCCGGGAGGGAATCCCGTTTTGTTCATTAGGGCTCACTACAGTTCAGGACTCAAAATCACGGTCCTGTATCTAATCTCGCAGAGTGCAATGCAAGACCGATGAATCATCAAAGAGTCCAAATCCGGCAAATCGTTTTTGAGAACAGATTTTTTTGAAAAGAAGTGCCAAACGTGGATTGCTTTGCCAGATACAGAGTCGCCACCTAAATATTTTATTTTGGGAAATTTAGGAAATCCTGACTCGTTGCCTAAGGCCACGTGTCCGTCATCACCAAAGTTGCATCGGCTCGGGAACTTGGGTATGATTGGGGAAGGTCACTTCGTGAGTACCCCCACGCTCGCCCCGATCAAAGATCGACCTCTACTGACCATGATATCGAGTTTTGAAAACATTATGCGTTCTTATTCCGGTTATTAGCCTAGATTTACTATGTGATGCGCACAACATACAAGTATAGACTGGGTCGCCTGAATTGGAACAAAACATCTGATGTTTGTTTTTGAAAATGGTTTGCTACTCGCAAGTAGGCTAAAATGCAGGTTTTGCCACCCTCAGGGTGGGCTTAGAAAAACATGATGATTTGCCACTCTCAAGTGGGCTTAAAACTCACAGTCAATGCATTATTCCAATTCAGATAATCCAACCTTCACCCACAGGCATTCAGGCAGATATATCACATAAGCACATAGCCTCATGGTAAGTATGCTATCATGGCAGTCACTCACACACATGCAAGGATGCTAAAGCATAAACACTTACCAAGTACTCCAAGCCAAGACAGGAAACTAGTTAGTAATCAATGCATGATCCTAGTTCATATTAAGATGGCTAATGTAACACATGCAAAATGCAACTAGAAATAGGCTCGGCTATCCTAAGAATGGCATATGAGGTGCTGCAATTAACACGTATTCAACTTGAAATTGAAATACAATGCAGTTAGTATGATGCGCCGAGCCCGGTGCATGCAAGACAGATGAATGAATGCAAACATGCGAGCATAAGTATGCTAATTGAAACATGCCCTAATCTAACCATCATAAGCTGGTAAATAAAAGGGAGAAAGATGTGGGGTTGGAAGACATACATCACACACACGCACACTTATTACAATTTTGCCCTCGCTCGGAGGGTCCGAATAAATAATACAGTCCGAATAAATAATACAACCTGAATAAGTACAAAACCCTAATTAATTAACAAATTAACTAAGAAATGAAATAAACTAGTATGCAAATCCATGGACCGCCTCAGCTCTGTTCCGAATGATGAATGATGCATGCTTGAGTTGCCTGGCGCGGAAATCCGTTGCGATGCCCCGATTCGCCTCTGTTTGCAACTAATCCTGGAATGCTGTGCAAAGCTTTGGAAGGCTGTTGATTTCTGATTTGTTGCAACAGAGAGCAAGAAAGAGGCATGGCAAAGCATTTTCACACATGTATGCACGGCCTCGATCCTCGTGCCACCAATCACGCATCTCGATGCACGGTGGCCGAGGAGTCAAATTGCACGACTCGATGTGAAATGAATGCACATATAAACACAACAAGGCCTAGACTCCATCATGGGTAATCCGGAGTGTCGGCGACCGGGAATTGAGACACGTTCCGTCACTTGGAGTACGAAACGTCCCTCGTTTCCCGTGCTTGGGCTAACTCCTATCCCAAACACAATGCAAATGAGATGGCATACACAATGCGACTAACATGTAACCTAGCATACGCAATGCTATGGACCAAAATGGCATACACAATGCACGTGATGTAACATAGCATATCCTGTGACATTGGAAATACTAGGAGTGGGGTGCTTTTTAGTATCCATTTGGGATATCGACATGTTGTCCTCGGCATCATAAGTGTTGGGGCGGTGGCATCACAATTTGTTTCTTTTTACCCTTAGACTTGGGCGTTTTGGACTTTGATGGAGTTAGTGAAGGAGATGGAGTGGATTACACAGTTATGACATCAAGGATGTCAGCAAGAAGTTCTTCTATGACGGGTGGTTGGCGAGACATGTCGACATTGGTTACGGTGATGGTTACTCATTAACATGCAACAGATAGGAGGATTGGAGGATTGTTAAGATCATAGGCTGGGAGCTTAGGACCTCGGTGTTTCCTACTCCTAGTTTTGGCGACAGGATTGTCACTATGTCAGCATTTACGTAGCTGTTAAGATGGTGGGTTGATGCGTGGAGCAGCTAATAAAGTGCTTGGTTACTAGTCTAGTTCAGTTGGTAAAGTTTGAACCTTAGGCACAAACGAAGTATTTGCAATGATGACACCTTCAAGAATAGCAATGGTGGCTTGCAAAAACAAAGAGAGAGAGCTAGGTGCAACAGAGAGAGACGAAGTGGGAAAGTGAAGAGGTTTTGTTGGAATTGGAAGAGGTAGCAAAGTGTAATGATTCAAATTTCTTAGAAGACGTGTGATGGCTGATGTCAAGTGACGTCAGATGGTGCGGCGTGTGTCAGTTATGGGAGAGGTGATATGTCATGATGTTAGTATGACGGTTGAGTTTGTTTTGTGATGACAAATTTTGAATCTTGATGTTCTTGAACTAGCGAGTCACGATTTCGGCTAGTAGTGTGATCTCAGTTTAGATGTTAGACTTGGATGAGAAAGAATATTTTAGTTCTTGGTTTTTGACGAGTGGACACATGTAAGTCCTTGTTTCATGAAGCCGATGAGTCATGTTCTCGGTTGGATGAATTCCTTTCATCACGTTGTTTAGCTGACATGTTGGGAGGTCAGATGATGTAGGTTTTTATCACGTCAATTTGTCGAGATAATCGAACCTAGAGGGAAGCTGTGGGGGACATATTTTTAGGATTGTTCACGTGGCTTAGGTTATTAGCCGAGATGCCATGTGGGAAATCTAGGGATGCCGTGGTATGATGCGACCATATCGGAATATGAGATATTCGGATAAAGGACAAGTCTTAAATGATGTTAGACTACTTATTTGGTAAGGTTATACTCTTAAGAGAGTTGATCCTAATCTAAATAAGAGGAGTCTTTGATAAATAATATTCTTCTAAAAGGATATAATACCATGAAGTAAGATTTCTAAGAGAAGTCGGACAATGCTGATTATAAAAGTAAAGCACCCCCGTGGGCTTAAGATATGTTCTGAACAAGTGTTATTTTGTGCCGATATTTTTAAGAGGTAGGTTGACTGACTCGATCATCGAAGTGCCTCCGATGGACGAGCCACCGGTGTTTATTGTCTTTTTGTATGTAGGTGTTGGACTTCTCTATTCTTCTGTGTGCTTTACAGCTAAATTCCTTAGATCTCGGATAGGAGATCTAGTTTGATTGTGAGGTCAAAAAGCAACACTCACAGGTTCCTCAAGTGTTGGACTTGTCTTTAGTCCATGATTTAAATTGGACGGTACTGTTTAAATTTGTGAGTCCATTAAGTTTATCGATAATCCAAACTATTCATTATATAATGTCCTTCGTGTATAGCATCTTAAGTTGATCATATTGTTTTTATTTTATTGAGTTTGTATAAAAAATGGATAATTTATTTTCAAAAACATATTTTCTATTTAGTTTTTCATAATCAAACATGATAAAATGGAAAAATTATACTTGTCGGACCGACCTAATTTTTTCACTGACAATAATATACACAAATAATTAAAATGAAACCTGTGATAAGTTTTACGTGTCCGGACAATACCTTTCAATCCAGATCATGGACCGCAAGCAAACCCAATCCATTATTTAATATTAAGATAAAGATAAAAAAGTATATTAATTTTAATAGAAAGTGGTAAAAAAATATATTAATTTTGATCAAAAATATATATTAAATTTTCATTTATTTTGCTGTAAAATATTTTTTTATTTTCTATTGTTTGGTTTGGCCACAAAATAGGTAAAATATTTTCTAACAAATTGAAGGAAATTGACTTACGGATTTGATTTCCGTAGGCTAATTTACCACCGATGCTTTTATCAATGTGTTGTAGTTCAAGCAAGTTGAGTTGTTAGGCATGCAATGAAGGATCAATTTGTCAGTATTTACACTGTGATCCTTGTAATGAATTTTGTTTAACCTTTGTTGTTCATTGCCAAACATTATAAAAAAAAAAAAGATTACTGAAATTATTTTACAAGTAAAAATTTTTACATGAAAAATGTTTTTTGTATAAAATATTTTATATTAAAATAAATGAAAAAATATGTTGTATTTTTCAATTTATTTTTATATCCAAAGGAAACTGTCAACAAAACCGAGGAGCCACATGCAAAAGACGAGCCACCAATGCATGTACAATGTACATGTTCAATAGAGAGAGAGAGAGAGAGAGAGAGAGAGAGAGAGAGAGAGAGTGTGTGTGTTTTTTTTTGGGATTATATACAAACAAAATTCCAAGAAAGCAAAATGTGAAAATTGGCACATTTGCTATCTCTATGTGGATCATGTACCTCCATACCCATTTTGTGGGGGTGAAGACCGCAGTGAGAAGTTATTTGGCTGTATTATCTCTTAAAAAAATAAAGAGATAGTAGATTCTACTATTTTAATTAATAAAAATTAAGTTAAAACATCATATCACATGTCGGAGGAGTAAAAAATAATTTTTCAAATCACAAAGCATCTCATGATTGCTCTAGAATTAAATATGGAAAAAGTTATGGATCATAAAAATTTTGTTATTATGATCATTGAATTACCTTGATTAGTGTGTGGTGCTTTATTCTAAGTGTAATCTAAGGGATACAAAGCTTTCATGATTATTTTCATGAAATGTTTTTCATAATATCTAACATTGCTGATTAAATATATATATATATATGTAACCCCCAATCTACATATATATATATATAAGGAAAATAGTATTTTTAACTTACAAACTTTATGGGAGTTTTAATATTTTAATCTTATTTTTTTAATATTTTGATTTAAAAAATAAAAAACTTTCCCACCCTTGCTACTTATTACCTTAAACACTATTACTCATTATTATCTACTAACCTAAACCCTACCATAGCAGCCGCAAGAGCTTTCCTATCACTGCAATCTAAAGAAAAAATCTTGGAGTCTTTCTGTCACAGTGATAGCAGCTTTGGAACAGAATTTTGAAAGAAAAACATTTCAAAGTCAATGAGTAAATCATTTATTTTTTAATATAGTGATTATATTTTAAAATTGATTAAGAATGATTGTATTAATTAGATTCACACAAAATATTAATTATTGATGATGATTTGATTGTATTTTGTGATTGTGATTAGACTTAATTTATTTTTCAATACAGTGATTGTATTTTTAATCTATGTTTTTTGAAAAAAAAAAATTAGATTGTATTCATTAGGCTTACATAAAGTATGCACTATTGATGATGATGATTAGATTAAATTTTGTAATTAGGTTTTTTAACTCACTGTATTTTAAAAAAAAAAAAAAAATAGTTGTGCTTTTTAACTATTAATTAGCTTAATTTGTAATTGGGTTTTAACTCATTATGCTTTTTTTAAAAAAATAAATAGATAAATTGTATTTTTTAATTATCAATTGACTTTATTGCTTTTTCTTTTTCTTTTTTTTTAGAGTAAAAATGTGATTGTGTTTTTTTACACTCCATTTTGATCACACCGTGATTTTATTTTATTTAATGATTGTGTTTTTCTACACTCCATTTAATTTGTGTTTTTTGAAAGAAAAAAAAAAGAAGAAAGAGATTGTATTCATGTTTTTTTGAATACAATCACACGGTGATTGTATTTTTAATTTATGTTTTTTAAAAAAAAAAAATTAGATTGTATTTATTAGATTCACATAAAATACCCACTATTAATAATGATTAAATTGTATTTTGTGCTTGTGATTGGACTTAATTTAATTTCTAATATGGTGACTTCATTGCTTTTTATTTATTATTTATTTTTTTATGAGAAAATGTGATTGTGTTTTTTTACACTCTATTTTGATCACACGGTGATTTTATTTTTTTTAATGATTGTGTTTTTTTACACTCCATTTAATCTGTGTTTTTTGAAAAAAAAAATATTGTATTCATGTTTTTTTGAATACAATCACACGGTGATTGTATTTTTAATTTATATTTTTTGAAAAAAAAAATTAGATTGCATTTATAAGGTTCATATAAAATATCCACTATGAATGATGATTATATTGTATTTTGTGATTGTGATTAGACTTAATTTAATTTCTAATACGGCCATTGTATTTTTAAACTATCTTTTTTGGGAAAAAAAAAAAAATGAATTGTGTTCATTAGGTTCACATAAAGTATCCACTATTGATGATGATGATTAGATTGTATTTTGTAATTGGATTTTTTAACTCACTTTATTTTTTGAAAAAAAAAATTGTTGTGCATTTTAACTATCAATTAACTTAATTTGTGATTGAGTTTTTAACTCACTATATTTTTTGAAAAAAAAAAATTTATATTTTTTATTTACCAATTACATTTTTTAATTACCAATTGACTTCGTTGGTTTGTTTGGGTTGTGACAATTTCTATGTTTTTTGATGATTAGATTATATGTTGTCTTGTAAGAAATTGCAATTGGGTCTTTAATTAACTATGTTTTTTAAACAAAAAAATGATTGTATTTTTTAGCTATCAATTGACTTAATTTGTGATTTAGTTTTTGGACACTTCGTTTCGATCACATGATGAGAAATTTTTTTTTGTGTGAATTGTGACAATCTTTGCGTTTTTTAAAAATTTATTTAGTCAAGTAATAGATGGGTACCAATACAGCTATTTGTGTGTTTTTATTTTTCTATTTTTATTTTCTACTTTATAATTTATTAAATATTCATTCTGGATTTGTTACAAAAACTTTTTTTACTGGATGGAACGTGATATAATTACCGCTAAAATCAATCAACTATCTTGAAAAAAAAAAATACTCATTTCACGCTAGACTGATCACGATGATACCACATTCAAGGATAAATTGAAACAATTTAAAAGAGAAGCACATCGGTTAAGAGCATGTGTTCTACGTGACAAACAATTGCATTACAGAATGAACGTTCGAAATGTCACCAGTAGGCGTTGAAATATTATTATTTTCATATATATATACATTTCTTATTATTTTTTATACTAAATATATGTATTTGAAGCAATTTACAATACATGAGTTGTTATGTCTTCCACATCAGAAGGTGTTTACTTCCAGCAACATGTTTCAAGAGTCACTACATTAACAAACAATACTAATGTTTTAAATGGTAAGAATTTCAAGTAATAATATTTTTTAATTTGGGTTATTTTATATCTACTACTTTCATAATAAATGAGCATATCTACATTGTTTATATTTTTTATGAAAATTATATGATGTAATAGTCATGCTTTCTATATCTGAGGAATAAGGTAAGAAATATTATTTATATTAATTTTACAATTATGATTTATTTGACAATATTCTTATAACTTCAAAAAAGTAATGATTTTATACTAATTATTTTATTCATGTAAATTCAAATAAAGGAATATTGTTATGTTCTCGATATCTGAGAGTATTCAGATACATCAGGATGTTTAAAAAGTTACAAGGGTAGTGAATAATAATATTGTCTTACAAGAAGATAAACACTAACATATATATAGATTTTCTAATTACGATTTTTAAAATTATAATTCCCAATACTTATATTGTTTATTTTTTCATGTAATTAGATGATGCGAACAACGATATTGTCACAAAAGAAGGTAAAAACTATTATTTATATTAATTTTAGAGTTATAATTTATTTGATAATATTATCATAACTTCAAATAATAAATGATTTGACATTACATATTTTATTCATGCAAATTCAAATAAAGGAATTGTTATGTTCCCGATATCTAAGGGTGTTCACATACATGAAGATGTTTCGGAAGTTACAAATGTGGTGAATAATAATAATTGTCAATAATTGGTATTCATGAACTTTTAAATGAAATATTAATTTATAAATTAATTATTTCTCAATTAAATTTTAGATGATGAAATAATCATGCCCCCCCATATCTAAGGACATTCTGTTGCATAGAGATATTTCAGAAATCACAATGACAACAAATGTTAATATTCATCCACCACAAGGTATCAATAAACTATTATGTTATTCATTTTTACATATTATTTGTACATGATTCTTATTTTTATTACTTTAATTATGTAATGTCAACATTTTCTTTTAAAATTACGTATATTTTATGCTAACAAATTAAAAATATATTTGACATAATCATAAATAGTTTTTTTAAATTCAATCTCATGTATAGTACGGATGATATGCTAATATATATATATTGAGAACTAATAAAATATATATTCAGGATAAGAGAATAATGGCCTCCCAAGTCCAACCAAGCAACTATTTCGGCATCTTCTCCATTCTCTTTCTTTAGTTCTTTCTCTACACTTTAGGGTTTTTCAATAAAAGAATTTATATTTCTTATGTCAAAATAAGAACTTGTTTGGGGTGTCCTAAAAAAGTGCACTTTTTGTCTTTTTAGACTAAAAAAGACAAAAAAAAAATATGGAGGTTTGGGTTAACTTTTTGGATTTTTATGGAAAAATGTGTATTAAAAAATTGTATAAAAAGAGTGTGTAAGAGATGATTTGAGAGGAGTGGGGCCCAGCCGAAGAAACGGCAGCCGTGTCTTGGACTTGGAAATTATTGGGTGAATAGTGAACAAAACCGTGGACGGTTTGTTTGGCTTGTGGGGTCATCACGGGTCCAATTTTAATAATCTGAACCGTTCAATGTGTGTAACTCGTCGAACACTATGTACCTATAAAAAATCACGTCAATCGGATATCGATAGCTATCTGATCAGATTTATTTATTTTTCAATCATTAATTATAACACTATCCATTTCTTATATATAACTGATTTAATCATATAGTTATCGATATTCGATCAATGTGATTTTTTGCAGACATATAGTAATCGACGATTTCTACATATTGCACGGTTCAGATTATCAAAACGGGACCCGTGATGGCTCCCATAGGACGAACAATGGTGTGTGTAAATCACACCGAATCAAGCCTTTTTTGCTGACACAGCCGCTGCACAGCAGCTGTGCATTGTCAATCCGTGTGTACTTGGGCCAAAAAAATTAATTAATTAAATTTTTTTTTTTGGATGAATAGTGATATCTTTTTGGATTTTGGAGTAACTTTTTGATTTTTTAGCTTATACAGGTCATGCCAAACCAGGCCTTAATTTCAATATATAATCTAACAATTGTAACAAAAATAGTGAAAATAAGTGCATGTGATGCCTCAACTTCATTATTATTGATTTAAATTAGGAAAATCGTCATTTTTATGTTGCCTCAAACAAGAATCCAATTAGTGTCGAATAATAAACGATATAGAACCACAACCACAAGATCACCAAATAGCTTTTATTTAGGCCAAGTTTGGCTAAATTAAAAAAGTACACTTATTTCATCTTTTTATCTTTTTTGGGTCACATCAATCAATATCTCCTCTCTACTTTTTCTACACATAATATAAAAAAAGTCAAAAAATACATTTATTTAGTCTTCCCAAACTTGACCTTAGTAGAGATGCACGTACAATGACTTGAACATTCGATTATTTAAAAAAAGAAAAAAAAAAAAAAAAAAAAAAAAAGTGACCTTTGGACTCTTGATCTTATCATTTGGGCTACATGCCAAAAACAGTGTGGCCCTTTCGGAACCAATGGGTTTACTCATATGAGCTTCCCATTTTACTATTCACTTATGTTTGAGATTGGATGAATAGACTGAATAGACTAAAATTGTTATTCTTTTTATTTAATAAAATAATATATGATTTGTTTCTTGGAGGGAATAATATCTGATAAACGAAAAAAGAAAAAATGTGTTTGATTTGTTTCTTGGAGGGAATAATATCTGATAAACGAAAAAAAAAAAAAAATTGTGTTTGGTTTGAGTTTTTTGATTTTCATGTTTTTTTGTTTTTAGTGAATATTTTTAAAATTTTAAACATTTTTTTTACTTTTTTAAGTACACCTTACTTAGATGTATCTAAAAAGTAAAAAAATTGTGAAAAAATATTTTTAAAAATTAATAAATATATAAAAATACAAAAAAATATATTAAATTCTCGTATTTTTTTGTATTTTTGGTATTTAGTGAATTTTTAAAAGGTTTTTTTTTTAAATTTTTTTTACGTTTTAGGTATATGTATGTTAGGTATGTTTAAAAATTAAAAAAATTGTTTAAAATATTAAAAAAAATTCAATAAAAATAAAAAAATATAAAAAATAAAAAAGTAAAATTTTTTAAAAAGTATTTTTAAAAAATAATAAGCAAGCATAGTTGTAAACCAATGCGCTACAAATAAAACATGTGGCTTGGGGTACAAATTTCACTTTTATTAGTAAAAGACAACGATCAGCACGTGGGAACCTTTATTGAGCGTGACCATAGGATTTCTAGCCGTTGGAAAGCGAGTCTAACGCTCACTTGCTCTCAATCAATTTGTAATTAGTTTTTGAGTAATGTTGGAGATTTAAAATATTTTATATGATTACGTGATTTATATGAGATTTATACGGTGTGAGTATCATATGTAAAACATTTAATAAATATTTGAGGTCTTAACATTTTTCTTAGTTTTTATGTTTCGTATTTATTTGATATTTTTCTGAATTTTTTAGTAAAGTGTAGTGGGTCCTATTATATATATATACTTCAATTTTTTACAAACATATGAAAGATATGTTAAAACAATTGATGATAAATATATTGTGGTTCAATATCAAAAATAATTTAAAGCATCATATGGGGGTTGGTTTCAGGTTTAATCACATCAATTTAAATAAATGAAGAGGGAGGTGACATATGGACCCAGAGTAACTTTAGCAATGTGCTAATCATTTACTAAAATGGCATGACAGACACAAAATATACACTCTAGGAGTGTATTATCATCATATCAAATTTAGTACGGTGTTATATTTGGCCCGATAGAAGTATCATGTTAAATTTTAGCATATTGAGAATTTGACCATTAAGTTTTATAAATTTAACATATTTCTCTTAAATAATAAAATTAATATTTTTAATATATATATATATAAAAGCAGTCACATTAAAACAATCTTAATTCAAAATACAATTTGGAAAAATTTCAACAAAAAATACTAATTATCAACTTTTATTTAATTAATTTAATGTAAATTTGAGTTAAGCTATTGAATTGAAGCATAATGATATATATAATCCAATTTCGTACCTCACTTTCACACAACGCAATGCAATAGATCCCACATTAATAAATACATATGGACTTGCTCACTTGTATTTAAGAGTGTGAAAATAGGATAAGAATAAAATTATGTGTTAATTGGCAATCCTGTTGGAGAAAAACAGTATTCAACTGTAATTGCTTTCGGTATATTTATTTATTTATTTTATTATTTTTAGTATCTGTGAGGTTACGAGAGTTTAGATGCGAATCCAACATAAGTTGTACTTGAGCAGAAAAGTTTATTCTAACGTTCTGTATATTAACTTGAGCAGTCCTTGTTTGCCTCTTCGCTGATTAAGCATGTGAATTGAGCTGCCCAGTCAACTTGCAGGGGTCCAGGTCAAAGTTGATGAACTGCTTGAGCAGTCTTTCGTGCTTTTGAGCGGTGAAATAATTCATTCAGCATCTGATCTTGCATTCTGAATTTCTGAGAAAGATGTTTGATGGTTCAAGTGGTAGATGTTGTGCTCGAGCAATTGGCCTACATGTGAGCACCGCCTTTAGTCACACAGCTCGAATGGTATTTCTTGAGCTTGAGTGGTTTTTGCAGTCCTATTTTGTATAAAGTGCTTCGTTTGCTCATTTTAGGGTTGATCCCCTTTTACATTCTTAGTGAGGAGAGCAACCAAAGTATTATATATTGGAAGGTGTTTATATATTGGTTTCCTTGATGAATACAGGGTGATCGATGGATCAACGAACCACATATTGACAATCATCAAGGGGCTTTAGTTTATTCTTTCATTCACAAAGAGAGGTGTTCATCGGTGGATTTTGGAAAACTTGAGCCTGAAGCTTTGGTGGATTCTAGAGTGACTCATGGTCATGAATTCAAAATCGACGTTGTGAATTCAACATTGGGCAAAGCAATTCCGAAGTAAAGACGGTAGTAGAAGAGACGCATCGAATTCGGTTGAACTTGAGCATAGATTCGCTGGGTAATTGAAAATTCTCGTGTGCAATTCCTTTCTTAGTAGATTATTTTATGGTTTTGGTCTGTGGTTTTTTCATTATAATTGGAAGTGCTCCAATTGTGATTTTTTTCACGTTGTCGTTGTGTTGATTTGTCGAAGTTTGTTTGGTAGATATAGTTCAATTCTTGTTTAATTGAATTAAATCTACTTGTGTTTGATTAGGAATTACTATTCATTGTTTAAGATTGAATCATAATCACTAATCACAATTTTGGGCTTTTCAAGAATTTTTAATATGCAACATTTTTCTAAAAATAATCTTAATAAATCAAGTGTATGTAATTCTATTAAAATATTCATGTTAAATTCTCAAGGGCGATTAGAATGTTAATTACCACACCAGTGTAGAAACTTAAATTTAATTAAGTTTGCAAAATATTTATAATTTAAAAAAAAAATTTAAATCAATTTCAAAACTAATTGAAAAGATCCTGTGGTTGATAGGCATTAGTAGGCCAATAATGCCAAAATGTGTTTGACAAATTAGAAAATGTTTGACTCGAGCGGTAGTTTAAGCAGTTATGAAGAGAGTACTTAGACCATCTCCAACGGTGAACCAAACCCAGCATCAGATTTAAATTTTGATGAAAAACCCACTTTTTCATGCTCCAACGGTTGCACCAAAGTCATACCAAAATGAGAATTCAGCAAAAGTTGCACCAAACTGATGACAGACTTCGCATTTCACCAAAATACTGTACATGACCGTTGTTAGGATACGAACCGGTCGACCGGCCGGTTGACCAACCGGTCGCCCACCAAAAGTTCAAACAGTTCAGAAAAAAAAGTTCAAACCGGTAAAAAAAAAAAAAAAAAAAAAATTTTAGCCTAACCGGTCGACCACCCGGTCGACCACCAAAAAGGTTCAAAAAGTTCAAAAAAAAAAAAAAAAATCAAAAAAAAAAAATTTTTTTTTGCCTTTACCGGTTGACCGGCCGGTCGACAGGCCGGTCAACCAACCGGTTGCCCGGAGCAAATTTGATGAAAAAGATTTGATACTGAACCGTTGGAGCGCGAAATATCAAATTAAGGAAATGTCCCTTTTTTTACTCAAATCTGGTGAAACATTAGCTGAACCGTTGGAGATGCTCTTACGCATCAGGTGAAGTTTCATATTCGAGTCTATAGAGAGACTGTTGATACATAAATGCACATATATTA
This sequence comes from Camellia granthamiana, assembly GCA_036172215.1. Lineage (NCBI taxonomy): Eukaryota > Viridiplantae > Streptophyta > Magnoliopsida > Ericales > Theaceae > Camellia > Camellia granthamiana. Next base: position 95,084 of record JAXFYN010000151.1, read on the forward strand.
TTTTAATATTAAATTATTATTTGTAATCGTATGGATTACCAAAATGGAGTAATTGGTCAAGGAGCATTATATATGGGGTTTGGGGGTATTGCTGTCATAGCAGTAGCTACTGTGACTTAAAACTACGTAGTTTTAAGTGTTTAAAAGTTGCAATAAATTTATCTCTTTCAAATACAATCCGGAGACCTTCCAGCATATATAAAAAAAAAAAAAAAAAATCCAATCTGCAGCCGCAATAAAGTAAAAAATAAAAAAATTCAACCTGTAAAAGTCTAAAAACAGTACCTGCTCTATTTACATACATTTAGGTCAAAATAATTACAACAAAGCCCCCAAAAAATTGCAATATGTAAGAATACTAACAATTATCAATGCCAAAAGTAATGAACAAATACTACAATTCTCAAACACAAATAAAATAATTAAAAAAAAAAATAGTGGCTTCTCCTTAAATAAACCTTTAATCCATTTCAATTTAATTCTAAAAAATAAAACAAAAAGGTGGCCCGCTAGAACAAATGTTTACATTTTAATTTTGCGGGGATGGTTTCGAATGACTAAAAAAAATCAAACTATCGTTACGAAAGACCAACTCAGCCACCATGGGACTGTGCTCTGCTAGATCAAATCCTAATCCCTACAAAAAGAAAAAAAAAAGAAAAGAAAATGCATTGGAATTAAATACACATATATGTAAAACAAAAATCAAGATTACAAACAACTATATTACACACCTGAGAACTTTGTGGATTGTACGATGCTTGGGAAGACAAAGGCGTTAATAGTGGATAAGTTAGCGGGCATGCAAAATTAACATCATGCATGAGCAGATTATATCTGAAATTCATTAGTTGTGGCCAATAAGGTATCTCAACACCCTAGTCCATAAAATATTGTTACTAGCAACTAAATTTTATGATCAATATGTACTTAAGTAATATGATTTCAATACAAAGAATAAGATCTCACCGGTGGGTGGTTTGAAGATGAATTCTGAATATTTCTAGTGTCGCTTGATTGACCAATACTCTAAAGAGGTTGTAAAGCATTTATCAGTACATTGCAAAATTTAAAAATAAATCTAGCCAATTTGAAATCAACTACTTCGGTAAATTCAATACTTGAGTACGGCGGGTAGGTTGCAAAACAACTTTTGTTCTCTTATTAGTCTTCTCATGCCAATGTTTTAATTTATTCCCACTCTTGTGTCTGCCCTCTTTCTTTTTTAAGCCCTTAGCTCATGCAAAGTTTGGATCAACTACAAATTCTTTGGTACCCACTTCAATATTGCCTCTACTACCAGAAGCGCCTGAGTCGTATGAAGCCATCATACTGTCTACTTTTGCACACAAATCCCTAAGAGTTTTGTCAACTAATTGATAGGCAAGTTTGCATTCAGATGATCGAGTTGCTAGTTTTACCATTCTAGGACAAAGATCTCTGTAGCGTGCTGCTATCACCAACTTAGGGTCATTCTCAACCACTGTAACTGTTTCCTCAATTTCACAATCCTTCGCATCTAGTCTCCATTGACCTAATATATACCTTTTAGGAATTTACTTAATATTCATTCTATCAAGTGCCTTAATTGCATGACTGTAGCTCGACTTTTTTGCGCCCCTTTTCGGAAGTCGAAATAAGCCTTACAATTCTGACTCCCGCGGTTCTGAATCTAATCTCACAAGTACAATGTGAAATTGATAAACACCAAAGAGTCTAAATCTGACAAATCTTTTGAAAAATAGATTTTGAATCAAAATGCCAAAAATGGACTGCTTTGCCCAATACAGAGTCGCCACCTAAATATTTTTATGTGGAAAATTTAGGAAACCCATGGCTCGTGCCAAAGGCCACGTGTCCGTCATCACCAAGATTGTCTCGGCTCAGGAACTTAGGTACGAGAGGGGAAGGTCATGAATGAATTTTAGCATCCCCGCTCGCCCGATCAAAGATCAGCCTCTATTAATTATGATATGATTTTTATCAACATTATATGCTCTTATTTCGGTTTATTAGGCTAGCATTACTATGTGATGCACACACACACACAAGTATAGACTAAATTTGCAAGAATTGGAATACTTGATTCATGTTTGTTTTGAAAATTATTACGAAATACATACCACTTGAAAAAGTGATCGCATATGAATATTACTAAAATTATTCCAATTCAAGCAACAAGCCTTCATCCATAGGTATTCAAGCAGTTTATCACTTAAGCATTTAGTCTCATGGCAAGCATGCTAGACATGGCAACATTCACACGCATGCGATATGCTAAAGCGAGTAAAGGCTCATCTAGTACTCCAAGCCAAAAAAGAAATGAGTTAGAAAAATGCATGATTTCTAACTATGCGATATGACTAATGTGACACATGCAATATACAACCTAAATAGGCTCGGCTACTTAACATGGCATATGAAGCAACTTAATAGTATGTGGTCTAAGCACGTATTCAAAGAATATTAAACGACAATGCAAGTTAGAATGATGAACTGAGCCTCGGTGCATGCAATACAAGTGGATGCAAATCATGAAATATGCTAAATGAAACATGATACCCTAGACTAACCATCATAAGTTAGTAAATAAAAGGGAGAAAGACATGGGGTTGGAAGACATACACATTATTACAACATTACACTTTCACGAAGGAGAGTCCGAATGAACTAAGCTAATTAACTAACTAATTAAAGCTAAGCTAATTATTACAAAACCAAAATGAAATTAGCTAAACTACTTAACTAATTATTACAAACCGAATCAATTAACTCACTATTGTAGCTAATCAAATTACAACACTTTTACAAAATTAACTAGTCTACAACTAATTAATTACAACAAATATCTAAGTTAAATATTTAAACTTAAACATGCTTGGTATGCGAGGAATGCTCATGCACGTGCTCGGTTTTCACCCGAAAATGCCACTGTTTTGCTTCCAGAAGGTCTCTGTTGCACAATAGAACACTAACACTTTTGCTCATTTCCAGAATAACTCTGCTTTGCCTTATAAACACACTGTTGAATTTTGCATCAGTGGCCGGCCGGCCAGTGATGAGGGTTGTCGGCCACCTGCCGACCATGGAAAGTGGTCTGCCGGCCACTACTGCCCAGTTCATCTTGTTGCAACAGAGAACAAATAGAGCATGCACAGGGTATTCTCAAGGGTTGTCTGCACAACTGATCCTTCCTTTGCATGAACAAATCAAAGGAGTAGTGAACTTAAGCCACAAACTACCAACTCAAGCAATTTCATTGCATGATGGCTTGTGAACCAAAGTGTGAAAGTTCAATAAATGCAAAAAAATAAGACTCTAACCTCCTCCCTTTCATGAAAGAATCAAGGGAAGTGGTGACCTTGAAAACTTGAATCATTTCATCACTAATGAGTATAAAATGGCCAAAGCTTCCATATGTTCAATTAACGTCCGATTGAACACAAAACCAATTATTATCATGCACAATTTTAGTCCCATTTTAATTACTTCATTTTAATTACCTTTCAATTCTTTAATTCAATTGAGTCTAATAGTGAGTTTAAATCCTCTAAATGGAAAGAGGGCTCAAACTACAAGTTGTTTTAGGTATAAAAGAGACATCATACCATTGGTAATGAACCCCAAAGGGATTAAACCATTAAGTATGACACCTCAATCTCATGCTTTGAACAAACAAGTCGTTTGAACCATTTTCAAAGCAAAACAAAAGCCAAGAAAGGAGGGAGGTTGCAAAGATGATTAAGTGTGATCACAAGTATGGAAACTCATAAATAAGTACTATCAACTCAAACAAAATGGTGTCTAAGGCCTAGAACACCAAACTATGAGGACAATTACACTACAAGCATGCAAAACAAAGCTCAAATGCAACTAGCAGATTAAAACAATGCTAAAATAGTCTAAAATAAGTCCTAAAACATGCTGGAATTAAGATAAAAATAGATAGATTAATATGCTAAAACATAGCACAAACTAGGCTAGTAAGCAAAACACAAAAAGGGGAGGCTAACCTCTCCAAATTTGGACTTCAAAGCATGATTTTGGCCACTGAAAAAGCTCTGAAAATCAATGTTTAAAAGCTTAGAAAAAAATAGTAAAAGGGTGGGAAACACAAGGGGAAAGGCCTTCAAAGCAAGGTACAAAGAAGGATGGAACACCCCTCAACCTTCAATGGCCTTAAAACCCAAGTTTCATCCCAAAAATACAGAAGTTTTACAGCCCAAAAATAGTTGGAAAATTGCAAGAAAAAGAGTAGAGAAAGCAAGTTAATAGACAAAGCCTTATACCTTTGAAGAGGAAAACCAATTCCAAGCAACAATACCAAGTAAACAACAACCTCAAGAGCTCCAACAAGGCTCTAGAATACCTCAGCTCAAATATGGAGAGATTTGGTTAAGGGTGTATAGGCAAATGTTAAGGATTTGTAGGCAAAAGTGTAGGAATTTGCTAGAGAGAGAGAGAGAGAGAGAATTGTAGAGAGAGAGGAAAAATTTTGTTCTAAAATGTTTCCAACCTTAAAAAATAAGAGGGAGGCCCTTTATATATAGAAAATATGAATTCTCCTCAAGAGCATCTAGCCCTGCACGTGGGTGAAGATGCGTGCATCTGTGCAAACACCTAGCACAATTGTCACAAAATATCTACAAAAGAAACTGGTGGCCGGCAGACTACATTAGTGGCCGACAGCCAAGAAGTGATGGCCGGCAGCTCAAAAAGGTGGCTGGCAGGCCACTAGAAGCTATAGGCTTGAAGAACCAAGGCTTGGTCCAAGAATGAGGCAACAGGGGTGTAGGGTTTGAAAGGCTCAAAGCTGTGGCATTCCGTTGAGGACTTCGAGCACTCGACGAGCAAATAAACTCTTCATCGGGTATGGAAACGATGACGTCCAAGTCGTAAGGACTGTCAAAAATGGGGTATCTATAATGACCATATAAAATTCCAAAACTCTAAATTTTTTTACAAGTGCAATGAATTTCTCGACAATTATTGTCTCCTATTGACTTATTAACCTCCACATTACCATTCACAATATACTCTTTATCCTCTCCATATAAGTCAATCACATACGTTACTTCTCTTTCTTACTCATGGCATCGCTTTACTGGACAACAAAGGGATGTGTCTAACTCATTATGGAATAAGTCAAAGATAGGAGGGGTATACAACTTAGCAACTTGAATTAACATGGAGACATTTTCAACTCTATTCTCGGCAACTGTTGTTTAGAATCGTATATAGCTTTTACTTTTTCATACCGCATATCCATAACAACTCGATTGAAGTGGGTAAAAAATTGAACAATGTTATGGTCAACTTTTAAATGCTTCTTCAATTCTGCATTCAAGCATTCACTAAGTTGAGTGCTTCACATTCCTGCAGTATATACCAACTTCATATACACATTCTCTCTAAGTTCCCAAGTCTTCAATATGCTTTTGGTGTTTTAATTTTTACAACATGACCTTTGAGCTGATTAGTTGTTGATAATGTAAGAGGAAGATCGTTTTCCTCAAGGAAGAGTGACTTGAACTTTAGCTCCATATTTATGCTCTTTCTTGGCAACCTTCTTTGATCTATGCACTGTTATGTCTATTATAGTCATGAGATTGGTATGCTCTTGCTAAGAAATTGAGAATTAGATCATGCTCAAATGCTTCTCATATGCTCATTGACAATTTGGTTTCTCATTATTATTTTTTGTTTAGGCTCAATTTTTTTTATTTTTTTCTCTGCTTTTTAATTTCATTTTCCAGTACTTAAACATAAACACAACAATAAATCAAAATACAAATATTTACATAAAAAAAACCAAAAAAAAAAAAAACACCCTTCATTTTTTTTATGGCCACACGCCGATCAAAATAAATATAAAAAAAAACCTTTTATTTTTTTTCTGGCCATACGCCGATCTTACTTACTTGCCTCTTCCACCACTCTCTTCTTCTTTTTATCACCTTAGGCCACCCTTGATGCCCCTGCCCCCGTGCTTTCATCGAGAGTGACGACTCCCCGCTGACTATTAAAGGCCAAGAATGACGTTGCTCCAAATCGGGCCATGGAAGTGGTCTTCCATTTAAGCTCCTTATTTTTGGCCTTCAGTGCGCAAATCTCTGCTTGCGCATCCTTGTACATGCGCTGAAGCAGAGAGAGTTGGGCATTGACCTGGTGGAGCTCACTCGTTCTGTTCTACAGTCGATGTGCCAATTTTGTGACTGCAGTCACCGTCTCCATATAGGACGTCAGTGTGAAATGATTGGCTTCAATGTCTGATTGAGCTGCCATTATTTGCTCAATCGACATCATAGGAAGGTTGGGAAGCGTAGGAGCCGGAGCACTCGGCCCAGCAGCGCTTATGGGATCGTTCAGGTCCGGAAATAGAGTGAGGGGACGGGATGAGGAAGCCATGGTTTAGAGGTGAGAGGTGTAAAGGAAATGAGTTGCAGGGAAATAGAAGAGAACAGACTGAGGTTTGGTCTCCTTCGTTCAGTTTTCTTTTGTCTCTCGATGAAGAAGAAGAAACAGAAGAGAGTGGTAAAAAAGAGATAGAAGAGAATGGTGAAGAAGACAATGGAAGAGTGTGTGATTAAGAAGAAGGTAAAAGAGAAGAAGACAAGGCGGGAGAGGAAGTCGATGCGAGTACAAATCGAGGCCTGCTTTTGTCGGCCAATGATGCAAAAGTGAGACCGCTTGTCAAATGTGTTTATCGAGGAAAAAAAGAGACACGGGAGAGTTGTATGCGTATGCATATATGTATATATATGTTTTGATTCTCTATTTTTTGATGCCATTAATCCCTATCATTTTCCTCCTCCTCCATATTCTGACCCATGATTTCTTTTTGATAATGTCATAGGGGGAGAAATTATATGATGTTATGTATTATGGTATTGTTTTCAAATTATGGTATTATTTGAAAACTGATTTGATGATTATGTATTTATAATTTGATATCTTACTCTCATATCATGTCTCCAATAAAAACTTATTTATTACACATGTGCTAACCTATATATTTAAAAATGAATTCAGGAAGCATGATTTGAGGGGGAGCCCTTGTTACTCCCAAATCAAATCAAAATATCATTGTGTGCCATCATAAAAAATGGGGAGATTGTTAGACTTATTTATTTTGATGATTTATTTAATTATGTTTTAATTTATTTGAAAGAGAAAAATAGAATCCAAAATTTATTTTGATGATTTATTTAATTATATTTTAATCAAAATTTATTTTGATGATTTGTTTGAAAGAGAAAAATAGAATCAAAATTTATTTTGATGATTTATTTAAAAGAGGAAAATAGAATCAAAATTTATTTTGCCTCATTATTTCTCACCTAAACCTTTATCCTAAATGTTGTTAGAATATATTTAATATTTGATTAAATCAGGAGTTTAAACAGCTCAAAACAAAGGTTCAAACAGTCCAGCACAACAAAAGGTTCAAAAGGTTCAAAAGGTTCAAGTGGAAGATATTCAAATTAGTAATGATGGAAGTACAACGGCTATAAAGGTTCAAAAGGCCAAAATGTTCAAAAGGTTCAAGTGGAAGATATTCAAATTTGTAATGATGGAATGGAAGATATTCAAATTGGTAATGATGGAGGTACAACGGCTATAAATTCAAATGACTACAACGGCTATAAACGGCTATAAATTCAAATGAATACAATGACTATAAACGGCTATAATTTTCATTATATATACCAAAGCCTCTAATACAAACAAGTTACAAAAAAAACCTGAAAATATTCGTTGATCTATAATCACTCACATTTATTCTCAGAAATTATACACTGAGCTTTATAACTTTAAGCTCATCTTTCCTGTGTGAGATTTACAGAAAAATCAAAACTTCATTTTATATATCTATCTTTGAGATATATTTATTGTAAGCTTTCTTTGAAAGGAAAAATACCATTTCATATTGTAAAAGTGTTGCAAACACTGTGTTCTTGAAATCTTGAGAGTGATTGCGAATCACCAAAGATTTACAAGGGTTTGGGCTTGTGAAGTCTGTGTAAAATTCGTGGAGGATTGCTCCATTTGTAAAGAGGTTGCTAGCACCCCTGTGAAGCTAGAAGATAGTGGAAAATCTCAAGCAAAGCTTGAGGAGTGGATGTAGGCTTGGTTGAAGCTGAACCACTATAAATCTGTTTGTCTCCTCTTCCCTAACCTCTTTACTTTTCTATTACTGCTATAGCTATCTAATATTCATGTGTTAATCATTTGATTTACCCTGTATGTTAGTTGTACTTCATTATTATTTTGCTTGATCATTTACTGCTAAGTTTATCATTGTACTTGTTAATAATTTGTTGTACTAGTATTTAATTTTATTGGGGTATTATTAATTTTAATTTGTAGAAACCTAATTCACCCCCTCTCTTAGGTTGCTTTTTGGGTAACAAAATTGTCTACTTTCTTGATGTGGTTTATTATATACGAGACAAATCAGTTATATTACTAAAAGAGTACACCTTTAAAAAGATAATAAAATTTTATAACTTATATTATGTAAGGACATAATTTTTCTCGCTACAAAATATAACTTTTACTATAAATTCTCAATTCTTGACTTTTACCACAAATTAGCATAACACAACAAATATTCTTAACTTTCATCACCACAAAAAAAAAAAAAAAAAAAAAAAAATGTATTGATAAGAATACTTGCCTTATTATATAGCTTTGTGAAAAATATAATGAACATGCCAAGAGTTAAATAACTGACATTGTTTTCACATAGCTTCCACGTGAAATTAGTGGTGACCACTTGATTTGTCACTATCATGCCAATTTTGTAAAAATATATCAAATTGTGAAGTTAATTTAACAGAGCATCAATCCCTAATCCAAAACACAATATTTATTAGATACCAAAATAAATCCCCATATACACACACATAGCAGATTCCTATAATATTATATTAAAATCCTCAATTCAAAACACAATCTCTATTTAATAACCTTGAGGTTTTGGGTTTAAGTCTTGGAGCCACTACTTTGGCCCTGTTTGGTAGAACTGTGGGAAAGTGCTTATAGCTTATGCCTAAACAGTTTATAGCTTATAACTATGAACATAAGCTGATTTCTGACTTATAAATTAAGTATCTCCTGCCCCACTCAAAGAATAAGCTGACTTCTGACTTTGAAAAAGCTATAAGCTATAAGTTATAAGTTAAACCAAACATATCAAAATAGCTTAAATTAAGCTGAAAGCTAAAATAAGCAGTTTTTAAGCTGCACCAAACAGGCACTTTGTGCATTATGCCAAAGGTTAGGTATGTACTCAATCTTTCCCCTCCCAAACACACATTAATGTGTACTAATTGGGCGTTTATATATATATATATATAAATATAAATATACATAATAGAATTGTATAATATTATAGTAAAACAAGAATATTATATTGTAATACATATATATATTTTCAAACTTGAGTGTTGAAGATTCAATTAGGAGGCAAATAAGCAACCTCAATGACAATGGTGATGGTGGAGCTACGGTACAGCAATGGTGGAGTAATGTCGGAGCAACGGTGGAGGGACGGTGGAGGAACGACGGAGCAATGGTGGAGAGATGACAGAGCAACCGTTGAGAACCCAAGCCCTCCTAACGTTTTGTAGGGTTTTTCATTGTTTTGTATTTTAATTTTTGTTTGAATTTTCATAGTCAAAACGATGTAGTTTTAAGTTTAATATTGTGCTAAAGGACTTATCCAAAAAAATCGTAGTTTTGAGTCGAAACTACGTAGTTTTAAGTCACAGCCGTTACAGCTGTGAGGGACTCACAACAGTACCCCCAAACCCTTATATATGTCAGTTACAATCTCATGCATTGATGTTATTATATATTGTGTATTGATGTGAAGTTGAGAAGGAGTGAAATTGCAGCAAGAGAATAGTAATGGAATGTTGTAGAACTCAAACCCACTTATTGGTCACTTATCATCTATTAGGATTCTTCATATATCTCAATGTGTTATGTTATGTATATGTATATATGTGTGAATGGATTTTTCAGTGGAGTGAATATAAAGCTACGTGTTCTATTTGTGTATTGTGTTTTTATACATAGATGATCAGTCAATCTGTAAGGATTTTTTTTATAGTGGAGTTTTGGATTCACCTACTTGTGCAGGGTTTTTTGAATCAACGCGATTATAAGTTGAGTTGTTGTATCTTGGGAGAAATAGACCAATATGAGATATTCTACTACATCGAGAAGTGATGGTTTTGCCAATAAAAAAAGGCCATGAATCTCTAGAAAGCAAGATTACCATGCTTCAGTCCGATTTATTAAATATTCATTTATTTGGTAATGTGATATGTAACACATATTTAATATAGTAGACAAGGGGTAATATCTGTGGATGTAGGCAAGTTTATTAAACCACACAAACATGATGTTTTCTCATGGTGATGATTTTTGCCCATATTTATTTTGACTCCATAATTATTCATTTATTTTGGTAAAGACACCAACAGAGACTTTGACTTGCATTGTAATTTAACTATTAACATAGTAATACTATCTTTCTCCCAAAAAAAGAAGAAGAAAAAAGGTTTCCACAGTTATTAAGAATGGAGTAGATTCATCATCTAAGGTTTAAAAAAATTGCTATAAGTCTATTAAATTGGACATAATTATACTAGATTCTCTTTTAGTAAAGTTAAAGCGATAAAAACAAATACAAATAATAGGTAAACATAGAGATAAATAATTAAAAAAAAATAAAATTAGAATAAGTGTATTAAATTAGACATAATTATACTAGATTCTCTTTAAGTAAAGTTAGATGATCAGAACAAATACAAATAATATGTAAACATAGAGATAAATAATAGTAAAATATATATTTTAGTATAACAGATATAATAATATTATTTTTCATCTTTACAATTAAAAAATTACTTATAAAAATGAAACAAAATATTATGTGAACTAAAAATATTAGCAAGCCCAGTCTAGTTGAGTTAAACTTGTAAGTCTCAATGTATTTTTTTTCGAACTTCAAAAAGAAATAGTATAATTTACCCATTTATTAGACAAAAATTTGGAAACCAAAAGTTTCCTAGTATGAGCGACTCTTGTCAAGCTTGGAAGAAACAAATTTTTGACTATTTTTGAAAGCATGTTATTTTAGCATATTTTACATAGAGCTAACTAAGGTCTTTGAGTTAGTGATTGTGAAGTACCATTTTGTGATATGAAATTATTGGTTCAACTGTTATGTAGCAAAGTTTGATATCTTTGGTGGTGTTTATTTTTCTCCGATTATGGAAATTGTATTTAGTTGTTTAGTTCTTTCCAAGTTTGGGATATGGCTATTGGGTTTTGTGTATTGTTGGATGGGTTATGGTTGTTGAGTTTGATGTATTGTTATATTTTAGTTGTCCCATTTGATGTAATACTTCTTATATTTATAATAAATTTCCTATTGATTAACAGAAAAAAAATATTCACATAAAGAAAACATAAAAATGTACATAAAAAATCAATGTGTGATCTAACATCATTTTGGGTATGGTCCCTATCATATTTAAAATAAATTTATTTACACATTAATAACCAAGGATCAATTATGGGAGTTGTTTTTAACCCCCACATTATTTCTTAGGATCCCTTATCTTTTTATTTATGTTTTATTACGATAAATTAAACCGACCTCCTTTGAAGTTTGAAAAAAATATTGTAATGCTCACAGTTTTGACATAATTATATTAAACCCTACTCCTTTTAGTAACGGTATAGAGACCAAAACTAAAATAGATAGTACAAAGCAAAAAACCACAAGGTAAAATATATATTTCAATGTAAAAGAGATAAAAGTATCATTTTTTTTGTTCATATGACTAACAAATTTCTAATGGAAAAGGGGCCAAATATTATATGAATTAAAACCTTAAGGGAGCTCAGTATAATTATATTAAACTTAAGACACTTACTATATTTTCTTTAAATCTTAAGAGATGTTAGTTTAGTTTACCCTCTTTATTACTATTTTACCCTAATAAAAATTTCCCATTTCTCTTACTCCTAACCTCCTACCCTAACCCTAACCCTAACTTTGACCATTTCTCTTACCATGTCCAGCCACCTCTGTTCGTCTCTTTTTGGCAAGCTCGCTGTGATGCCTCGAAAATATAAATACTGAACTACTCTTTTTTCATTCTCATTAAACATGCGGAAGCTTAAATAATCATAAACATGAGTTCCAAAGCTTGTGAGCAAAAAGAAAACAATATCTAAATCAACACAAATTAATGCCTTAAAGGTTACAAATTCCAAGGCCTTGCCTGGTCACCACAAAAGTGGGACATAAGTCCAATACATAAAAGTCCAAGGCTATATAGAAAAACTAAACAACAAAACGGACATTTAGCTCCAAGGTCCTTCCAAGCTGTCACCTTGGCGGAGGCATACTATGTCGGTGTTTGGTAGGGCTTATAAGCTGCTTATTTAAGCTTTTAGCTTAATTTAAGCTAAAAACTTTTGTTTGGTGCAGCTTATTTAACCAGCTTATAGCTTAAATGAAGCTAAATTTCAACTCTTTTGAAAAGCTGGCCAGGGGGTGCTTAAACTTTTCGACTTAAATGCGTAGCTGGTGTGGGGGGGTTAAATGACTTAAATGCCCCTCCCAAACTTCATTATTTATGAAACTGCCACTATATATGTCGCGACCCAAACCCGCCCCGAGAAGGTTGGCATCGTAACCGGCCAGTAATCCTAGATTACCACAGGCCTTACTGTACAAAACATAATTAAATGGGGCTCGCGGAAGCAAAAACACAAAACTATAGTCCAAAGAGCTGTGCATATATATGAACATACATTTACATGCCCAAAAATATGTCAATTTACCCACTACTGTACAAAACATGTATAAAAAATTCATATACAAAATATATAGGCACATGCCACCAAATACAACTGAAACAAAACTCATCCGGCCTTCCAGGCCTAGCCCCAGCTCAGGGGCACCATAACTCGGGTAGGCTTTCAAAACGGCGGCTCGACTCGGACTCCGCCTAGGCTTGGCTCCCAGAATGCTCACCTATAAATACATATATACAGGGGTGAGCTAAAGCCCAACAAGTAACATTAACGTAAAGGGTTAGTGAACGAATTCCGCATATCATATATCCGTAAAACAAATCATCATAAACATAATCATTTCATAACAGAACATACATAATGGCATACTCCACAGAACATAAAAACATAACAGAACGTCTTCCGACTAGAGTAATCAGTTCCGGATACTGATTAAACACATATCGTCACACTAAAGCGACTCACGAGATCTCGTAAACTAGTCATGGACCCGCATTTTCATGCCGTCCCCCATGACTTGGGACTTTCTATGGATGCCATACTAGATTCGCAAATAGGACATTCGTTCACAGAATTAAATTACATTTCGAAAACATAACGTAACGTATCACACTTGAAACATACTTTATAGGAACATAACTTTACAGAAATGTTACTTACAGTGGTTTTCCAAAACCGGTTGTACGGTCTTCGCAGCTTGACCTGCAAATATTAACAGTATAGCATGATCCTTTAACACATATCATCACCAAATCAAGTCCACGTATTCGCTTAATGGTGTTTCAATCTCATAACTTCATTATCATGACTTAATTAAAGCTCAAGAATGCTCAAAATGAAATGTAGATGCCCAAAACATGCATTGAAATATTCTGCAAAATTTCAGGAAAAAATAGGTCCCCGCTCGAGCGGACTATGCACTGAGACGAAAATACTGGATGTGCGAAATCTTCGCTCGAGCGGCCAAATCCCCGCTCGAGCGGATTGTGAAAATTCTGGGTGAAAAACCAGCTTCATTTAGCAAAACCATGGCCTTCATTTTTGTAGAAATCAAGGTCCAAAAGCATTAGTCCAAAACACTTGAAAACATTTGAATTAAACTTCAAAATTAAACCCATGAATCACGTAAAAGATCAAGCTTGAATTAAGTTAGAAAAAATCATACATATGCACATAAAAACTTCACTTTTCAAATTCATGGAGGTCCTCCCTCAAATGTGGAAATCATGCAAGAAAATCATGTTTTTAAACTTAAATTCATGATAATATACCATAGATGCTCAAAGATACCTTTTAGATGAAAATGCAACATAATACCATCAATTACATATGATTTCCCTTTAAATCCACTTACTAACCATGAAAACATGGATGATCCACCTTACTTCATGAATTTAAGGAAACATCCTTACCTTGATTACTTAATTGGAGAAGATTTAAGCTTAATTTCCTCCCTTTCTCTTCTTTACTCTTCTTTCCTCTTGGTTTCTCCTCTTTCTCCCGAATTCTCTCTCTCTCTCTCTCTCTCTTCCTTCCAGATTTTTCTTCCTTTATTCTTGAGTCAAAATGGGTCAACAATACTTATCTTAAGCCATATATATCAAATATAAACAATTGTGCCAAATACTTGAGCCAAACATGGCCTAACGAATCAGACGAAATTCAGTCTTCAATTTATCGTCCCAAATGGTTCTAAAAATTCCCAGTATCACATAGGCGTGTTCAATTTCATTTTCTGAACCCATTACGGTCATCAATTTCAGTCCCGAAGTTGTAATTCCAATAGATTTTTTTTTTTCTAATTCAAACAGATATTCTTCCATTAATTCATCTAAACACATAATTAATTACCGATAATTATGACATGCATTTCGGGGTCATTACAATATATACCATTTGATCTCTCTTGCCCTAAACACTCTTGCCTCTCACACTCTTCTCTCATTTTCTTCTCTCACACCCTTTGATTCTCTCAATCTCTCTTCCCCTGTGCAGATCCTCTCACTCCGTCGCCTACGACTGTGCTTCATCGCCGTCGTCAACTGCCATCCAGTTCCATCGCCATCGTTAGCAGCCAACGATGACGTCAAGGTCAAGAACACAGATTAGGGCACAGATTTGACAGATCTAGATTGACGACAATCTCACTGTGGGACTCGCGGGGTTGGGAAGTACTCGACGGCGAGGTAGAAAAATGAATTCAGAGCATGTTCTTCCCAATCAACAATGGAGGTTGTGGTGATCTCTAGAGACACAATCAAACCTTCTCTCTCAACCCCTCCCAGTTTTCGCCATGTAAAAATCTCATTTCTCAATAAATTAAACCAACAAATTTTTAGTCCATTCATTTACTTCTACACATTTGATTCATCGTTCAACTTTGCAAGATTAAAGAAATCTCTATCGAAGATCAATTTTTGTGTGTGTGTGCGTGTGTGTGGAGGTTTTCAGTGTTTTTTTAATAATGCAATAAATTTGTATTAAGTGATATTAATTAATAATTTTAGTATTAATTGATGCTAATTAAGCCATTAACTGACACTAATTAATTTATAATGAAAAAATAAAATAATTTTATACTAATTGATACTATTAATGAAAATAATAATTTTTGTAATACTAATTATATTAACTTTTATTTCACAATTATTGATATAAATTGCACAATTTCAATAAAGAAATAAATTGCACAATTTTATTTCAATTAAAAAAAAAAAGAATTTACTTCCACTAATGAAAAAAATACAATTGTTATATTATTAATTGTAATGAATAATAATAATAAATTAAAAAATAGCAATTGTTATATTATTAATTGCAATACAAAAAATTAATAAAAACAGAATCACAATTTAAAAAAAAAATTAAAATTGAAGCAAAAAAATTAAATACAAAATGAAATAACTTATATTAAATGAAATAAAAAAAATGAATATTATAACTTCTATTAAATAACTAATTGAAATTAATGTAAAGAAAAATAATATGTAATGACATCATAACATTAATATAAATACATGGATATTAATTGATATTAATTGTAATGAATTAATAAATTAAACAAAATTAACAAAAAGAAAGAAGAGAAGGGGAAAAAAAAAGAAAGAAAGAAAGAAAAGAAAAGAAAATAAGGAGAACAAGAAAAAAAAAAGTATTGATGCTAATTAAGCCATTAATTGACACTAATTAATTTATAATGAAAAACTGAAATAATTTTATACTAATTGATACTATTAATGAAAATAATAATTTTTGTAATACTGATTATATTAACTTTTATTAATGAAATAATTTTTTTAAATTTAAAACTGAAAAAAATGACAAAATAATCATTTTTATATCATATAAGGGCAAAAAAGACAATTACACAGCAAAAAATTATTTTACAACTTATCAACCAAACACTATTTTGCTACTTAAATTCATAATCTCACAGTTACACCAAACAAGTTAACAATTTATATTCACAGCAATAAGTTATAATCTGTTAAGTTACAATCGATAATCACTTTTCCACAGCTCTACCAAACGGGGCTTATATATCAACACTTGAAAAATTGTTTCACGTAGGATGAGCATAAAACTCAGTAGAGATAACTTAATAACATATATGATAGTTAACAATGTCATATGGTGAATGTATATGAAATGCTATGCCCAAAAACATGAATTTTTATCATTTTGAAATAATGCCATGCAAGAGTTCCAAAAACACATCCTAAACACTTTTTTTGAATCAGAAACCGGGACATTAAATACAATGCCATAGATCTCTAAGGCTAGTGTCTGCTAGTAGGCTCTCAAGCACTACCAAAGCCATTTTATCGGCTCCTAACCGAAAGGAAGACACTAAACCGTGCGAGTAATTAACCACAACTATACCTTATATACATATTCACCATCTTATTTACCCCTTTCTCCAAATCAAAACATAATGTATGAAGTTTACAATTTCATGATATGATTCCATGAGATACATGATTTATAAACAGTTTAATCACCTAAACCACATGTAACACACGTTAATGGTATGCTCCACTGATAGTCAAAACAGTTATCTCTAAATTTTAAAATTTCAAGTACAACAACAATGATTTAATCCAACATGATATCAAAATCTAGAATCTCCATGATTTTTCCAAAACCTCAACGATTCCCAACAAACAACATTCACACTCCTTAACGCTGTGTTTGGTTGGGGGATTTGGGAAGGGATTTGAAAAAAGAAAAGGAAAATGTGTATGAAATTATATGAAATATAGATATATTTTATTCATATTTTACCTACCTTTTCATTTTCCTTTTCCAAATCCCTTCTCAAATCTCCTAATCAAACACGGCATAAGAGTCTCATGAATCTCAACATTTCAAAACTAATTTTTAAAAATTAATATAATTTTCCCAACAAGCTCAATATTTCAAAAAGAGTAATCAATACCCACCGTTTCCAAATATTTCACAAATCTTTCCAACCTAACCTTTTTCTAAAAGTTTCGAAATCAAACTATATTTTCATAGAAAAATTAGGATTTCTTTCACAAAATATCATTTTATTCCAAAACCAAGTCCCAAGTTTACCAAAAGAACATTTATTCACTAACAAGCAAAACCCAAGAGAAAACCCCCCTTTTTATGCACTAATACATAACGCAAATCAAACCCTTTTCAAAATCATGTACTTTACATAATAACACATATCAAAGTTAAAGAGCATACAAGGCATCAAGAAAATCCCTATCTCAAAGCAAAATAGGAAGAATGAAGAAATCCCCAAAAGTCGACGATAGTGAAACAACAATTTGCTCCGATAAGAATGAAACCCTCGACAAGCGCTACATTTTATCTCAAAGGAACAAGGAGACAAGATGCTCTGAAATGAGCAGATTTGAAGATTTACGTGAAAAACCTAAAGTTTAGAGCGAGATGGTGGTGATCTACGTTGTAGACGAGAAAAATAGAGAGAAAATATAAAGAAAAGAGAGGAACGAGAGTGGTTTGAGAGTCTATTTATAGTTCTAAGACTATAGTGGAATATTGGCCCAAAAGTCAACCCAAAGAATAAGTCAAAATCCCAATAAGTAGGGCCCAAACCGTGAATAAGAAATCTAGAAATTTTTGTCAAGTGTTAACTCCCACAAGCCCTGTTGAACAGAAAGTAGTAGCAGCAAACATTCAACTCAACACTTGGTGTTGAGCCCAGGAAGCAAAACCAAAAGGAAAAGAAAAAAAAAAAACATCAGGTGTCAACCTTGCAAGAGTCCAGTGTCGACACCAGAACATAAATTCTAAGTTCCCAAATGAACTTTTTGACGAAACCAAGCGTGAGTGAACAATCTTAACAAGTCTAAATCGAATTGTATTACTCAAAAACCAAGATACATTAACTCCAACGACTCCAATAACGAGGATAAATAAATTAAATATATTTTCAAATGGTTAAAAGGACACAAGTGTTTCACTCGCTATCTCTTCCTATGATGTCCTAGGTCTTTAATTTCCAAATTAATCGTCTTATTTTTGAACTATTCTTTTTAGTTTCGGAGCCTTGAGCGTTGGGTAACGTGTCGACGTTTGTGAGGGTGAATTTGTTTAAATCTCCCTGATGTAGTTTGAATGTTAAAATTGAGTGTTAAGACAAAACTGGAAATGTGGGAAAATGCCTTAAAATTTTCTAAGTTCCGGGCTTTCCCGCACGTGTGGCCATGAAGGCCTCACGTGTTGTTTAGTGAAGTCAAGTTTGGGGTTTCTAGGCTTGGTCCCACATGTGCGGAATGGCCCCACGTGCTATTTAGTACAGTCAAGTTTGGGGTTTCTGGGCATGGTCTCGCATGTGCGGGGGAGTTGGGTCGCACGTGCGACAAGGTTGAGTAAAGTTGAGTTTGGGCTTGCAGTAAACTGCACGTTGTAGACGTCCCCGAATGCCCCGGGAGGGTTAAGTCTCGTTCTGTTCATTTGGGCTCACTACAGTTCAAGGACTCGAATGTCACGGTTCTTAATCTTGAACCAAAGAGTCCAAATCTGGCAAATCGTTTTGAGAAAACAAATTTTTGAAAGAAGTGCCAAACATGGACTGCTTTGCCAGATACAGAGTCGCCACCTAAATATTTTTTATGGGGAAATTTAGGAAACCCTGACTCGGTGCCAAAGGCCACGTGTCCGTCATCACCAAAGTTGCCTCAGCTCGGGAACTTGGGTACGATTGGGGAAGGTCACTTCGTGAGCACCCCTGCTCGCCCGGTCAAAAACCGGCCTCTACTAACCGTGATATCTAGTTTTGAAAACATTGTGTGTTCTTATTCCGGTTATTAGCCTAGATTACTACGTGATGCGCACAACATACAAGTATAGACTGAGTCGCTTGAATTGGAACAAAACATTTCATGTTTGTTTGTTTGAAAATGGTTTGATGGTGCTACCCGCAGGTAGGCTAAGACATGGATTTGCCACCCTCGGGTGGGCTTTAGAAAACATGATTTTGCCACTATCTAGTGGGCTTAAAACTCACAGTCAATGCATTGTTCCAATCCAAATAACCCAACCTTCACCCACAGGCATTCAGGCAGTTATATCACATAAGCAGTTAGCCTCATGGTAAGCATGCTATCATGGCAGTCACTCACACGCATGCAAGGATGCTAAAGCATAAAAACTCACCGAGTACTCCAAGCCAAAACAGAAGCTTATTAGAAATCATGCATGATCCTAAATATGTTGAAATGCCTAATGCAACACATGCAGAATGCAACTATAGCAGGCTCGGCTATTCTAAACATGGCATATGGAATGCTACAGCTAACATGTATTCATCTTGTAATTGAAGTACAATGCAGTTAGTATGGTGCGCCGAGCCCGGTGCATGCAAAACAGATGAATGAATGCAAACATGGTATCGTACTGTATGCTAATTGAAACATGCCCTAATCTAACCATCATAAGCAGGTAAATAAAAGGGAAGAAAGACGTGGGGTTGGAAGACATACATCACACTCACCCACACTTATTACAATTATGCCCTCGCGCAGAGGGTCCAAAAGAATATACAGTCCCGAATGAAAGAATAATACAGTCCAAATAAATATTACAGTCCAAATAATATAAATTCCTAATTAATTTACAAATTAACTAAGAAAATAATAAAACTGGCATGCAAGCCAGGGACTGCCTTGATTCCGCTCCGGATGATGGAATGATGCATGTTTGGGCTGCCTTTGTGCGGAAATCCATGACGATGCCCCAATTAGCCTATGTTTGCACCTGTTCTTGAAATGTGTGCCAAGCTCCGAAAAATTGCTGATTCTTCATTTTGCCTTGAAGACCTACCCTTTAGCAGCCTCTTGGTCCAAAATGCGACACTTCTAGCCTCTGAGAAGGTCCTCCAAGCCGCTGGAATGGAGTGGTGGTGGTGGTGCTAGGTGGTGGTGAAGAAATGGTGGAAGGAACTTGGAGTTTTGATGGTTAGAATATAGAGAGAGAGAGATTGAATGTGAGAGGCTTATACAAAAATCTCTAACCCTTAAACACAGACCTGGGATGCTGTATATATAGGCAAAAGAGGCTGGAAAAGAGGGGGAAAAAAAGGGGGGGAAATATTTCAAGTTTCCCTCCAAAATTTGGCCTAAAGAGGGGTATAAAGGCAAGTGGTAGCTGCTGGTTCCAAACGGCCGAGAGCCCTTCAACAAAGTTGAAGAGGGGCTCAAAATAAGACACTTTGTAGTTTACGACCAAGTCCAACACGGCCCACAAGTATGCCTAAAATACCGTGCAAAAAAGGCCTAAAAAGAGGTAAAGAGGCAAGTGACAGAAGGAGGTCTCAAAAAAAGAAAAACCCTTAATCAAACATGAAAAGGGACTCAAAATATGACTATTTCTAGTTTGGGTCGGAGCCCAACAATGCTTGCAAGTAAGGCTCGGGGGCCAAAACGCGCAGTCCGGGGCCCCGAAAACTGACTGCTGGGCACCGGGAGTGGTGTTCGACCACGAAGTTGGTCTCTCGGACCCCAGTGTCCCTCAAAAGGGAGTAAATAAGATGCATGCCAAAAATCGGAGCAAACGGAGGTAGTTAGGTGGTCCTGAACCGAGGCACACGGCCTGACGGCTCCGAAAACCGGGAACCGGGCTCCGAAATGGGAAAAATGGCCTGCGACCACGAAACGTAGCCTATGGCCACTGAGAGATGATCTACGAGACCTCTCCCTCCCCTCAGGAAGAGAAAACAGAGAAAATCGAGCTTGGTTTGCAAACCGAGGCAAGGCACAGAAAAGTCCAGAAGTTCGGAGGCAAGGCTCACGGCCGAGACTCCGCAACCTCAGAACGAGCACGATATGCAATATCACCAAGCGCTCAATCAGTGACGTCTGAGTCTTAAGGTCGGTCAAAAATGGGGTGTCCACACACGTACGGTGGAAATTTCTGCACATGCGGCCCCGGGGCCCGTACGTACAGCCAGGCCTAACACGGTCTCAAAATTTGATCTCATTTAATTAAAAGTTTGAGTTTCTCTATTTCTTTCTCTCTCTTTCTCTCTCTCATCTTTTTCTCTCTTTATATCTCATTTTCTCTCATCTCTCTCTACAAAACCCCCAACTTTTTTTTCTCTATTAAATCTTGCAAAATCCATCAAGAATTTGGCACTAGCACCAAAACGACGAGTGCACCAAGAGCTACGTTTTCACCAATTGGATAGAAATTCTGGCCAAGTTGAATTTTGGGGTTTTTCTCTCCTCTCCCTTCTAACACTTAAGGTAGGGGATTTTCTAAACATTGTGTACATATTTTAGCTTTATTATTTGCTATTTTGACAAGTTGAACTATTTGGAAGATTAGGATAAATATTTATTGCATAAGAATGAGAGGTTCTTAAATATTCTTTTGGATTTTAAATTGGTTGTCAATAGTGACTTTTAAAACACTTGAATGTGGGAAAGTTACTTTCAAAATAAGAAATTTCCTATTTTTCCTAAAACTCTAGGATGTTGAGAATTGAGAATTTATTTGTGTATTAAGAAAGGCTAAGAATTTCTTGGAGGATTATGGATGTTAAATACATTGTGATTTATGAGATTATGATTTTGGAAGATCACACTTACATTGAAATTGTTGAGGGAATGTTGGATTATGCTCTTTATATATTGTCCATTTTGGAACATATTGAATGGAGATAATTGTTTTGGCAACCGATAGATGGTTGTATTGATGTGTTGTAGAAATGCATGTGAACTAGGTAAATTGAAATGTTTACGAAAGCATTCACATCATTGAACATTGCATAATTTCATGATTTCAATTCTCATCCCATTTTGAAGAATACGTTGAGATTGGTCATATTGTAAACTTTTGAAAATTTGTTGAGAACATTTGTATCGTGTTGAGAAAATGAGGTAAATACCTTGGTAAATCAGATTAGGGGCTGTAGTTGATGAGAAATTAAGTTGGCTTTAGGTCCATGATGAAAGTCCAAAAATGAGATATAAAGGGAGAAAGTGGTTTTGGTAGTGCTTGATGAGACTACTTGCAAACACCAGTCTAGAGATTATCAGAGTTGGATTTACCGCCCCTTGTTTTTTTTCAAATGAATAATTGATTGGTTTTAGTTTTGAACAAGTACATGGCATGAGGTTTTCAAATGATAAACTGCCATTTCATATGCATTCACCTCATGATATTATTAAACTTCATGTACTTTATTTAGATTATCTTTGTTGGACTATATGCTTATCTCTATATGGAAACAACTTTTCAAGTGTTGACTTTGTGCCTCTGCCGAGGTAATGGCCATGGAAGATTTTGGAGCACAAGGCTCACTTTTGTTTCTTATTTTATATAGCCAAGGGCATATATGTTTTGGGATACAAAATCTATTTTTGATGTAACCGGGCTAAGCCTTGGAGCTTGTAGCATTTAGGGTGTGAACTTGTATTTATTTAGTCATGACTCTTGAAATCACATGCTATAGAATCAATTCTTAGGGAATATGAATGTATAATTGCATGTGTTTCACTTTTGTAAATCTCATATGTAACTCATGAATGAAATATGGAGATTTAGTATTAATGTTGATTAATGAATTGTCAAGAATATCTGTTGTTTCTGATTGTTGGTTATGGTAATATTAGAGGTTGAATAATGAATATGACTTAATCTAGATGAATCGAGTTTCATTATTTTGGGGGCGTTACACTGCCTCCTCTATAGCACCGTTTTCCACCTCCAACTCTTTTCTAGCATTTTCCTTTACTTATCGATGCTACCACTGCCATTTCCACTCTTGCTACTCGCCTTTAGCCTAACCCCACCATTGTCGTCCCTACCTCGCCCCTCTTTTACCCTCTTGAGTTGCTCTGCTTTCTTTCTTGCCGCGAACCCACCCCTCATTTCTTTATTCTTCTTTTCTGCTCAAGATCTGTAAATCCTAAAAAGGATGGGAAGATGAAATGGAAGAAGGTCACGATAACGATTCCTGAAGAAGAAGAAAAAGCAGCGATGATGGAGAAGGAAGAAAGAAGAAGAAAATGATAAGGTGGCTTTTGGGAAGGAAGAGGGTGATGAAGAAGGGTTGCTATGAGAGAAGAGAAAGAGAGGGTTGCAAAGGGCAAGAGGGTCTGAAGAGGTTGCCGAAGATGGGAGTGGGAGCTACCAAACTTAGTTTTAGTGATAGGAAGTCCAAGAGTAGAAAAGGGATTATGGTGGATAGTCAAAGAAAAAGAAGATAAGTAGTTTTAGAATGTAGAAGTCCTACGAAATTGGCAAAAGGGGTATTAAGAAATAATATGGGGGCTGTCTCCCTTCAATTATTCTTAAATTCTTCAGTTCTAAAATAACTACAATTGTTAAATTATATGATAATCTTGGATAAAACATAATCCAATAATTAGAGGTATTTTAAAACATGAGAACAAAAGTATAGCAACCTAGGTTAAAACCCGATCCTTTTGTACTCCATGGTTCTAAATTTTGTATATTGGTGTTGTTGATATCTGTCTTGGTCTTATGTTATCATTTGAATTGAGTTTGGGATTTGTTAGATTATGTTTGGAATAGGTTGGGTTGAGTATTTCTGGGGAGGTTTTGACTGTTTGTTCTTAGGTTCACTTGTGCAGTAAGTTCATTGCTCTAGCAGTCTTTCGTTTCTCCTAGATTCTAAGTTTGTAGTTTGAATTTCTGAGAGCAGGTCTTTATTCGCTCAAGCGGTGTTTTGGTCACTCAAGCGATTTATTCTATAGGGATAATCTTCTGGGAGTTTGGTTTCTTCACTCGAGCCTAGTTTTAGTAGCTCGAGTAATATTCTGTGTCTAATGCTCGGGCGATGTTTTGGTCGCTTGAGCGGTCTGTTTGTATAAAACTGCGAGAAACAGATCTTTTTCTCACTTTTCTGATTCCTCTCTCTCTATAAAGCTGTTGAACCCATTTTCTCTTATCTCACTAAAATTCTTGTATAAATCTCCTGATCTACTCAAATCTGTGGATTTCTTCACCCTAGTGCTTTGGGATAAAATGTAGAGCTTGAGGAGAGGAATATTTAATCTGAACAAGTCCAAGTTTCGTCTCTGTCGGTCTAGATGTTCTTCTCTTCTTCATCTTATCTTTTGATGTAGGGATTTCTTTAATGTTTTGCACGGTATTTAGCTTTGTTATGTTTTTTTTAATAGAGTAGCATTTTTAGGGATTTGGGTATGATTTTAACACGTGTTAATTCGTAAAATAGGGGTTTTGGAGTTGTTTCCTTAATGATGTTGTTGGGATTGTCTACAATAATGGGTGATGTTGGAATTTGAGAGAAATTGCTTTTAAAATGAGAAATGTTAAATGAATAGATGTTTTGAAATTTTGGAAATCCTTGGGAATTATTGGTTTTGAACAAATATGGAATTTGATTGGATTGTGAAACAATGTTGTGGTTCAGGTTGAGTTAGAAAAGAGGAGATTGAACATTTGATTGTTACTTTTATGTTAAATTCTGAAATTTATATATGTCTATTGAAATTTATCTTTTGAATGGAGATATTTGTTTTGGCTATCAATGGATAATAACATTGATTGTTGTAGCAATTGCATGAGAACTAGGTTAATTGAAGCCCCCTTCACTCATGCATTACATTTAAATCGTTGGTTTTATACTTCTGCATTGAAAGACATTGTTTTGAGAAAAATGAGTGAATACCTCAGTGAATCTGGTTAGAGGTGTGTTGTGGTTATTGCGTTGGTCTTTGTGTCCTTGGTGACAGTTCAGAAACCCGCACAGTTAGGTGCCAATCATTCCGGTTAATACTGGTAAAATGACTTTTGATAGTACTTGTATAGCTTACTTGCAGATACATATCTAGAGATTCTCAATGTGTGTATTTAGTGCCCTATTTTCTATTTTGAGATAATGGTTTATAAATTGTAAATTGAATTGGGCATAGAATTGTTTAATAATGGGAAAAACACATGTTTTTGAAAAGGCATCTCATATGCATTCATCATATGGCTTTGTTAAGCATCATACAGATTATTAAACTCATCTCTATTGGGTTTTAGCTCACCCTATGAGGAAAATAACTTTCAAGTGTTGGTGATATGCCTCTGTCAAGAGGTTAGCTTGGGAGGATTGTAGAGCTGAAGGCTTCTTTCCTTTTTTTGTTTTGTAAATGTCTTTTATACAAGCCTAGAGATTTTTCTTGTATTGGGTTTCGATCCAATTTTGTTGTAATCAAGTATCGTCTTAGAAATATATAGATTCAAAACCTAGAATTGTTGAACGTATTAATGCATGTGATGGTTTTGTAATATTTAAAGGAAGACCAATGAATGAATGATAGTTCCTAAAATGCTTTTGATATTAAATGATTGATATTGTTAAGTTTTCGCATATCTGTTAAGAGTTATGAGAGCATCTGCTATCATTATTTTCCAGGCATAAAAAGTATTAGAACAATAGATCATAACTTTTGGATAAATTACTCTAATCTCTTTTGAGATTTAAAAAAAAATACAAACAGATTACAATTTTGACATAATGATACCGACTTCCTTTTGAGTAAGGTTAACTAGACTGAAACTAATGTAGTTCATATGAAGACACAAGAATAAATAAGGAAAAATATAATTTCAATATAAAAAAGATGATAATATAATTTTTTCATTCATATAACTAACAAATTATTGATAAAAATGGGGCTAAATGTTATATAAATTAAAACCATAAGATAACTGAATGTAATTATATCAAAACTGTGAAACTTAGGCCAAGTTTGGAAAGACTAAATAAGTGCACTTTTTGACTTTTTATGAAATATGGGTTGGATTTGGGTTGGGTTTGAAGTGATGTGTTAGAGAGGTAATGTGACTTAAATAAGATGATGTGACTTAAATAGGATAGTGACTTTTTGACTTTTTAGATTTTTTTGAGGATGCCAAACTTGACCTTACTATATTTCTTCAAACTTTAGGAGAGGTTAGTGTAATTTGTTACACTCAACTTTTTATTTTAAATAATGATTGAGATTCTTAAAAAGTCTCTCTTAATGTTTTCTATAATGATATGACAAATTACGTATTAATTTCGATTTGTCACAATTCAACCGTATAAGATCTAATGCTTTTCTCATGCTATTGTATTTTCTAAATTATACATCTAAAACATTTTTCTTCTTTCTTTTAAAATTTATGGGACTGGTTTTTTTTTTTTTTTACATCCCTAGTAATATTTTTGTAGAAGGATAAGGACAATACAATTTTCTATATTAGTATAGGGAGCTTCTATTTACACACCCAAAATACCCTTTCTACACATCTCCCCCTCACACACTTTTTACACACCTCTTCATTAAGTGTGTGTGGAGAGGGGGTTTGGTGTGTGTGAATAGAAGCCCCCATTAGTATAGGTCTTCTAAAACACACAGTGACAAAAATGCCCTTACCACACCACTTTAGATAACATCTATTACTTTATTGACTTATTTGAAAATTGTAAAATTCCAAAACTTTTGATCTAGATCTCTGTTTTTTTTTTTAATATGAAATTTATATTTTTGGAATCGTTTCATCAAGATCTATAAAATAAGATTCATAATGAATACAATTTTTTTTTTTTTTAAGAAAAAAAAAGTTGATGAAATTTTACTGACCAAAGATAGTGAAATTTCGGTGACCACCACCAACTGTTTTTCTGGTGACTTTCTGGCAAAATAAAATTTCACTAATTTCAATTTGCTAAGCCAGTGATATTTTCATTGTTTGCAAAACATTATACAATTTTTAAATTGACCTTTTAAGCCCTAGTTAAAAACAAAGAGAAATTGTCTAAGATAAGTCAAATGGAGAAATTACTTTGCGAAAACTCAAAACTAGAGAGAGAGAGAGAGAGAGAGAGGAAGAGAGCGAATTATTAACAAAAAACAAAGTGAAATTCCTCTGAGCTAACACACAGTAACACAGAAAAATTTCTTTGAGATACATTATTGTTATTACATAAAAGAATAGAAGATAATAACGAGTCAGAGAAACTCAGATACATTTCTTTGACCGTTTGAGGACTTACCTTTTTAGTTAATTAGCAAAAAAGTTATTTAGTCAAAAAGCCAACCACTCATATCAAAAAGTCAAAAATTCTCTTTTCTCTCTATTTTTTGCACATCTTTTCGTAATTAGCCAAAAAGTCATCCCAAACATACAAGTTTTTTTTACCTACCTTTTTAGCCAAATAGTCAAAAAGTTACTAAATTAGCCTGTTCCCAAACGAGGCCTTAGTTTCACTCAGACGAAAAAAAAAAAAAAAAAAAAAAAATGTATATATATATACTTAATCAATGTCAGAGAAATTGCATATTGTACTGTTAGTTGAAGTTGATTAGATATACCATCTTGTTTGTCTTGCTTCTCAAATTTTCTACAAATACAAATACAATCCTGTAGGGTATGCTATTGAGAGGATAATCATAGTAAGTAACATACTTTTATTCTGAATAGCTTTATTTTATGCATGAGAGATCTACAAGTTGTGGAATCTCTCTGTGTTTTTCTATTTCTGTCTCTCTCTCACGGTCTCGTTTGGAAACATGTTATTTTAGTAACTTTTTGACTTTTTACGAAAAGATGTGAAGAAAAGTAGAGTGTGATATAACAACTTATAGTTAATTTTTAATTTTTTAGCTAAAAAGTGATGTTGCCAAACGAAAAATACCCATTAAAACCATGGTGGACCTCGACGAAGTCAGAGAGATTATGATGCTAGTTGAAGTGGTGGCAGTAATGGTTAAGGTAGTGTTTGGATGCGGTGGAGACAACACTCTAGAGAGAGAGAGATTAGGATTTTTAAAATTATAAAGGTATTTCAAACCATATATGTTACTTTAAGGTTTCTAATCTCATTGACTTTAACTAACAAGCAAATTATTGATATCCTTAAATTATTACACAAACTTATAGAGTGATAAAATTTTTATTCTCATAAAATCAGTATAACCATTAATGCAACAAAAAAGAGATCTTCAGTCCTACAGTCCTTGCTATCCCTTGATTAGGAATGAAAATCTTATGAATTGTTTAAAGATAATGAGAAAGTCATTTTTTCATAGAAAAAATCCTTAATAATTGCACGAGCAACTAATGAATGGAAATTGATATGATTGATTGAGTGTAATTTCAGAAAGCTAATCACTTTTCTTGGGAAATCATTCTAATTGAAAGTTTTAGAAAAGTTGAATAATTCCAAAAGTTGCAAATCTATTAATTTGTTGCATTCAACCTAACACAAGATTTTTTTTTTTTTTGGGTACTGATTTTACTGTTAAACAAACAAGGGGAATGCATGTTAACATCTCAATCTATTACATATCTTCTTCTGATGCTTCCAATTGTTATTTTTAGAACAACATCAAGAATGTTAAAGAAGTGTGTTGACTAATGGATGTGATATTTGATTATCTATCACTACACAAATACTTCAATTTTTGGATGTTTTGATTCCATAGATCAAGATTAAGTCTAGGGATGTAGACTTTTATTTTTGTGTCAAGAGTAGGTGTGTTGTAAAAATTGAAAGTGTGTATTATGAGATTCTTAGTTGGAATGAATCTAAACCATATATTGGTGTTATGGATAATGTTTTGAGCAAAAATTTTGGATTAATTAATCGGTGGTGCTGCATGCACCAATTAGTGTACACACCAGTGTATCAACTAGTATTATGACTACATTTATTATACAAGTTACAAATATCCTAAACCATACAAATGATGTCACATCATCTGTTAGTACACTAGTGTGTACATTAATTGATATATATAATAGATCCATCAATTAGCAGTTTATTGGTGCAATGTACAGAATATAATAAATTTTGTAATAGTAATATTTCATAAATTTTAATTGAATTATTTATTTGTATATATATAATTCTTTTAAAAAGTATGTTGCGATGTACATAATTAGTGACAATAATCTTAGTATTTCGTAGTATAAAAATGTAATTTAAATAAATATATATAATAATTTTAATTAAATTATTTACGTATATACTTGTGAATAGGGGTGGGAACCGTGTCGTATCGTTTGCCTTCGGATCCTCTAAAGTTGTTTTTCTAGAGTTTTCTTACAGTTACGCCAAATGACACGACATCGCTTTGAATAAGGTAAAAAATGAAAAATAAAGAAGAAGAAGAAGAAAAAAAAAAGATGGACAAATTACATATACCTCCTTCGAGATTTAACTAAATTACAGATATTTCCTGAGGTTTCGGAAATTATAGATACCTCCTGAGATTTATATTTTCATAACAAATTGCCTTTCGAAATTTATATTTTTATAACAATTTGTCCCATAATTTGTTATGCAAATAGTTCCTTCAGAAAAATATCTATAATTTCTCAAACCTCAAGAAAGCATCTGTAATTTTGCTAATTTGCCCAAAAAAGATTAAGCAGCCCTTTCCCCTTATCGTCATCGTCAGCGATATCCACCCAGCCCCCTCCTTTGTCAGTCGGCGGGCTCTGCCCAATCCCCCCTTTCCCATGCTCCTCCTGTTGGAACAATCCTTACGTTGAATGAAAATACATAGATGATTGTACCAAATATATTACTAAATTATTTAAAAAATTATAATGTTAGATAATGTAAATTATTTAGGTAAAATCAAACCAAACCAAACCAAACCAAATACAGAGAGCTTGATAATTATTTGGCTTTTTGACTTTTTTGATTATTTTAGCCTGGGCTAAAAAGCTTAGTTTGGGGATGACTTTTTGATTTTTTAACCTTTTTTTTATGAGAATAGTGTAATGATTATGAGTTGAATGTGATGTTTTGTTTTTTATGACTAAAATAATTTATTTTGTCTTTTGTGATTAAAAAATCAAAAAAATCCCAAATCTATCTTTCCAATATAAACTGTTTAAATTATGGAAAAAGACTCGAAAAACATCTTAGCAGAGCACTACAAATCTCCACTGCGACTAAAGTCACCGCAAGATTCCCGAGTCCCATACGCAAGTAGGATAAGAATTATGCATGGTAATCGTGTACATGCTCACGAGCTCATGTCCCATTCATGGTGTACTCTCATGAGAAGGAAAAATTATTAGGTTTGACAGGATATTGTGTTTTTATTCTTAATTAATCATCAATTATTATGTTTTTTAAGTCTTATTTGAGAGTAGATTATTTTAATAATTTTTTAATTTTTTTTTTACAAAAAGATGTGTAGAAAAATAGAGATGAAAATATGATAATTTATAGTGACTTTTTGACTTTTTAACTAATGTATAATTGGCAAATAAGACCTTAATATTTAACTTTTTAACTAAAATATATAATTTACAAACTAAACTTTAACATTCTTCTATCACTAATAAAAATCAACAACCCTTCATCTTCTCCATCAATTACATTCGAACTGAAACACTACATAGCCATATTGCTGCAACACCAAATAACTTCTCCATGAGGGAAAGGTTTGAGACAAGATAGGTGGCTATGGCCATCATGACGTCATTGTCTTGTTTGTTTTGTGTGACCATTACAGCCACACAAATTATTTTTTTTTTAAAAAAAAAAAGAGAGAAGAAAAAAAAAAAAAAAGGTAGAAAAAGCGAAAGAAAACAAAAGTGAGAAGCTACAAGAAGAAAATAGGGAGCCTTCTAATTAACCGATCGTGCGGGAGGGATAGTGGGTGATCACGATTTCCTAATCAAAGCTTCGAAATGACATATTAATTTATGTTTAGGGAGCGCAGCAAATAATTTTGTAAAAATTATATTTAATTAGAGTCAGGGACGGAATTAGGATTTTATTATCAGAGAGGGGTCAAAAGACGAATAAAAAAAATACCATATACATAAATACATATGTATGTACAATATGATATATAAATTATATTTATACACATGAAAAAATTCAAATGCCATAGAAGCAATTTTTAATAGGATGAAAAAAAAAATTGATATAAAATAAAAAGAGAATACAAAATGGGATAAGAATGAGATATGTATTTTTTATACTGAGGTCATTTTATGTACAAAATGATATACATATTTTTAAAATGCCATGACAAATCATATTTTTCACTGAAATAGAAAGGTCATGACCTCTCATAATCTTCTTCTAGTTCCGTTCTTGATTGGAGTAATGAAAAAAAATTATATTTTTATAATGGTATGATTTTGTTGTTTGTATAGTATAAATACATTCTTGTACTTGGTGTAACACCCAAAAAGAAAAAATTTTATTTGTAGTATAATTTTTTTTTCTCACCACTCTATGTATTTTTAATTTTTTCAATAATTTTCTTCGCTATTGTATTTATTTATTATTTTTTTTTTGGGTGTAGCATTCAAGCTTAAAAATTAGAAAAAATTTCACTTCATTGCATGTTTAAAAAAAAATTACAAATTAATAGAAAATTTTATCAATTTTAATAATTAATAAATTTTTCATGAATTTGTAAATATTTTGTGAAAAGATCACTAATTTACAATTTCTCCTCGAACTTAAACTTATTTTTCAAACACAATGATGTGACAATCTATTATAATATTTAATAAAACTTCTATATATTTTTTAATTATCAACCAATCATATCTTTTACGATGAATTACAAATACACTCATGAGGTTTGCTTAAAATGTTGTCCCATATAGTTTGAAAAATTACAACTATCCCCTTGTCATAATTTTTTATTTAACAGAATTAGTTAAAAAAATAAAATTCTTGATTGCGCTACTATACAATAATAAAATTATTTGAATTATTAATTGAAATATATTTATGGCATCATTACAAACTGTTAATTGACTTGATAATTTATTAATAAATGAGCCATTTGTAATGAAATAAGAAATTTTAAGAAACATGATCTAATTTACAGAACCACAAAAGGCAATTTATATTTTAAGTAATTTTAGGGGGGTATATTTGTAATTTACCCTATTTTTTATATATCACTGTGTTTAAAAAGTATATTTCTATACTATTTTCCTTTTTTTATTATAATTTTTCAATTGGGTGCATTTTTCGGCTTCTACTGTAGTTATGTCTAGGGTTGTGCAAAATATCGTCCAATTTGTTAAAACCACACCAATCGTACCAATCCGCACCGATCTATCTGCTAACTGCAGATTAAATTTTGAAATTTATAATCCGCATTCGAAACTGTTCCGTTCCATTATAATTAATACATATATTTTTTAACCTTTAATGAAATATTACAGTAAAAATGAGTGTGAAAAATATTTAAAACATAAAATTTGTTACAAATCAATAGTTTTATATATGAAAAATATTATGTAAAATTAAATTATGTTATATATATAAAAAAATATTATACAAATTAGTATTATATATTATGCAAATAATTGATAATTGTTTAAAAATATTCTTGAATCAAATAGCAAATTAACCCCCCCCCCCCCCCCCCCCCCCCCCAAATCCATCCAAAACCACGATGTGATTATCTGCTAATCCACCATTTGCTGTTTGGTTTATAAATTTACTTTCAAATCACCTAAATCACCTAGCTATTGTTGTGGGTATTCCAATTTTTTTTTTTCTTTGCTTGGTTTTATGTTTTGGCTCAATGTCCCTTTTTAATGCCTTAGATTGGTTTCTCTCCAATCTCTTCACTTTGGACGGTGCTCATATGATTGGGCTTTTTATTACGTGTCAATTTAATTGGATTGGAATGTGAAAAACGTAAGTTCTGAATACGTGATTTTGGACTATCTCCAATCCAATCGAAAAATCATTATGCTGGATATCTCAATTCTCTACATTCTTAGTCAAATCTAAATCAAGGTCCATTCGCAATGATTTGATGTAGCTTTGAATGTATTGATGGAACTCTCGAACATTTAACATAGAAAAAACAATCTCAATTGGAATCCATCAATTGAGATTATCAAAAAATCACGACCCAAAAAGACTAAACAAATCTATCAAAACAAATCATGAAGATTACAACGAGACATCTCACCCAATAGCTCTTAGTGAATTAACACCCGGTTGATCAAGAAATGCTATTCCATCTTCAATCCAATTTGCTTTCTGAATTTGATGCTTGTAGAATTGAATCCACAATCTCCAACAAGACTCGGATTCCACCGAAATACCACTGAGAAATGAACATGAACCAATCTCCCTCGAAGAGACAATCAAGCACTATAAAACACGGGTATGGGTATGAGTATTAGTATTAGTACGATATGGGTACGTCGATACAGTAAAATCTAAGAAAACTAGGGTGCGGGTACGGCTTGGGCTTGGTACGCTTGTAAAAAAATATTTATTTTTAATTTTGAATAATGCAAAAATTAATTAAATGATTTAATTTGTTAAGATACAACCTATAATTAACATTTAATATCAAAAGTAAATGTATAAATTAAAATTAAATGTCAATATATTAAATAACTTACAAACCATAGTTTAATTTTAAAATCATGCTAAGCATAAAATTAAAAATAAAAAAGAAGTCTAGTGAAAGGAATTTTATCTCTAAAGTAAAAGAAAATATTATTTCAATTGAGGAATGGTACGGCTTGGGTATATATTAGGTATGTCTGGGTACGTCAAAAATTAAAAAGAAAAAATTTAGGTACGTGTTTCGTATATCCGGTACATATATAGAAGTACCATATGAGGTACCATACGCCGGTAACTACCCGATACGGGTATCACATATTTTTCGACGTACCCATGCTTCATAGATCAAGCACTAGGGATGTGTGAGATGCATCACTCAATCTTCATGGGAAAACCAGAGAACTCATTCCATCAACTCACACTTTGTTTCAGGAGCTTGAAACGAGAAATCTGGAAAAGAGTTGGATCTAGAACTGAAGTGAAAAATCAAATATAACAACTTGAGTTTGCAATTACTGTTCGAACGCATAAAAGACCGTTCGAGTGGTGTGTCTTACAAACTTTGTACTGCCAAAATGCCTTGAGAAACTGTCACTTTGCTCAAGCGCACAAACCTTTGCTCGAACAATGTATGCAACCTTTCAATATCTCATAAACTCAGTCTGAAAAATTGCAAGACCCACAAGTTTGCTCAAGCACATCTTTGATTGCTTGAGAAGTTAAGCAAAGTTTGCAGAATCACAGTCCATAGGCTGAAATGCTACAAGAAAAAATTGTTCGCTCAAGCGCATATTTAGTCGCTCTGGCGGTTCATAAGATCTTGCAATGACAATTATAACTAATGAATTTGAAGGAGGAATGACAATTATAACTAATGAATTTGAAGGAGGAATACCCAAGGTATGGTTCACATTCTATAAACTCAAGAACCCCACAACAATATGACTAAAATCAAATAAATACAACTCAACGATATTTGTCATACGGGATTGCTAAGATAAGGGTCCTAGCAGAATGATTTAGCCATGATGTGCCTTGCACTTTTCCCTCTTTTATTTTTGTATGTCTCGATGATGTCGTATTTATTTGGAATTATCAATAAAGTTTTTTTTTTCCTCATAAAAAAAAATGTTAAATTGGAAAATTAAAATCTGACCATCACCCACAAAGAAAATTACAATTCTGCAATCTCATGTAACAAAATGATAGTACACAATTGTTAGGCCAAGACCTTGGTATCATAGCAAACGCAACATAATCATAATAAATTTTAATTTTTTGAACGAAATAAATTTTAATATTTACACAATATCATTCATAACATAAACCCAATCTTCATAATATAATTATAATGGTTTGAAACTTCCACTTTAAAAGTGGACACCATATATTAATTATGAAAAATTCTATTCACACATAAAATTTATACAAAAAAAATTGATAAAAATGATGTGACATTGTCATTATTGTAAATAAATTCATTTTCAATGGTATTTTGTTTTGAAGTGAAAATTTTACAATAAGTCATATCATTATGTATGAATTTTTTATTTGCATAGTATTACTCTTTATTTTTTGGTAATGCTACAATACACACCCTTTAAAAAGGAGTGTATTATATACAAATTATGACATTTTATGGTATTGATACCACAAAGTGTCATGACCAAATCATTTTCTGCTATAACTTAGGCGGCCTCGTTTGGCAACTACATATTTTAGCTAAAAAAATTAAAAGATCACTATAAATTGTCACATCGCTCTCTCTATTTTTTTGTACATCTTTTCGTAAAAAACTAATAAATTACTAAAATAACTTGTTTCCCAACGAGACCTTAATAGATTGTATGCAAATACCTTTGAGGCATAGCCAAAGACTTTTTTCGTCATAACCAAAATTACAACCACGATAGGTCATAACTGAGTTATAATCAATACCACAATGTACCATGACTAAGGGTCATAACCAAACACCACTTGAGACATAATCAAAGTCTCTTCAATCATAATCAAAATAACAACCACAATAGTCATAACCAATATTATAATTGGTTATAACCAAATATCACAAAGGTCATAATCACAAACAACAACAATAGGTCATTACTAGCTGTGATCGTTTAGTTTTGCTTTGATACTCTTTACACTCTTTTTCTTTATTGATATATATCACTTGTCTTGTACTCTGATTTCCATCAATAAAATTCTTTTTCACTGATAAAAAAAATTGGTACACACTTTTTTGTGTATTATAAAATTTCCTTTTGTTTAAAGTCTTTAGTTAGAATGATGTTATAATAATACACGTGTATATTATATACAAGTTATGGTTTAAGTTGACATTAATTATGAACCATTGTCTTGGTGCCAATAATCATTAAATGAAAATTGGCCAGGTCTCATTTTGATGATTAATTATGTTTTAAAGTGATATTAATTATGATTTATTATAGCAGTGCTGCTACAGGGCCCGAAATTTTTAAGCTCGAATTGGCTCGAAACTCAAAACGACGTCGTTTTGGGTTCTCTTACCGGTAAGAGAACCCAAAACGAACCAAACAATTTCGAACCAATTTCGAACCCAAAACGACGTCGTTTCGAGCCAATTTCGAACCAAACAATTTCGGGCCCTCAAACATTTTTCTTTATTATAGTGACTTAGGTTATAATCAAAATAATTTTTAGTATAATTCAAATTAGTTTTAATTACGAACTAATGTGATTGATTAATGTGAAAAATTACTTGTATGTATTATCATTTTTTATTAGTTTGTACAATGTATCAGAAGTACTTTGTACGTATTTTGATACTTTTATTTTGTAAATATCTCTTTAATATTGACTGAAAATTTTATTTGTGAATTTAATAGTAATATTCAAATTTGTATTTATAAAACTGAATGTTTTAGTACAAATGTACCAAACTTTGGTAAGAATATAATAAAAAAGACGTTGTAAACAATTTTTAATTGTTTAAAGTTTGCCACCTTCTGAAGAAGATTTTTGGATTCCCCACTGTACATACTATATAATTATTCGGAATGTTTTTTTACAAGAAAAGGACAAATTTTCTAACAAGGGTTAAGCTTTTAAACTCAAAATAACTTGGGGTTTCATGGGATCCAACACAAATTCTGTTCGGATAATTTAAATCTTTTATTTTAGTGCATATTGATTGGCATGGCCCAAAAGGGCCTAACCCACGATTGTTTTGGGTTATCCAAATAGTCACTTGGTTGAGGCCCAGCAAACAGGCCCGACACCAAGCCCAATAAGGAAGCTCACAGTGGCTAAATCCAAACACCAGTTAAATATGTGTCAGGTAAAGAGTTAGCCACGCGGCGGATAAAAATCCTGCAGAGTTATTGTACTCATACGCCAAACATTAAATGAGACTGTCAAGGTATTAAATCCAACAACCACCATGCTGGACGGCGAGTAGGTCGTAGGCTTTCGGCCAATGGGACAGCATTAATGGACAAAGAAATGATTAGAAAGAGATATAAGGAAACTTCAGAGAAACGTTTTAAGGTCAAGTAAAACTCTCTCTTTCTCTCTCTCTCTCTCCCTACTTTCGACTCTCTCTCTAAACTATTATTTCAGCCTCATTCATATCTAACTTGTTCGTTGAAGGGTCCGCGGGAAGGAACTATTCCATTTCGGAACCTTCCTGCTGGACTTGTTGCAGGTGCAATTAAGAGGACGAAGGATAGTCAACTCGTGGAGCACTATGTCGGTCCGACCCATCTTATCCCGACCAAACCGTACTATCAATTGGCACCGTCTATGAGAAATACTTCGGTTGACAGTTGTGTTCATTGTCGCCGGAAGCATTTCCACCGTCACTTA
This sequence comes from Camellia granthamiana, assembly GCA_036172215.1. Taxonomy (NCBI): domain Eukaryota; kingdom Viridiplantae; phylum Streptophyta; class Magnoliopsida; order Ericales; family Theaceae; genus Camellia; species Camellia granthamiana. The sequence continues at coordinate 132,612 of JAXFYN010000151.1, forward strand.
CCTTTTTTCGTTGAAGTGAATGGTTACGACAGACCCATGGCTTCGCAACACAATGTTGGCAACCCTCAAGCTGAGTCCTCCAACCTAAACAACCCACCTACATATTTCACAGAACTCACTAAAAGCATCAAGCGTTTGGCCGAGCAAAACCAGGCCCTAATCAGCGCTTTGCTTTAGCATGATCTCCTTGTTCCTCCTCCTCTGCCACCACGAGACACTCCTCCAAACCAAGACCAAAGTCAAAACCACCACCCATATCAACCATCGAACTTGGAGGGCTTGCATCCCTCTCCTCAAGGCTCGCAACTTCGTCAGGAGAAGCCTCAACCCTTTTATAACCGTCATCCGTTACACCATGCTGCCGTCCTTGAAGGAGAGACTAGTAGTGTTTAACCCTCACTTCATGGAAGAGGAGATAATGTTCCCATATGGGACAAGGAGCTACGAGCCATGAAACTCCAACTTCAGAGGGTTATGCAGAACAAACCTTCATCCACTAAGTTCAAAATGTCGTCGATCGACAGCTTCGATGGTACAACTGATCTGGTTGACCACTTGGAAGCATGCAGGACGTTCATGATCTTTTATGCTTTCCCTAACGAGATCATGTGTCAGGTAGGGCTATTCACGGGTCGGTTCGGCTCGAGTTTACCTTTTACCCGTTAGCCAAACTGACACTTTTGGGTTAAGAAATTAGTGATTCGTGGTCGACTGAATCGACTGAATTAAAGAAGATGGTTTGACGGTCGGTTCGGTCGAATTCGAAAATCTAAGTAGGGGTGACATTTTTGTGTAAAATATTGAATTGAACTTATACTCATACATATACATATACATATACATATACATATACATATACATATACATATACACACATACATCTATGACAGTGTATGAAAAAAAAAATGAAGAAAAAGGGAAAGAGAAAGAGAAAGAAAAAGACTCACCATCGTAGCTATAACCATTGCCATCGCCATCGCAGATCCTTGCCATTGTTAGCTACCTTGTCTTTATCACAACTATTACCATCAAAAGAAAGAGAAGCATAGATGAGAGAGAGATGAGTTTGTCTCTCAAAGAAAGAGATGAAAAATGAGAGAAAGAGAAAGGTCAAAGCCGAGAGTAAAGAGAGAGAAGAAGAGATTCTTCAAGTTTTGGTCTACCTAGGGTTTATGAGAGAGAGAAGAAAAATGAGAAATAAATTTGTGAAGACAATAGAGAGAGAGAGAGAGACTCCATCATTTTTGGTGTTTCTAGGGTTTGTGAGAGAAGAAAGAAGAGAGAGGGGGTGAATAGATGAAAGTAAAGAAGGAAATGACTTTTCAATTTTAGTCTTCCTAGATTTATGAGAGAGACATAAAGTAAAGAGATATTAATGTAATAACCCGACCCTCGTCTATGATCCTGGTATACTTTCAGTTTCCTTATTCTATCTATTTATATGCTTATTGTGAATTTCCATGTGGAAAAATTCCAAGTTTAAAAGAAGTCTATCTGTTTCACAAGAAAACTATCTGTCACCATTAAAACGTTTGATTTAGAAATTGGATGCCTTAATGGCTTAATTATCTGAAATTGATTATATATCTGTGATCGGCATAATTTTCTGGTAATATTAAGTACGTTTACAAAATTTCAATTTCGGAATGATAAAACGATTCAATTTTGTCTTATTATAAAACATAAATATCTAAGTGCATATATATCTATAAAACTCCTTGGAAATGTTGACTGAGAACTCTCTTGGAAACAAAAAGGGGGGGAAATTGTGGGTGTGGGAGAGAAGCTCTTCAAAGTGAAGAAATTGGGGGAAAGTTGTGAAGATTGTGTGGATTTAACTCAAGGTATGAAATTCCTTGATCTAGCATCTCTCTCTTGCTCTTAGTTTAGCATTTCCTTTTTGTTTGGAAAGCTAAGGTAGATGTTGCACATCTTATGTGATAACTTGTGTTTTAGAATCAAGATGAGTCATGGAGGGAATTTATACTTTAAAGCCCTGCTATTCCATGAAAATATGCAATTATGAGTTGAATTGGAAGCTTGAGTAGCTCTATGTGTATATATGTGTGTGTATATGAAGTATGAAGTGAGTTAGGAGTGGGTTATGGAATTTAAGTGAAGATTGAACTCAATTTTGTGGGAAGATCTAATTTATATGAAATAATTGTGTGTTTGAATGATTTTAGAACTATGGTAACCCTTGATCATGCTTGTCAATGAGAAATTGAAGTTTGAATATCAAGTTGGAACTCAAATGGAGAAAAATAGAGTTTCAAAATTCGTCTGGTCCGCTCGAGCGGAGGATAGCCCGCTCGAGCGGGAAAATCACTCTCTCAGCATCTTTTAGTAAAATTGTGCAGTCCGCTCGAGCGGCCAAAGTGGCGCTCGAGCGGAGGACTGTTTTTCAGGAAAAAATTTGTGTTGTTCCACTTTACGTGCTGTGCTCTCTAGTCTTTTTAGAGGATTTTTCTGATGACTTTGAGATGATTATAAATTCATATGAAGCATGATAACACCAAATGGTTTCCCAATAATTCAAGCAAAAAGGAAACTAATTTATAAGTTATGATTGTGTGCAGGGCACACTCCTGAAGGCACTAGCACGCTGACACATCGCTGTGAGTAATAGTACACCATTTGTACATTTTATTTACCATTGATAATTATTGTCACTAACGCTTTGTTCCTTGTAAGTGTTATAGGAATAGTTATGACGATAAGAAATCAATGTGAATAATTGGAAGGGCCTACTTGTGCGAATTGTGAATTTGTGAAATATGAAGTTATGAGGCTGAAAGTCAACTTGTGAAGTATGATTCGCCAATGTGTGAAGTTATGACTCTAAGTTGTGAACTTATGAGGCCAAAGGGCCATTTGTGAAACTATGTGGCCAAAGGCCATTTGTGAACTAAGATGTTATGAAAGGGCCATTTGTGAAACTATGTGGCCAAAGGCCATTTGTGAACTAAGATGTTATGAGGCCAAGGGCCGATATGTGAAATATGAATTTGTGATTTTGTGAATTTGTGAATCAAAAAGAGCCGTAAGACTATTCTGGGTTGTAAGGCTATTATGGGCCGTAAAGCTGTTCTGAGCCGTAAGGCTATTCTGGGCCAAAGGCCGTTCTGGAAATAAAACCGTATCAGACGCATTTTTGGGATCTCAATTTGTGAACATGCTGTCATGCATTGTAATTACAAGTGATTATTAGACTGCTTAAGTATTATTATTATTCACTGAGCTTGTCTCACTCTGTTATTTTGTCTGATTCTGTAGGTATCAGTATCAACTTGGAAGTCAGTCCTAGCACCGTTATCATATATCTTTTGTCAACCTAAGAACAACCAGGCACTTGGAGAAGCCTTTTGCATGCTAGGGCAGTTTTGTTAAACCTTGTCATTTTGTACTAATGCTTATTAACCAGTTGTTGTATCTAATATTTTGTTGTATGCCTAATCTCTGGGCTAAACTTGTGATGTGTATGTAACTGAATCACAGATGCATGTCCACTATGAGTTTTAATTCTGAATCGTGGTCCTGGCATATGTGTAGTAGCTCAATGGATGTATCTGCATGTTATTTTATTCTTTTAGCGCTTCCATTCAGGCCCCGGATATTCTATATAGTAGGTGAAGTGTCTGTTTCTGGTTAGGTCATGCCCAAACTTTTAGGGGCGGGTGTGGGGCGTGACAAGTGGTATCAGAGCACGAGTTGCTATCTCACACACGGATCCATTGAGCTTTAGGATGTCTAGAAAAGTTTTAGGCATCTTGCATGACATCCAGAAAATATATGATAGACCGATAGCAACGTTAAGAGTACTCTGATAAGGCTAACACTTTTGAATTATGTCTACTATATAATGATTGTTGTGCAGAATATGGCGAGAGTAAGAATAAACGATTTTACCTCCGCTGGGTTGAAAAAAAAGAAGAAGAAAAGAAATGAAAAATTGTTGGTAAACTATATAGGCAAGCAGGTGGAAGTGGATCAACAAAGTTGCCGGTAGAAGTGGGGTAAGAATTCGAGTTGACTGGTAAGATAATTTATGTGTCCATGATAAAGTGCACTTTTATGTTATTGGTTGTTATTGATGGATTGATCGATATTTGTGGACAATGATAATAAATGATTGTGTTTTCTAGCATCTGTTTAGCGGAATGGCTCACACCTTAAATATGGATTATTCCTACGACTTAGTGATTAAACAAAATAATATATACAATATGTACATTTCGCAGTATAGTCACGTTCACCGTATTAGAGCAATGTTCAAACCTGCGGGGGCTTGTACTTAGACTTTCTGACAAGAATGAATTTTGCATGACGTTTGGTAATGTATTGAGAGGGACTGGCTGTGATAACCTGTTTCTTACTGATAGTTTATACGAAAGAAGAGAATGACATACATATTAGTTGTGTTTGGACATGTGAAGATTGACCTTGAACCGATTTGATCAAGTACTATGACTTCTGATTTGGAATAAGCTATAAAGACTATGAATTTGTGAGCTGATACATTTATTATCAATGTCTGATGGGGACTGAGGGGTTTGTTTATGAAAATTTGAAATCTATAACTTGTTTTGTTATGTATAATCGATAATCCGTGACCAAGATTCTTGAAGTAAAGTTGAATCATCTACGATTTATGACAAGTAATGGAATGAATGAAGGGAATTTATGGTTAATTGAAGCTACTATGTGGTATTTGATCTATGGAACATCTATGAGCATATATATAGCATTACATCATGAATTTATGCTTTAATCATGTTTCTTTGCACAATTTTAAGATTGTGAAAGCCTTCAAGTGCGAACCGTTCTGCATGACAATGTGAATTCGGACAGAAACAAATGGAATTGGGAATATGCTATGTTAATGATTTTTGTTTTTCGATTCGAACGATAATTAATACATGGTTACAAATTGATTTACGATAAAATATTATTGTTTGTTTAGCTTTGACATTACTGACTGTGCTAACTATGAATGCGGCATATTTAATGGGGATTTATGATTTTGTAAATGGATCTAATAGTACCTATGTACGAAAAGTAACTGGATACACTGCTTATATGGCTAACTAAGCTGCATGTTGGATTGTACCTCTGTATGAGTTTAGAATCCTTCTGTTGTGTCACTAATGAATAAAAAAAAAAAAAAACCGTCTTACTATTTTTAAGCAAACTAAGTTGTACCTTACCGATTAAATGGAAGGATGTTTATATATAAATTAGGGTACCTGTGCGAAGTTGAGATTATTCTGTTGTGTTACGTAGGGACCTGAGCTGTTTAAACTTACGGCATGAAAGCAAACGTTTGACCTCATTAGAATGTGAATTGTTTATTAGTGTACTCTAATGACATAATTCTATCATCTGATACGTTATGTTTCGAATTTGTTTGTTATGTATAATTCGTGATCTGATCCCTGCTTTGTTTATGTCGAACTTGTACTCTGCCATTGAGACTTCTTATAAGGAGGAGTCGAATAACATAAGGAACCCCGCCTATAATCCGAGTCCGTCCATATGATACTTGTAAAGCAATAACTAATCACTAAGTAAATTAATTAGTAATGTGATAGGTTACTGTAAGAATTAGCATCCTATCGCTAAGAAGAAGAAAACACGTCTGTGATAAAATTTTGTGTGAATATTGCAAATTGTCAAGCCAACCCCTAGGTTGTATTCGACGGAATAAGACAAGCTGTTCTGGGTGTCATTGTGAATTTTGACGAGAATAAATGATTATAGGGGTATTTCAGGATAAAAAATGAGTTGCCGGATATATATATCTTCTCTTACATGGTCATACAGATTTGTATATTCCGCATTGTGTGAGTCTGTAGTAAGTGCCTGTAGTGTTGATCCATCACTTTATGGATATACTGTTGGGTTAAGTTCCTATAGCCATGTTAGAGATTTAATTGAGTCTACATACGGAGAAGAACCAGATACTTTGCTTACATTGCAGAGCTAAACTGAATAACTGGGTTGTGATTTATGTATAATTGTTTGGTGAGTACTATTGTGGCTACGGAACAATGTAGTTGATTATATGCACTATCAAAAAAAAAAAAATAATAATAATAATAATAATAATATAAATCCTAGAGTGATGATGGAAAAGGAAGAAAAGAGAAGTGACGCACTTGTTTGTAGTAACTGAATAGAAGACTTAAGAAGAGTGGGTGTGATACTACATCATTGTAATTGAGTGATGCAATACGATCCTAAACGTGATTTCTAACTTATTTTTAAATGACTCCTTTTGCTTGAAACGACGATTGTCGTAATTCTATTTATTACTTAGATTTGTATTCATGAAACATGTCCAAGTGTTATGACGATAAACCTGCATGAAGTTATGTAAGTGTTATCTTAATCGTTGACCGGGGTATGATTTTCCTTGTAATTCGACACTTCCAGTAATGCTATCAAAATGTCGTTTTTAAAGATTTGTTAAAAAAAAAAAAAAAAAAAAAAAAAAAGCAAAAACAAACAAACAAAAACATTGCATGTAATTCTAAACCAATATAATGGTATGCTTTTGGAATATTTGTGAACATTGAAGACTGTGAGACTAGTGGATATATACTTAAACGGCTCCTTTGTAACGGCTAAAATGAATTATACATGTTTAGGTAGGGCCCTGCTGGGTGAACCTTGGTGTCTGATTGAATTATACATATTCCGACTTGACTCTAACCACGTAATTGCACAAAAAAAAAAAAAAAAGAGAAATATAATAAAAATAATCATAATAAATAAGTAATGTTGTGGCTGGAATTAATGTATGCTACGGAAATATGATTTATGTGACTCATGTGTTGAAGGTAACGATATCTATTATGTTCTGTATTTGAAAATTGTATGCTTTTATCCGTGAAAATTACTTGTATCAAACTTATGGATGCGATTCGATATCCTGCCTATTGGCGATTACATGTCTGTAATACCCTGTTATGGATTCGTGTAATCTTGTCCTGCGTTATTTTGTTTTTACGTGCCCACTACATATTAACTCGATTGGTTAAATAAAACAGTAAGATATTGATTGTGGTGACACCTTCTGAATGATGATGGTAAGGACCAGAGTAATCTGTGAAACGTTTGAACTACAGCATTATGTGAACCCTTATAAGCAAAAGAGGTACTGAAGTGAGACTAAGATTTCTACCTTGTTAGACGTTGAAACAAGTTTGGAGGACCAAACTTCTTTAAGGGGGGGAGAGTGTAATAACCCGACCCTCGTCTATGATCCTGGTATACTTTCAGTTTCCTTATTCTATCTATTTATATGCTTATTGTGAATTTCCATGTGGAAAAATTCCAAGTTTAAAAGAAGTCTATCTGTTTCACAAGAAAACTATCTGTCACCATTAAAACGTTTGATTTAGAAATTGGATGCCTTAATGGCTTAATTATCTGAAATTGATTATATATCTGTGATCAGCATAATTTTCTGGTAATATTAAATACGTTTACAAAATTTCAATTTCGGAATGATAAAACGATTCAATTTTGTCTTATTATAAAACATAAATATCTAAGTGCATATATATCTATAAAACTCCTTGGAAATGTTGACTGAGAACTCTCTTGGAAACAAAAAGGGGGGGAAATCGTGGGTGTGGGAGAGAAGCTCTCCAAAGTGAAGAAATTGGGGGAAAGTTGTGAAGATTGTGTGGATTTAACTCAAGGTATGAAATTCCTTGATCTAGCATCTCTCTCTTGCTCTTAGTTTAGCATTTCCTTTTTGTTTGGAAAGCTAAGGTAGATATTGCACATCTTATGTGATAACTTGTGTTTTAGAATCAAGATGAGTCATGGAGGGAATTTATACTTTAAAGCCCTGTTATTCCATGAAAATATGCAATTATGAGTTGAATTGGAAGCTTGAGTAGCTCTATGTGTATATATGTGTGTGTATATGAAGTATGAAGTGAGTTAGGAGTGGGTTATGGAATTTAAGTGAAGATTGAACTCAATTTTGTGGGAAGATCTAATTTATATGAAATAATTGTGTGTTTGAATGATTTTAGAACTATGGTAACCCTTGATCATGCTTGTCAATGAGAAATTGAAGTTTGAATATCAAGTTGGAACTCAAATGGAGAAAAACAGAGTTCCAAAATTCGTCTGGTCCGCTTGAGCGGGAAAATCACTCTCTCAGCATCTTTTAGTAAAATTGTGCAGTCCGCTCGAGCGGCCAAAGTGGCGCTCGAGCGGAGGACTGTTTTTCAGGAAAAAATTTGTGTTGTTCCACTTTACGTGCTGTGCTCTCTAGTCTTTTTAGAGGATTTTTTTGATGACTTTGAGATGATTATAAATTCATATGAAGCATGATAACACCAAATGGTTTCCCAATAATTCAAGCAAAAAGGAAACTAATTTATAAGTTATGATTGTGTGCAGGGCACAATCCTGAAGGCACTAGCACGCTGACACATCGCTGTGAGTAATAGTACGCCATTTGTACATTTTATCTACCATTGATAATTATTGTCACTAACGCTTTGTTCCTTGTAAGTGTTATAGGAATAGTTATGACGATAAGAAATCAATGTGAATAATTGGAAGGGCCTACTTGTGCGAATTGTGAATTTGTGAAATATGAAGTTATGAGGCTGAAAGTCAACTTGTGAAGTATGATTCGCCAATGTGTGAAGTTATGACTCTAAGTTGTGAACTTATGAGGCCAAAGGGCCATTTGTGAAACTATGTGGCCAAAGGCCATTTGTGAACTAAGATGTTATGAAAGGGCCATTTGTGAAACTATGTGGCCAAAGGCCATTTGTGAACTAAGATGTTATGAGGCCAAGGGCCGATATGTGAAATATGAATTTGTGATTTTGTGAATTTGTGAATCAAAAAGAGCCGTAAGACTATTCTGGGTTGTAAGGCTATTATGGGCCGTAAAGCTGTTCTGAGCCGTAAGGCTATTCTGGGCCAAAGGCCGTTCTGGAAATAAAACCGTATCAGACGCATTTTTGGGATCTCAATTTGTGAACATGCTGTCATGCATTGTAATTACAAGTGATTATTAGACTGCTTAAGTATTATTATTATTCACTGAGCTTGTCTCACTCTGTTATTTTGTCTGATTCTGTAGGTATCAGTATCAACTTGGAAGTCAGTCCTAGCACCGTTATCATATATCTTTTGTCAACCTAAGAACAACCAGGCACTTGGAGAAGCCTTTTGCATGCTAGGGTAGTTTTGTTAAACCTTGTCATTTTGTACTAATGCTTATTAACCAGTTGTTGTATCTAATATTTTGTTGTATGCCTAATCTCTGGGCTAAACTTGTGATGTGTATGTAACTGAATCACAGATGCATGTCCACTATGAGTTTTAATTCTGAATCGTGGTCCTGGCATATGTGTAGTAGCTCAATGGATGTATCTGCATGTTATTTTATTCTTTTAGCGCTTCCATTCAGGCCCCGGATATTCTATATAGTAGGTGAAGTGTCTGTTTCTGGTTAGGTCATGCCCAAACTTTTAGGGGCGGGTGTGGGGCGTGACAATTATTGTCTTTGGAAAGTGAAAGGACAGTCTGTCTTTGACAGGCTACTATGCATACTTCCCATGTAAATATATAAATATTATATACTCATTATTGTTTCGGTCAAGCCGGGTTCGTCAGATTTATATATGGAAAATCTATTGCTGACCGTGAATTTGCGAAATTTAGTACAGAAAAATTGCAGTCGACCGTTCTTCTCTTCGAAACCATCTGTGGCAGCCCGAGTTGGTTCGGATTGGGCGGTTTGGGCGGGTATTCGGTTCATATGAATAGCCTTAGTGCCGGGCATTCCCTGTTACACTTAAGGGGTTGGCGGGACTCTAATTTAGTCAACTCCAGTCGGACTCAATCACTTCTTTTAATCAGCTGAGCGAGTCCTTCTCGAGCCATTTCATTGGCATTCAGCATCAGTGACGCTCAACGACTCAGCTACTAAATATTCAGCAAACCCAAGGGGAGTCACTACGTAGTTTTGTCACTCGCTTCAATTCAAAAGCTCTATAGGTTGAAGAGAACGATGACAAGGTCATTTTAACAGCCTTCATGGTTGGACTGCGCTCGTCAGACTTTCTCTTTTCTCTCTCCAAAAATCCTCCAACGACTATTGCCATCCTCCTCGCTAAAGCCCAGAAATACATGAACATTGAAGACTCTTCAGCAACTCGCCAAGATTCTACACCCAAACCCCCACAATCCAAAGACAAAAGAAAAGAGCCCGAGCCTAGACACTCTTAGTACACTCATTAACCCCCTCAATATTCCAACCGACCCCCACACTCCGACCGATCAGCTCTTCCCCACTCATCTGGTCATTTTGAGCGATACACTCCTCTTAACTAATCCATGGAGCAAGTTCTAAACCAAATCCAACAAGACTATAACCTAAAATGGCCCCAAGCTTCAAAGTCCTCCTTCATTCAATGAGACTAGTCCAAATATTGTTACTTCCACTGCGACCATAGCCATAACACCGAGAAGTGTATCAATCTTAAGGATTAGGTTGAAAACCTGATCCATCAAGGACGTTTAATTCAGTTTACCACACCCCGATTGCACCAAAGAGCTAGGGTTGATCCCCCATGGTAGAACAACAGGCGTATTCCACCAACGTAAGCCGACCAGCTAGGCCGAATGATGAGAGAGCTCCATAACAACCCTAAGCTCAAGGAAGACTCGTACCTCCACTGGGAAAAATCCAGGTCATTGCAAGTAGAGTAGCGTGTGGTAAACTACCCCGGTCGGCACAACGAGCCGAGCTCCGGAGGATCAAACAAGGGTCGGACAAGGAAGTGACGACGGTCGACCGACCCCATAAACAGCCCAAATAATGGTCGGAGCCGACTACCTTCACGAACGCCGACTGTAACGAAGTCTGTTACCCCTACGATGACCCACTGGTCATTTCCTCTATTCTCTCAAACTACAAAGTCAGGCGTGTACTCGTTGACAATGGCAGCTCATCCGACATTATCTTCTTCAATGCTTTTAAGCAGCTCAAGATCGAGGAAAAAAAGTTATCACCCCTGCAAACCTCCTTAATTGGTTTCTAAGGAGATCGGGTAACCTCTATAGGATTCATCGATCTTCCAATCACTATGGGCGAGTACCCAAGGTAAGCAATGAAAATCCTCACTTTTTTGGTCATTGACTGCCTTTTTGCTTACAATGTTGTACTTGGGTGCATAGCTCTTAATGCTTTCTAAGTTGTGACGTCCACCTCCTATCTGGCAAAGAAATTTCTAGTTGATACCGTGAGGGGCGAACAAACTGTAGACAGAGAATGTTACGTCACTTCATTAAAAGAGATGAATCTGAAGGTGTGATGACCCGGACCTGTATGACGTCATTACCGTTAATTAATTATGTTTTTATCTGGTTTAATTGGGAATTATCTATTTGATTGGGAAAAATATCTGTTGGAATGACAACTTCGGGACTGAAATCGATGACCTTAACGGGATCAGAAAATGAAATTGAGAATACCTGTATGATACCGGGAATATTTAGAACCATTCGAAAGAATAAATTGAGGACTGAATTCTGTCTGGTTCGTAAAGCCTTGTTTGGTTCCACGTTTTTGGCACAAAATGGCTTTATATGATATATATGGATTAAGATAAGTGTTGTTGACTTCATTTGACTCTCAAACCAAAGGAAGAAAAATATCTTGAAGAGAGAGAGAAGAGAGGAACTCGTGGAAGAGAGAAAGGAAGGGGGAAAGAAGAAGAAAAGGGGGATTTCAACTAATTCTCACCAATTAAGTGATCAAGGTATGGATTTCTCTCTAAATACTTGAAGTAAAGTGGATCATCTATCATTTATGGCAAGTGAATGGAAGGAATGAAAGGGGAATTATGTGTAATTGATGGTATTGAGTGGTGTTTTTCACCTATGGAGCATCCATGAGCATCTTTGGCATCATATCATGAATTTATGTTTAAAATCATAGTTTTCTTGCATGATTTCATACTTGAGAAAGAAACTCCATGATTTTGACAAATGAAGCTTTGATGAGTTTGAGTTATGGTTTAATCTTTTGGGAATTCATATGGGTTTGGTTTTAAGGTTGAAATCAAGTGTTTTCCTAATGGTTTTTGGCCTTGTTTTCATAAAATTGGAAGTTGATTTTACAAGAGGGAAGCCACGGTTTTGCAGATTTTTGGTCTGATTTTCCATACAGAATTTTCACAGTCCGCTCGAGCGTAGGTTTGGCCGCTCGAGCGGAGATTTCGCACTTCCAGTACTTTCTCTCGGTTTTCAGTCCGCTCGAGCGTGGGTTTGGCCGCTCGAGCGGGGACCTGTTTTCCAGAAAACTCAAACAGTGTTTTATTGCATGATTTTGGCATCCTCATTTCATTTTTAGCATTCTTGAGACTTCATTAGGAATTGGTAATGTAATTATGAGAATATGTGAACGTAATTTGATAATGTTATGTGTTAAGGATCATGTTATATTATGGATATTTGCAGGTCAAAGTGTGAAGACCGTACAACCGGTTCTGGAAACTCTCTGTAAGTAACATTTCTGTAAAGTTATGTTCGTACAATGTATATTCTGGAAATGATATGTTATTATATGATTTCTGAAATGATATGTTTTCTGTGTGAACGAATATCCTGTTTACGAATCTAGTATGGCATCCATAGATAGTCCTAAGTCATGGGGGACGGCATGAAAATGCGGGTCCATGACCAGTCTACGAGATCTCGTTAGTCACTTCATTGTGACGATGTGTTTAATCAGTATCCGGAACTGATTACTCTAGTCGGAAGACGTTCTGTATATGTTGTGTTCTATGGAGTATGCCATTATTACGTTCTGATACGAATTGATTATGTTATGATGATTTGTTACGGATATATGATATGTGGAATTCGTTCACTACCCCTTTACTGTTATGTTACTTGCTGGGCTTTAGCTCACCCCCGTATATATGTATTTTATAGGTGAGCAGTCGGGGAGCCAAGCCTAGGCGGAGTTCGTCTCGAGCCGCCGTTTTGAAAGCCTACCTGAGTTATGGTGCCCTGAGCTGGGCTAGGCCTGGAAGGCCGTAGTGAGTTTTGGTTTTGTATCAGTTGTATATGTGGCTTGCGCCTATCTGTTTTGTATATGAAATTTGGATACATGTTCTGTACATTGGTGGGAAATAACTCATTTTTGGCACGTAAATATATGTTCATACTTAAGCACAGCTCTTTGGACTATTTGTATTTGGTTTATGCTTCCGCGAGCCCCGGTTATGTATGTTTTGTATTGGAGGGCCTTTGGTAATCTAGGATTACTGGCCGGTCTCGTCACCGAACTTCTAGGGGCGGGTTCGGGGCGTGACAGAGTGGTATCAGAGCGCACGAGTTAATTTCCCACACACGTGTCCATAGAGCTGTAGGGTGCATTAGAAAGAAATAGAGCATGGCATGAGCATATGTGCATGTGTGTGTGTTTTATGAATATGAGGGACAAGAACTGTAATGATAAGACAGTAAAGGAAACAGTATGTTGAGAATGAAATGTGTTATTTGTTATGGGTCCTATAGACTGATGGAGGAGACTAGTGCAAGGAATGTAAATGAGACTGAAGCATCTAATGCTAGACTAGACCGATTGGAAAGGATGATGGAGACTTTAACTGGGATGGTAAGACAAGAGCAAGAACAAAACCAACAACAACAGAGACAACCATTTCCGCCTCCTCCACCACCACCTGTCCATGTAGAACCAATGACTAATGATGACATTATCAGTTTGACACAGAAATATAAGAAGTTAAAACCACCTGAGTTTGCAGGAGGCATTGAACCCTTAAAGGCAGAGGCCTGGGTATTAGAAACAGAAAAGATCTTTGAGGTGTTCCCGTGCACTGAGGTGTATAAGGTGTTGTTAGCAACATTCACTTTGACAGAGGAAGCCCGGAGATGGTGGATGCTAGTACGAGAGGTAGATAGGGATTTGACTTGGAACCAATTTAAAGAAAAATTTTATGAAAAATACTTCTCACAGTGTATGCGAGACAGAAAAATATCTGAATTTGAACAATTGAAGCAAGGTGTGATGTCCGTCGCAGAGTATGAAACGAAGTTTACTGAACTAGCCCGCTATGCTCCCCATATGGTGGATACAGAGTACAAGAAAGCGAGGAAGTTTGAGGGCGGATTACATGTGGAAGTCCTTGATAGGGTCAATGTATTGAAACTGGAGAAATATGTTGATGTTCTTGATAGAGCCTTAATGGCGGAAACAAACATCGCGGCCTTGAAAATGTCCCAGTCAACAGTGACCGAAGCAGAAAGTAGGATGTTTAAGAAACAGAAAATAGAAACAGTTGGTGAGTCAATGATTTCTGTGAATGAAAATTTGGCTTCAAGGTTTACTGACAATACAAAAAGGGAAAGTGGAGGAAGTGTGAATACGTCCATTTGCAAGGAGTGTGGAAAACAGCATTGGGGCATCTGTCGCCGCATAACTGGAGCGTGTTTCAAGTGTGGGCAGAAGGGGCATTTAGCTAAAGCTTGTCCACAAGGTTACCCAAGAACTGAAAAACCTGTTTCTAGTGGAAATACATCAACAATGATGCCGAGGGCAACTACAACAACTACTCCTGAGGGGACTACTTTGCGAACAGGAAGGGTTTTTACCCTAGTTTCGGAAAAGACACAGACTACCGGAAAGACAAACGCAGGTATGACTTCCGTTATCTATTATGATGATAGCATTATTACCTATGCAATGGAGAATATTGAACACAGGACAATTAACTATGACTATGATGGAACGAATTAGATTTGATATGACACAACTTGATTATGACCATGATAGAACAATTTACCTTTGATATCACCTTTGCTATGGACCGTTATATTTATGTGATTACTTTGGACTTGAACGTTATAGAACTACCTTGTTATGCTGAAACCCTATCGAACTGTTTTCTCCGTATGATAATACTTTGCGAACTATTAAATGACTATAGACTGAATAAGGACATATAACTAAGATTCCTGATTGAACTTCAGCTACTGTAAGAAAAGTTTGGAGGACCAAACTTCTTAAGGTGGGGAGAGTGTGATGACCCGGACCTGTATGACGTCATTACCGTTAATTAATTATGTTTTTATCTGGTTTAACTGGGAATTATCTATTTGATTGGGAAAAATATCTATTGGAATGACAACTTCGGGACTGAAATCGATGACCTTAACGGGATCAGAAAATGAAATTGAGAATACCTGTATGATACCGGGAATATTTAGAACCATTCGAAAGAATAAATTGAGGACTGAATTCTGTCTGGTTCGTAAAGCCTTGTTTGGTTCCACGTTTTTGGCACAAAATGGCTTTATATGATATATATGGATTAAGATAAGTGTTGTTGACTTCATTTGACTCTCAAACCAAAGGAAGAAAAATATCTTGAAGAGAGAGAGAAGAGAGGAACTCGTGGAAGAGAGAAAGGAAGGGGGAAAGAAGAAGAAAAGGGGGATTTCAACTAATTCTCACCAATTAAGTGATCAAGGTATGGATTTCTCTCTAAATACTTGAAGTAAAGTGGATCATCTATCATTTATGGCAAGTGAATGGAAGGAATGAAAGGGGAATTATGTGTAATTGATGGTATTGAGTGGTGTTTTTCACCTATGGAGCATCCATGAGCATCTTTGGCATCATATCATGAATTTATGTTTAAAATCATAGTTTTCTTGCATGATTTCATACTTGAGAAAGAAACTCCATGATTTTGACAAATGAAGCTTTGATGAGTTTGAGTTATGGTTTAATCTTTTGGGAATTCATATGGGTTTGGTTTTAAGGTTGAAATCAAGTGTTTTCCTAATGGTTTTTGGCCTTGTTTTCATAAAATTGGAAGTTGATTTTACAAGAGGGAAGCCACGGTTTTGCAGATTTTTGGTCTGATTTTCCATACAGAATTTTCACAGTCCGCTCGAGCGTAGGTTTGGCCGCTCGAGCGGAGATTTCGCACTTCCAGTACTTTCTCTCAGTTTTCAGTTCGCTCGAGCGTGGGTTTGGCCGCTCGAGCGGGGACCTGTTTTCCAGAAAACTCAAACAGTGTTTTATTGCATGATTTTGGCATCCTCATTTCATTTTTAGCATTCTTGAGACTTCATTAGGAATTGGTAATGTAATTATGAGAATATGTGAACGTAATTTGATAATGTTATGTGTTAAGGATCATGTTATATTATGGATATTTGCAGGTCAAAGTGTGAAGACCGTACAACCGGTTCTGGAAACTCTCTGTAAGTAACATTTCTGTAAAGTTATGTTCGTACAATGTATATTCTGGAAATGATATGTTATTATATGATTTCTGAAATGATATGTTTTCTGTGTGAACGAATATCCTGTTTACGAATCTAGTATGGCATCCATAGATAGTCCTAAGTCATGGGGGACGGCATGAAAATGCGGGTCCATGACCAGTCTACGAGATCTCGTTAGTCACTTCATTGTGACGATGTGTTTAATCAGTATCCGGAACTGATTACTCTAGTCGGAAGACGTTCTGTATATGTTGTGTTCTATGGAGTATGCCATTATTACGTTCTGATACGAATTGATTATGTTATGATGATTTGTTACGGATATATGATATGTGAAATTCGTTCACTACCCCTTTACTGTTATGTTACTTGCTGGGCTTTAGCTCACCCCCGTATATATGTATTTTATAGGTGAGCAGTCGGGGAGCCAAGCCTAGGCAGAGTTCGTCTCGAGCCGCCGTTTTGAAAGCCTACCTGAGTTATGGTGCCCTGAGCTGGGCTAGGCCTGGAAGGCCGTAGTGAGTTTTGGTTTTGTATCAGTTGTATATGTGGCTTGCGCCTATCTGTTTTGTATATGAAATTTGGATACATGTTCTGTACATTGGTGGGAAATAACTCATTTTTGGCACGTAAATATATGTTCATACTTAAGCACAGCTCTTTGGACTATTTGTATTTGGTTTATGCTTCCGCGAGCCCCGGTTATGTATGTTTTGTATTGGAGGGCCTTTGGTAATCTAGGATTACTGGCCGGTCTCGTCACCGAACTTCTAGGGGCGGGTTCGGGGCGTGACAGAAGGAGTCCATGATCATTGAGACCCTTGACGGTAGGGATGAAGAGGAATTGATCAGTGGGGAACTAGTGGAGGAATTGGTTGAAGTACCCATTAATCCCGCTGACCCCAAGAAGACGACAAAGATCGGCAGCCACCTGGGCCCTCAGGCCAAGACCGACCTTACAACTCTCCTAACCGAGCACAACGATGTCTTTGCTTGGAGTCATGAGGAGATGCCAGGCATTGATCCTTTTCTTATTACTCACCGTCTTAGCATCGAGCCCAAATTCTGACCATTCTGCCAAAAACAGCTCATTTTTTATCTAGAGCGAAACAATCTCATCGCTGTAGAAGTTGACAAACTGTTGAAGGCCAAATTCATCAAAAATGTGAACTATCTCAAGTGGTTATCAAATTTGATATTGGTTCGAAAAGTAATGTCAAGTGGAGACTATGCATCGACTATTCCGACCTTAACCGCACTGGCCTAAAAAATAGCTATCATTTACCTAGGATAGATCTATTGGTCGATGCAATAGTAAGCTACCAAATGCTTAGTTTCATGGATACTTTTTCGAGTTATAACCATATCTTAATGCATGCAGCCGATCAAGAGCACGCATCTTTCATTACCGACAAAGGGACTTATCATTACTGTGTGATGTTGTTTCGTCTAAAGAACGCAGGGGCCACTTACCAATGACTAGTTAATGCCATGTTCAAAGCCCAGATAGGTAGGAATATGGAGGTCTACGTTGATGATATGCTTGTCAAAAGCAAGCTTGCTTCAAATCACTTATTAGACCTACAAAAGACCTTCCGGACCTTGTGCAAGTACAAAATGAAGCTAAACCCAGAGAAATGTGCCTTTGGCATTGGGTCTGGCAAGTTCTTGGGTTTCATGGTTAGCCATAGAGAAATTAAGTCTAATCTAGAGAAGATCATGACCTTAATGGCAATGTAGTCTCCCAGAATGGTAAAGAAGGTCTAACAGCTCGCTGGCAGAGTAGCCACCCTCAATCGTTTCATTTCAAGGGCAACCGACAAGTCTCTCCTATTTGTCAAGGTGCTTAGGAAGACTATTTCTTGGAATGCTGAATACGATGAGGCATTTTAGCATTTTAGCATCTGAAACAATGCATGGTTAACCCTCATCTCCTCTCTCAAGTAATTCCAGGGGAGACCATCTTCCTCTATTTGGTTGTTTCCAATACAGCGGTTAGTGCCGCTCTAATCAAAGAGGAAGACTTAGTTCGACGCCCGGTTTACTACATCAGCCATGCGCTTCAGGGGGCAAAATAGAACTATCATTTATTGGAGAAGATGGCTCTAGCTCTGGTCATCACCTCCAGACGACTCTAACCATATTTTCAAGCCCATTCCATCATGGTCCTAACTGACCAACCTTTGAAAAAAGTTATACAACAACTAGAGTCGTCTGGTAGGCTCATGCAGTGGTCTGTTGAATTGAGCTAGTATGAAATCTCTTACCAACCTTAAACAGCCATCAAAGGCCAAGCTTTTGTAGATTTTATCATGGAGTTCACCAATCTCACCCTAGACATACCTCCTCCACTAGCCCACGTCATTCCTGAGGAGGTTGACCTCTACTCTTGGACTCTAAACGTTGATGGCTCATCTAAAAAAGAAGGCAGTAGAGCTGGCTTAATCCTTACCACTCTAGAAGGTGAGGACTTCAAATGTGCCCTTCGATTTCAGTTTGATGCAAGTAATAATAAGGCTGAGTACGAGGCCTTGATAGGAGGTCTCAGACTGGCCAAAGACATTAGGATAGACTGTCTCCAAGTGTTCAGTGATTCTCAATTGGTGGTTGGGCAAATAACTAAGGAGTTTGATGCAAAGGAGAGAAAAATGAGATCATACAGAAACATCGCTCTACCCCTCACCCACCTCTTAAACAATTTTCACATCAAGCATATCCCACGGTCTGAGAATTCCCAAGCAGATGAAATAGCCCAATTAGCCTTAGCAGACCAGTTATACCTCAGTCGTGGGGTCAAAGTCGAATACCTAGCACACCCTGCAATTTCACAATATCAACAAGAGGTCCACTTACTTCAGAACGAGCATATCCCATGGGCGCAAGACATTATCTTGTTTATAGAACAGGGAATGTTACTAGAAAATAAGAATGAGACCAACAAGGTCAGAGCTCGGTCGGCAAATTATGTTATCATTGAAGGCATTTATACAAACGGGGATTCTCACAGTCGTACCTCAAGTGTTTAAATGCTGATCAAGCCACCTATGTGATAAGAGAAATACATGAAGGGGTATGTGGAAACTATTCAGGGGGACGGTCTTTAGCCCATAAAATCGTTTGCACAGGCTACTTTTGGACTACCTTCAACAAAGATGCCAATGATTTTGTACTCAAATGTGATAGATGCTAGTGCTTTGCTAACATACCTCACGCCCCTCCAACAGAATTGATCACACTTAGCAGTCCTTATCCCTTCGCCAAATGGGGAATCGACCTAATAGGTCCCTTGCAATCTAGAAAAGGCCAAATCAAGTTCGCTGTGGTTGACATTGACTATTTCACTAAATGGGTGGAAGGAGAACCTCTCGCTAAGATCACTGAGCGGAATACCACCCGATTTATCTGGCAATCCATTGTATGCAGGTTCGGTGTTCCTCAGGCCATCGTATCAGATAACGGCAAACAGTTCGACAATGCCAAATTCAGGGAATTCTATGAGGAGCTCAGTATCAATATATGTTTTCCACCCCAGGCCATCCACAAGCTAATGGGCAGTTTGAAGTTACCAAACACTCCCTGTTAAAGATCATCAAAACTAAATTGGAAGCAACTAAGGGTCTTTGGACAGAAGAGCTACTGAATGTACTTTAGGTATATGGAACAACAACACAAACTTCCACAAAAGAAATCTCCTTTCACTTAACATATGGCACCGAGGCAGTCATCTCCATGAAAGTTAGTCTGCCGACCTTGGGTAGGTCGCATTTTCTGCTGCCATCGTCCTGGCCAGCTCTGTTGATCTGCTCCTCTCCTCCTCCAGAGCTTTTTTCTCCACCGTGAGAGCCCCCTCTAACTGAGCAACTCCCGCGTTAGTCTCTTCATTCTCTTTCAAAGATGACTTACGCAGCTCGTCATTGTTAGTCAGGGCCTCTTCCAGCCGTTTTTGAATGATGACACAGGCTTGTTGAACGTGTAAGACTTTCTTCTTCCCAGTCACCACTTCGACCTCTAGCAACATCGCCTTTCGGTGAGCATTTTCCAGTTCGAGCTTCGACTGGCTTTGCTGAGCCTTAGCGTCCGTTAGCTTAGCCCTAGTATTGGTTTTATCCATCTTCACTCGACTAGCTATATGGCCCTAAACCAAGGTGAATACTTCTATGTTTTATACATTCCGCGCATGCCTCAGACCTTTGGCACAAGCACTTCATGCTGCCTTGTGCCAACGTGAAATCTCCCTTTAGGCCCTTTGTAGTTATGACTTCATCTTCTTTACCTGCACTCAGAACGGCTTCACTTCTAGCCTAGCCGTTACTCTTTTACTTAGCAAAGTGGCGGCCAAGGTTAGTAACTCTATCTGGGCAAACTCGAAAGCTCTTATTAGTTTGGCCTTTCCAAATTGAGCTACTTCCTTAATAACCACTTTGTCAACCAACCCCAAAAGACGTTCGGCAGCAGCCCTGGTATCACGCAGAACATTGGACGGCTGACCTGCTTCAGATGGTGGCAAATTGACCACTGCACTTAGATGGCCAGCGGCGGTGCTCACTTTTTTTAAGGCAAAACTCCTCCCGCCGCACTTGCCTGCACTTTTGTTGGACACTCTTTCTCTTGTTCTCCCTCCTTCGCCTTTTGTGGTGGAGCCCGGTCGTCGCTTTCTTTGCTTCCATCTCTCTCCTTGTCTTCTCTAAATCCACCAATTCTGTAATAGGGGGATCAGCCTCATCCACCTCAATAGCCATTTCAGGCCTTGGACCCATCTCCACCTCTATCCTCTCCATTGGTTTAGCCATTGGTTCCGTTACCTCTCCTGCTGGCTCAATTCTTGACTCTGTCACTCCATCCTTAGCCTTTTGGCCCTCCTCTCCTCCCTGGCCTTTTTTGGAGCAGACCTCTTTTTCTTCACTTACTCCAATTCTACTTTACTCGTTTCCTTTAGTGGGTCGACCATCGCCTTTAGGGGATGAACGTGCCCAAGTCCTTATCAGCCAAGGCTTTAGGGTGTGGACGAGCGACCCTGTGCGTATATGGATTAGGAGCTAGGTCCAACTCCTGCTCTTTTAGTTTTTTCGCCACCGCGAGCGCTTAGTGGTCGTCAGTTTCTTAGGTCTTCCTCTTGGCCTCCACCTCCTCTAGGGTGGGGTCCCCCTCTGTAGGTTTTGGACCCAAGCCAACGACAAAGAGAGCAAAGGGCTTAACCAGATCATCCCACTTATGTCCCTCTTTCTTTCGCCATTGTTTCACCTCATTCACTTTTCTCTCCTCCACCGCCGTTAACTTAGGCTTTACAGACCTGGTGGGGATCTTCCAGATTATCCTCACCTCCCTCCCACCATTCACCGAAATGTAAAACCACTTCATCCTTTACCCTTTAACTGACGAGGGGAGCCTAACCACCAATCCTCTGCATGGCGACACTTGCAACAACACCGAGGTCTCTTATTGGCCTGACGCCTCATAGTACGAAAAGAACTCATTGACCGTCATTTGTCGCCCTCTAATTGCCTGTGGCCAGGAGATCGCACTGCATTAATTGCCTTAGTGCCACCTCTAGTCGATTTAGCACATCCGTCACAAGTTGAGGGAATGACAATCTTAAACCCCTACGAAATGCGTCTTCGTACAACGTGAAGTCTCCCGACCTGGCATTTGACGCCCTCTCCTCCGTCGTTGGCAGCCTTAGTTTCATATTCTCAGGAATTTGATACTTCATTCGGATCTCCTCCAAGTCCTCTTCCGTCAATGACGACTTGTCAGCCTTAGTGTGCTAGTTATCTAGAGCCACTTAGCTAATCAGTTGGGTGGCCGAGATCATTGTTGGAGGAATAGGTTGAGGTGGTCGGTCTCTTTTCCCTCTTTTCAACCATCATTTCCATCCTAGATTTCTCGGCCAAAGCAATTCCATCATTGTCCCCCAACGGATTAGATATTACAGCAAGTGCTCTCTCTTAGGCCATCTCCTTCATGTTTCTGTAGATGGCTTTGGTTGTGGGGACGAAGAAATTTGAAATGTGGAACAAAAGGGAATCAGACGAAATTAAAAAGGTAAAGTCTGGAATGTGTTGGTTTTTTAAAATAAGGTATGTGAAGCGCACAAATGCAAAAGCCCACGATTTGCCTGTATTCCAAGGATCAAAGTTCAAAATCGCTAGTTTGAAAATTTGCCAAAGTGGGAAGAGAAAACGAAAAGCACAAAAGTTAATACATCAGCCCTTTCGAATTCACGCGCCATCGCAATTTAATACAATCAACCTTTTCGAATTGACGCGCTATTGTAACTTTTTGCTTCTGCAATCATTTCGAATTGACATCAGTGGTCTAGATTGATCCACGTAGGCGGACAGGGTTGTTTCCATCTGCTGATAACCCTTTTTTTTTTTGTCCCTTGTCTACGTCCTATCATGTCGTCACGTGCATTCTTGTTCCCTGAGCCCTGTGCCCCGCTGGAATATTTAACCCTTCGCCCCATCCTCAGTCGGTCAAGCATTTCGCTTAGCCCCCTTGTCGGTCGGTCGGCGTTGTCACTTAGTCGGCCTCCTTCGGTCGGTCGGTCGGGGTTGTCACTTGGTCGGTTGTCTTGCCGACTAGGCACCTCAACGGTCAATCATCTTCGGTTGGACGCCTCGTTGGCCGGCTATTTTGCTCCTCAGATACCTTTGCTCGACCATCCTTATGCGCTCGGTTAGTCATCTCCGGTATCCCAAACTGGTCTGTCAGCTCATATCTTCTGCGACTCGGGGGACTATTTACACTCGGCCGGCCCCTATCTTTTGCGACTTGGAGGACTACTTCCACCTTTATTCTTCCCTTCGTTGAACTAAAGCTACGCTCAGGAAGGGGGAACTACTGATAGGCATGGCCCAAAAGGGCCCAACCCACGGTTGTTTTGAGTTACCCAAATAGTCACTTGGTTGAGGCCCAGCAAACAGGCCCGGCACCAAGCCCAATAGAAAAGCTCATAGTGGCCAAGCCCAGACACTAGTTAAACATGTGTCAAGTAGGGAGTTAGCCACCTAGCGAATAAATATTCTATAGAGTTATTGCACTCATACGCCAAGCATTAAATGAGACTGTCAAGGCATTAAATGTAACAAGATCTCTCGCTCTAGGACGAGATGAAACCACCATGCTCGACGGCAAGTAGGTCGTAGGCTTTCGGCCAATGGGACAACATGAATGGATAAGGAAATGATTAGGAAGAAATATAAGGAACTTCGGAGGAACGCTTTAGGTCAAGTAAAACTCTCTCTCTCTCTCTCTCTCTCTCTTTCTCTCTCTCTCTCAACTATTATTTCGGCCTTATTCATATCTAACTTGGTCATTGGAGGCTCCGCTGGAAGGAACCATCCCCATTTTGGAACCTTCCTGCTGGACTTGTTGCAGGTGCAATTAGGAGGATGAAGGACAATTAACTCGTGAAGCACTTGGATCGGTCCAACCCATCTTACCTCGACCAAACCGCACTATCACATATAATCTATGAAAAATAATTAAGTCATCTGATAATTATAATATTTTCATTTTATTGCATTTGTTTTCAAAAAAAAAAAAGAAAAAAAAAGATGACAAGTAAATTTTTTAAAATAAACTATTCATTTTTTAGAAACAAACATAATAAAATGAAAGGGTTACGATTATTGGATCGACCTAATTTTTTTTCATAGATTAAGATGGTCACTGGTCAGATTTGGGGCAAGTTTGTAATAATCTGCTCTCGCTTCTTATCATATCGGGGGAAGGGAAAATCAGAGGTGGTAGTGGCAGGGCATATTACCTGATGGGAGACAGGCTAATTTTGTAAGTTGAAGAATAAAAATATTAATAAAAATTGTAAAAAATATAATACATTATGGGTAATAATTTATATTTAATGAGAATTATATGATATAAAATAAAAATTAAATGAGTAAAAGTTAATTTTAAGTATAAAATTGTTGTGTTTTAATTTTATTATGGTGAAAAAAAATTAAATTATACATTATATATATACAAATATATTTAATAAATATAATCGAGCTGGGAGTCGAGTGGAATGGAACGGGGGGAGCAAAAATTCACCCCGCTTCACTTCCTCAACAGGGAGGGAAAAAGAAAACCTGCACAAAGTGAAACGAAAAATACGAGGCGAAAGAAAATAACCATCATCGATAAATCTAAAAAAATCAATTTTTTTAAGAGACACATAAAATTGGAGCCATACAAAGGAAGATTAGTCTAGACTCTTCTCATACTATTTACTGTATTAAAGTTGATGGGTTAGGGAGCCCAGTGGGTTGATGTGGGACAAAAATTCACAAATCTAACTGCAAAATACCGAAATAAACTTTACCACTTTTTAATGGTAATGACCACGCATCCAACTTTTATTATTATTTTTTTGAAATTTTATTTTTTTTCTGTTTTCTGGACAAAAATGCCCTTCCCTACGTTCATAAAGTAGATCCTTGTCTCCTCCTGTATCTTCTGCTGATAAAACCGAGGTCTTAACAAGTTTTTGAGTCCCTAGCCACCATATAGCCTTCGTTAATTCCCAAAGGGCAAGGGAAAGGGTAGTTTGGCCATTTTCACAACTGAAGAGAGGGTTGGAAGAGTGTTGATAGACCCTAACCTTTCCATAGAATCCTCTTTAGGTTTTTTTTTTTTGATAAATCACACTAATCTCTCTTAAATTTGAAAAAAAAAATGTAATAACATGAGTTTGCTATTATTATATTAGATTTTTTTGAAATTTTAATTTATATAATACTTAATTTATTTTTCATTAGAAATTCATTAGTCATATAGATAGAAAATGATATTTTTATCTCTTTGACATTGAAATATGTATTTTACATTATTTATATTTGTGTCTTCAAACTATTTATTTTAATTTCGATCTCTTTAACCTTACTATAAAGGAGGCAAGTATAATTATGTCAATATTGAGACTTATTATATTTTTTTCGAACCTCAAGAGGTGTCAGTGTAATTTACCCTTAAGTTTTTTAGTATTGTTAGAAATTAAGAATTAAAATACAAAAAAATATCAATAAAGAACCGTATGTAATCAAAATTCAATTTTTACATGATGAAATTTACACTTTAAATAAATTTAGATCTACATTATTTTTCTCATTACTTTTTTATGTTTGAATTCTTAATGGGGGGTTTACATCCAGCGATGTAATAAAATATATATATAAATATATATATTTTTTGGGTCATTTTAAAAAAAATCATATTTCTAAATGTTATGTTCCATCTAATCATTTTCTTTTTTAATATTTCATTAGCTCCTATTTAAGGTAATATGACCAAATCACCCTTCCAAACTTTTTGGATGTGTTTCCATTTTAAAAGCAATACATAATAAAAAATAATAATAATCTCATTTCATGAAGAAAATTTCTCCTTCATTCTAAGAAGAAAATCTCTCCCTTATTTCATGAAAAATATCTCTCATTTATTCTATAGAAAAAATCTCTTCCTTATTCTAGTGAGAAAATCTCTCACATTTCCAAAATCTTAAATCATCTACCTTACTCCGACCTGAAGAAGCAACGCTGTGAACATTCACATCAGTCGAAATGTAGACACTGTGAACACATTGCTAGTGGTTGCTTATATTTGTATACATATAACAATTGGTTTAATGTTAGTTGTGGTAAATGAATGTTGATGTGAACTTTCACATTACAAATATATGTTGATAAAATAACATATTAATGTTGTTTTCGCTTGTATGACTGTTTCTGAATGTAAATATTAACATTGATTAATAATGTAATAGTCACAATACCAATTGCAACACATTACAATGTAATAATTCACAACAAGTAATGACTCCTCACAATATGAATATTCACAGCATGTAATAATTATGAAAAACTCATACAATATAAATAATTAGTGATATGTAAAGATTCATATTATGCAATAACCATATAATCATTACTCTACATTGCACGTCATGCAACCATCACATGCTTCTAATGTTGAAGTTCACATCATAAAATGCAAAATATTAAAATATGATAATCTACAACAATAATAACTTCATGAATGTGAATGTTCACATTCACTAAAATACTCACCTAATAAGCATACACACATTGATATATAAAGGTATCCATCTGTTGCAAAAACATAAAAATAAGGAAGTGAACACCTACATTACAACCACATAATACCACAAACATGAAATAACTAATGATATGTGAACATTCATATCTTGCAAAAAATATAGCTATGTCCATATTTTGCATTGATAATCTTAAACTGAAAACTTTATTGCCATGATAATCTTAAACTGAACAACTCTGTTTTTAGGGAGGCCAAACCTGTAGTTGGGCACTTAAGTGAGCTTATAAAAATTAGAGTGGCCCTTTGGTTCAAAACCTCTTGTAGAGATTTGCATTGTACTGTCAATGATTTTGTCTTCAATCTGAATCAGGTCAAAGTCTGCATTGGTAGAGGCTGAGATGGCCTTGTGTTTTTTAGAGTGGTCTGCTGTGCTTATTAGTTGTGTGTGCTGTAGTTAGGGACTTAAGTGAGCTTATAAAAATCAGAGTTGCTCTTTAGTTCAAAACCTCTTGTAGAGATTTGCAATATTTTGTCAATGATTTTGTTTTCAATCTGAATCAGGTCAGAGTCTGCATTGGTGAAGGCTGAGATTGGTCTGCTGTGCTTATTAGTAGTGTGTGCTGCAAGTTAGATTATGCATTGGTGGTGGTTGGTCTTGAGTGTTTGAATAAGGTCTGTTGGGCATATAAATAGGGTGTGCTGCTAGTTACTGATCTTGTTCTCTGTTGTTAAAGTCTTGAGTCTTTTTCTGTTTTGTTGTGGTGCTGCTGCTGAGCTATCCCTGTTAGGTACTGCAGCTGCCTCTTGCTGCGATTTTTTTTTTTTGGTTTTATTGTTGTTTGTTTTGTTTTTTGCCTCTTTTTCTTGGTTTCGATTGGTTACTCACCAGCTCTTGATGGGTGCTAGCAAGGGATTGGGCAGGCATATTGGTGGCAACCTAGTTGGGATTGGTATGTCTCGCTATGATGCTTCTTGCACTCATCTTTTTTCCTTTCTTGATGCAATGATTTCATTGTTCATCAATAAAGGTTTTTTTGCCGATTGAAAAATTATAGATTAGACAAGTTCAAATTCATATCACCAAACATAATGATAACAAACAACACGCAAACATTCCCCCATAATGATATAACCAATAATATGTGAACATTCACATTGTTCACACAATGTGAATATTCACAACATCTAAAAAACAGTCCTATATGAACGCATTACCAGACAAAAACTGTAACTTCATTCAACAAAAATAAACTTGCATCTCCATTTGTTCTAGAAAATGAAGTTGAAAACAAAAAACAGAGCATACAAATCTTTATATAAATTCAAACATAAATGAACATAATCTAAATAAAATGATACTAACCTTTAGACGAAATTACCTACTCATTCTCTCTCTCTGATCAATGTCTGACTTCGCAAAATTATGTAAAAAAAAAATAGAGGATAAACGAACAACACTAATGTAGTCTTAATTCGTTATCTTCCTCCAACACAAACGAAACCCTAGCACAACGAAACAATACCACAATGAGAGTGAAATTAAAACACAATCAAAAGCGTAAATTATAATAACTGCCAAAACAAAAGGATAGTAAAAAAAGAAACATGTATATTCTTTTTATTTGTAATATATATCAATAATAAATAAAAGGGTATAATAGTCTAACAAATAATGTAAATAAACAAAAAAAAAAAAAGAAAAAAAGAAAAAGAAAAGAGGATCTCATAGAATAAAAGTATAAACACATGGAACTAATTAGGTTATAAATTTCCTTCATAAACTTATTGGGTTAGAATACCCCTAAATAGATTTATTAATAAAAACCACATATAAATTCATAAAAAAATTACAAATTTAATTATTCATATTTATATAAGTTTTCATTAATTTATAATTACTTTTTCAATATTTTCACTAATGTGATATTTAGGGGTTGTTTAGAATGATCTAAATAAGTGTACTTTTTGACTTTTTATAAAATATGAGTTGGGTTTGGGTTGGGTTTGAAGTGATGTGTTAGAGAGGTGATGAGACTTAAATAAAAAGATGTAACTTAAATAAAATAGTAACTTTTTTACTTTTTTTAAACTTGCCAAACCAGCCCTTACTCATTCTTAATTACTAACATTACTATTATTGTTTTTGACACGTTGGATGGGATGTTTTAGCTTTCTTATTTATACTATTGTTTTGTGGAGGATAAGATGGTACTTTTCTCTTCTTCTTCTTTTTTTTTTTTTTTTTTTTTTTTTTTTTTTTTTTTTTTGTGGGTTTGTTTCTATTTGTCCAATACAATTACCCTCCTATCATTTCTTGTCCCCTCCTATCAACACTCTCCCCAACACCACTAAAAATCTCCCCAACACCACTAAAAATTAAAACCGATTCCACACCAATCCACTATTACCCCCCAACTTGGGAAAATTATTCATTGGCTGGAGATGACTATGATAGTTTAGATTTTGAGTATTTATTGTCCAAAATAATTACTAATAAACAAATTTTTTTATTTATAAAAAATACATCTAGAATAATATAACAGTGATATTTGTTAAATTATGAGGTTATTTTGATTTGAAATAAAAATATTACAATATTTGTATATTATCAATATTTATTGTTGAGTAATGGCAAACAAAAAGTTTATATAGAATTTTCATATATAATGTTGTAATTCAACGCTGCTTCAGACCCCCAGTGACGTGGCGCTGCCCCATTCGCTGAAAAAAAAAAAAAAAAAAAAAGAGCTTTTTTTTGGGGCCAATCACCTTCCTACACGTACGACCCCGGTGACCCCCGCTGGGGTCTTAGGCATTTTTCGTTGTAATTTAATGCCCACAATGATAGATTTTATTTACAAAAATAATATTAGCACATTGTTTTTGTAATATTTTTTGTATGATGTAAAATATTGGTTCCAAAAAAAATTAGTAAGACTAGAAATTCTATCTTGTTGAGATCCACCCCTTTCAAAAAGGTTTTTCTTTTTCTTTTTTTTAATTTTATATAACCAACCATGACTTATTTAAAAATCAAAATTAACATGGTGGTACAAAACCAAATGATCACTCTGCAACTTGTCCTCATCTTCTTTGTCATTCTATATATCTACACTATAAATTACACAAACAATCTTCTCATAAAGAAACCCTACTATCACTACCAATACCATTAAACACAAGTCTCTCTATTCCACTATGCCTTCAAGAGTCCCTGAAGCCTCTCACCATAAACATTTAGACTTCAATTCAGTAAAAGAACTACCAGAGTCTCATGCATGGACATCACTACTAGGCGATTACCCCTCTGGACCCGACTCATGTGGTGTCGGGTCAGTACCGATTATTGATCTCGACGACCCGAATGCCCAAAAACTTGTAGGTCATGCATGCAGTACTTGGGGAGTGTTCCAAGTCACCAACCATGGCATCAAAAATAGCCTTCTCAACGGCATTGAAGCCGCTGGGAAGAGCCTTTTCTCTCTCCCGATTCAGCAGAAGCTAAAAGCAGCTCGCTCACCTGATGGTGTCTCTGGCTATGGCGTGGCTCGCATTTCTTCTTTCTTTCCCAAACTCATGTGGTCTGAAGGGTTTACTATTTTTGGATCACCACTCGAACATGCTCGCCAACTTTGGCCCCAAGATCATAATCAATTCTGGTATGAGTAATGCTATATAAATTAATTTTTGTTTCTTATCTTTTGAAGTGACATATTATTAAAATAAGTCTAGTTTCAATAATTTAAATTTATTAATTTATGTAACTTACATACTCATGCACGTATGCATGAAAGTGACTTTCATAACATCACTAACTGAAGACTTTGAAATTTATTAAAAACACAAAAATCATAATCTGAATTTAATTAGGAGTAATATTTAAAATAAATTTAAACTACACATTATTTTTAAAATTTGAAATTAGACTCCCTAGCATTTGTTTTATATTTTCTTCACATATCATTGTACCATCCAACTTCATTAATCCTCACCGCGTACAAAATGAATCTAAACAATAGATTAATTGTTTAAATATATATATAATATTATTATTTCTTTTACACCATATATTTTTTTACTTAGCCAAATACCCATATCTCTCAATGCAAATAATAAAAAGATTACAATTGAAAACCATGTCCCACAAAAAAGATATGGATTGATAGCATTACCCATGAAAATCAAATCCAACTTTTGTTGTGTGCATCTTTATATCTCATTAAACAGTGTTTTTCATGTCTGTATATCATTTTCTTTTCACTGATCCATGTAATAATTCTTTTCTTTTCTTTTTTTTCCTTTTCTTTTGTCAGTGATGTAATTGAAGAGTATGAGAAAGTGATGCAGCAACTTGCAGGGAGGTTGATGTGGCTAATGCTTGGATCACTGGGCATAACCAAGGAAGATATCAAATGGGCCGGCCCAAAAGCGGATTTCAAAGGGGCTAGTGCTGCCATACAGCTAAATTCTTACCCAGCATGTCCTGACCCGGATCGGGCCATGGGTTTAGCCGCTCACACGGACTCGACCCTACTCACCATTCTCCACCAGAACAACACCAGCGGCTTGCAAGTCCTCCGGGAGGGAGCCGGGTGGATCACAGTTCCTCCACGACCCGGTACTCTCGTGGTCAACATAGGGGACCTCCTACACATACTATCAAACGGGTTGTACCCGAGTGTCCTCCACCGGGCTATGGTGAACCGGACCCAACATCGGCTCTCCATAGCCTACCTCTATGGCCCACCCACTAATGTTCAAATCTCACCACTCTCAAAACTAGTAGACCCAAGCCACCCTCCTCTCTACCGGCCGGTCACTTGGACCGAGTACCTTGGCACCAAAGCAAAACATTTTAACAAGGCACTTTCATCGGTCCGGCTATGCATTCCGCTAAATGGATTGGTTGATGTAAATGATCATAATAGAGTGGAAGTCAGCTGGCGACAATTACCATATATCAAAATGATGTGACAGTTGTATTATTGTTAGTATTTTTGTTTTGGGGACACACACTTATTGGAGGGTTGTGGGCTGTAAAAGAAGCAAGTTAGGAAAGAATGAGGTTTGTTCCCATGAAAAAGGACTTAGAAGATAAGCTGTATCAAATCCAATAAATGGATGCAAACAAACATAGTCACTGTTGAGCTTTTTGTCCTTGTGTGGATAGAGATTGAGAAAAAATTGCCCAACTTGAATATTCAAGTAAACGACAATCGCACTGACATCTTCTTTTGCCACGGATATGAAGTAAGATTCCCCTTTATGCCGTGTGTTTGATTGAGGAATTTAGAAATGTGTTTGAAAACGAAAAATAAAAAGATAGGTGAAATGTTAATAAAATTTATATAATAAAGTATAAGAGTTTTTGAAAATGTATTAAAATGTCTTACAAATATATTTTATTTTAAGGGTTAAGATTAATTTTCAAATTCATTAAGGGTCAAAATTTCTTTAATTCTCATCCACTCACCTTCTTTTCTCCCGTTTTGTTTCACTCATGCAATCTCTCTCTCTCTCTCTCTCTCTCCTTCCTTCCTTTCTCTTTCCTTTCTTATTTTTTTCCTTTTTTTTTTTTAAATTTTCCTTCCTATTTCTTTTTTATTTTTTTCTTTTTTGCTCACTTATTTTATTTACACCGTATCTTTAAGCACGAACATACACTAGTATACCTATATTTCACATAGTTTCACACACATTTATCTTTTCTTTTTTCATCTCGCAACCAAATATAGTGTTAAGAAGTTTATAAATAAAAATCAGCCAAAAAATAAGATAAAAAATATATACATATGAATGAATACGATTATTTAAAAATAGTATTTTACTATAAGATTTTGGCCAAGTTTGGCATGTCTAAAAAAAACAAAAAGTTAAAAAGTTACTCAAAAAATTAAAAAATTATCACTATTCACAAAAAAAATATTAAAAAACTAATGTTACAAAATTACAAGACAGATCTGACCGGTTCAGTGCAATGTGGCTGCGTTTTTTAAGAAAAATTACACAGTTGGGGTGCAATTTCAACACATTGTTGTTCGGCTCGTGGGGGCCCATCACGGGTCCCGTTTTGATAATCTGAACTGTTGAATGTGTAGAACACGTCGATTACTATATCTTTGTAAAAAATCACATTGATCGGATATCGCTAACTACATGATCAAATCAGTTTTGTATAAAAAAAATGGATGGTGTTATAGTTAACGGTTGAAAAAAAAAACTAATCTGATCAGATAGCTATCGATATCCGATCAACATGATGTTTTACAAACATATAGTACTCGACGAATTCTACATATTGAACGGTTCAGATTATCAAAACGGGACCCGTGATGGTCCCCACGTGCCAAATAGTACCGTCCAGTACAATGCCCGAAAAGTAGCCAATCATTTCTTAACATCAACTCAGCTGAGCAGATAGTATGGTCGTACAACTCACACTCTTAATCTTCTCCTATACACTAATTTATACAATTTTTTAATACACATTTTTTTCATAAAAAGTCAAAAAGTTAACCTAAATAATCATATTTTTTTCCTCAACTTTTTAGTCTAAAAAGTCAAAAAGTATATTTATTTAGGATACCCCAAACAATCCCTTTGCTTATTTATGTATATTTTACATTTGATTCTGTAATTGATTTCTATTATGATCGCAAAAATGCTCCAAGAGTAAAAGGTAGTACAATTGAAATGGTTAAGCCAATTGTAATCAAAAGATTGGAAAGATGATTTGGGGAAAAAAAATCAAGAACACCATCAATGATTCTTCAGCAAAATGACAACAAGAGTAAAACAAGCCCACATGCAAAGAGCAAGAGTCAGAATTTTTGGTCCACAAGGGGGGAGATTAAAGTAAAGGTTATCATGTAAAGGGATAGCATTTCCTCCCCGCCCCATTATGAACGCATTTCTCCTCCAATCGTTATTTGGATACGGACTTGGATCGTGATGGTCATCTCTCACCCCTTTGTTGTCTAGCATCGTACAAAATGAGACAGAAAATATACAAAGAGTAATCAAATCTGTATTTTAATATCAGGAATGGTACATTTTTTAATTTTAAAATTTTAATTGAATTTCAATGATGTGAAAATTCAAAAAAAATAAAATAATAATAAAGCCAAAACATCGTATTAATGGGTGGAGCCCACTCCTAAAACTCTTTTAGAGCTCATATTTTAGAACTCTCAAATATTTTTATTTTAATATTTAGGTTATTTCATCAGATGAAAAATAAATGCATAGCATATTTAACTTACGTGTTCATCATAAAAATAAAAACAATACTAGCAAAAATAAACTTTCAAGCAATCATCCTGTTTTATGGGGAAAAAAATTAAAATTAAATGAGAATTTGCAACAACATAGCCTTCGTTTGAGATGGGAATTGACTTTTTGATTATTTTAGTCTGGGACTTAAAAGTATCGTTTGGAATAAGCTTTTTGATTTTTTTGACTTTTGTGAGAGAAAAAATGAAACGATTATGATTTAGATGCGATATTATGTCTTATTAATTTTTTAACTTATTTTATCTTTTTGTGATTATTTCAATCCAAAACCAAACATAGCCAAACATTTTTAAAAAAAGTGTAGGAATTTTTTAAAAATAAATAGAAGAGAGAGATTGGTTATGACATTGTTATAATGAAAAATGCTTGGGAGCACTAATTAGGTGGCAGTGGGTCCCGCCAGAAATGATGTGATGTTTTGATCTTGGAGTTGTATTTTTTTTGTTTTTTTTTCTATTTTTTTAATGCATTAGTGCTATTAGTGGTGATGTTTTTAGTGGGATGAATCATTGTTGTTGTTATAATTTCAAACATAACCAAAATATTTGTTTCTCAAAAAAAAACATAACCAAAATAAATACTCATCATCATGCACACCAAGTACATGTACATACCACAGACTACCCTCTGTTGTTTTGGCATTGCCTTTACAAGACAAAAAGATAAATATCTACAACAGTGTAGACAACAAGTACTTGAATGCCCAAAATGTCCTTTGCAAATTCAAAAGTTGTTCTATTTGTTAGTACATCTTACACATGTCATCATAGGTTTTATCATGTATTTTATTTTTATTCTATCTAAATGACTAAAATTCTATTTATAGAGCTACATCACAATTACACACCATCATTGGGTTTGATTAAAGTATGATTTATGTAATCATATAAATCTCATGAGGTTCAACAACAAAATTATAAAACGGCAGTCCTACTACACCAAAATTAAAATGAAAATTGAAATAGGAAGTATTAAACTAGAATTTGAATAAAAGTTTAAAGATGAAAAGCGAAATTTTGCTATGTAATTTTCTTTTATTCTCCTAAAATGTGTTCGCATATGATCCATTAAACTAAAATTTTAATAAAAGTTTAAAGATGGAAAGTGAAATTCTACTCAGTAATTTTCTCTGGTTCTCTTAAAATGTGCTCACATAATCTTATGTGAGCATTTTTTATCCAAATTTTAGTAAATGGTGGACAAACCACATTGAAACACAAGCCAAAGTTTGAATATTTTATTTGTAATTAAAAGATGAAAAATTGAAGTAAGATTTGAGAAAAATTAAAGGGTGAAACCTATTATTACTTTCTTTTTTTGGATGTGTATAATGAAAGATAAAGAAAAGATAGTTACCAAGATGACATGAAAATTGAGTTGACAATGGAGATTGAGAGTAAACATAGAACCACCTGACTTTTTATATTCGTTTTGTGAGGAGGAATGCATTGAAAATGATATTACAAATTGTCATAGTATGAAATTGAGTTTTGGATCTCTTGTTCGTATTCTTTGTGGTAACCTTTTGTCTATCTTTTCACAATTTGAATTCAATATAAGTATTTATTTTTTAATAATCAAGAAATTTCAAAAAAAAAATTATTTTGGATTCAAAATTTGACGATGTGATAACACTTAAGAATAGAATAGAATGACTGGACAAACAATGAGAATAGATAATATCAAACCGAACCGTGAAATTGAAGCATAATAAAGATTGTTTATTCATTATAACAAGCTAGCAATTCTTTTTCCCCTCATATCTTAGCCAACATAACCCATTTTGTTAGAAGAAACGCAAAAGTGTGGTTCTGCTGTTATATAAACATCTATATGTGTTTTGATAGCACAATTCAATTAAGTGATAATTTTATAACTTTAATTTTAACTTCAATAGCCTTGATGAATAAATTTTATTTTTTAGATTTATGTTTACAAGAATGAATTTTAGGTTGAATAGCTTATCTCTATGTTTTTGGAATGACAACCCCCAAAGTCTGTATGTAATTAAGTTAGGAAAAAAAGAGTTGATCATTCTAAAGCTAAGTAGGAAGTGCTTTTAAATTCTGTTTATAAATTATCAACTTTTAAATTAAAATAAGTTGCAACAACTTAGATGTGGATGTGTACAATTCTACAACAATTAAAAGGAAGTATACCATGTAAAATTAACATGAAGTATGTCCAGTATGATGCAATATAAAGTTTATATTAGCAAGTAAATATATTCAATGAAATATAGAATTATGCTTTATTATGCTTTATTTTAGTGACATGCAAGTGAGGAAAGACAAAAAAAAAAAAAAGTACAAAGGATTTCACAGAGTCCACAAACACTTTGCTGTGTTTGAATCATGAATTTGAATAGAAATTTAAAAACAGAAAAGAAAATGTGGGAGAAAGTAAATAAAATAGAAATTAAATTTTTTCTCGATGTTCTATTGCCTTTTTCTTTTCCTTTTCAAATTCCTTCTTAAACCCATGATCCAAACACATTTTTGTAGTGAGAGATTACAGAGGAATACAAAGCCCAAGGGGCGAAGACACTGATTTACATCAATTGAAAAACAGTCCTTACCCAAATAAGTTAGGTTAATGTTTGGCTCGCTTTAATGATTTCAACAGAAATGAAAAGACTTTTTCTTAATCTTCTTATAAAATAACCATTCTCCTAAATTAGTAAATAATAATTTCATTCGAAATGTATGTCACCTTTTTTTTTTTTTAACCTAACCAAACATAACAATAAAATGACAATTCTAGTTTAGCCCTTCATTCGAATAAACCAAAAATTCTAGTTTAGCCCTTCATTTGAATAAACCAAAAATCACCTTAATAATTTTGTTTTCGAATCCCTCCATCACTCTCTCAACCATTGGTTTAATGCAAGTACACATTTTAACATGTATCTCTAGCTTGTTCTAAAGTGGACTTGGAGTTAGTATTATACCTCGTAAGAAGCAGTGGTTTTTGTTGTCTTATCTTATCGTATTATTAGTTTCAATCATGCAATAGCAACAGGACCACCAAAAATTTTGAGAGTTTCAGCTTTCTACTGTGAAATCAAAAGTTTTCTGTAAAATAAGAGTTTGATGAAAAAAAATTAGGAAAAATTACAAAATAAATCTTAAAGTTTAACCACTAAACAAAATAAACCCTGAGCTTTTATTTTATCAATTTAAATCCTAACCCTTTGATTTCTTTTCAATTTAAATCATCTGTCTATTCATGTTAAGTAAAATTGACGAAAATATAATATTTTATCATTAAACTTAAACGAAAAAGGATATTTCAGACATTTTATGTATACTTACATTAAATTTAATGATTAAAATATCATTTTTTTTCCTGTCAATTTTACTTAACGGAGATACATAAATGGTTTACATTAAAAATAAATCAAAAATTTAAGATTTAAATTGATAAAATTAAAAATTCAGAATTTATTTTATTACAAGGATAAAACTCTAGAGTTTTATTTATAATTTCTCCAATAAATTAATTATTTGGGTAGACTTAGGGCCTCGTTTGACAAGTAGCTTTTTTAGCCAAAAAATCAAAAAGTTACTAAAAAAATAAAAAAACTAACAATTTATACCAAAAAGTCAAAGATTCTTTTTTCTCTTTACTTTTTACACATATTTTCGTAAAAAATCAAAAAATCATCCAAAATATACTAATTTTTTTTACATAATATTTTAACCAATTAACCAAAAAATTACTAAAAAATATCTGTTCTCAAACGAGGCCTAATATGTTTTTTTGTCTAATATTTTCATAGTGGTAAGCTTAGTACAATGTTTTCTTGAGTTAACCCTTCTTTATCTGTGGATTTAATTATTCTTGATGTTAGCCCCTTTTTCTACTTTTTACTTTTTTGTTTTTCCCCTCTTTTTGTACCAGACAATAGAGAACTTGTCTCTCAGCTGGCTGTTGTTATTGCCATGTGGGTAGTTCTAAAAAGGGCCTGGCTTTGGTCCCGTCCTTAATCGGACTGGACGGTGCTGTTGGGCCCGTGGGGGCCCACCACGGGTTCCGTTTTGAAAATCTGAACCGTGCAATATATAGAACTCGTCGAGTACTATATGCCTATGAAAAATCATGTTGATCGGATATCGATAGCTATGTGATCAAATCAGTTTTGTATAAAAAAAAATGGACGGTGAATAAATTAACGGTTGATAAAAAACTGATTTGATCACATAGCTATCGATATCCGATCAACATGATTTTTCACAGGCATATAGTACTCGACGAGTTCTACACATTGAACGGTTCAGATTTTCAAAACGGGACCCATGGTGGGCCCCCACGAGCCCAACAGCACCGTCCAGTCCGATTAAGGACTGGACCAAAACCAGAGCCTTCTGTAAATTCATTTTTAGGGGGAAAAAAAAAATTAATATTCAAGATTAACCCTTTTTTATTTCTTATTTAGACCTCGTTTGGGAACATATTTTTTTAGTAACTTTTTAATTTTTTGACTAAAATATGATGTAAAAAAAACTAGTATGTTCAGAATGACATTTTAACTTTTTACGAAAAGATGTACAAAAAGTATAGAGAAAAAGAAATCTTTGATTTTTTGGTATGGGTCATTGACTTTTTGATTTTTTTAGTAATTTTTTGACTTTTTAATTAAAAGGGACACTTGCCAAACGAGGCCTTACTAAACTTGAATTTATAATATAAATTCATTTATACATACTAGTTCGCCCCTATGCGCATAGAGGGCGGAGGTCTAATTGCAATTACAATGCAAGTATATATATACATATATTTTTTTAATTTTTAAATGAGAGGTCTTTTTAAATTAATTTTGAAATTGTTATCTATTGAAAATGCAAACAAAGTATTTATAAGTGCAAAGCTTTCTAAAATCATCATAGCATAAGAAGAGCCAAAACAAACATGAATAACGCCACATACCTCGAAACAAATAGGCGATTATGGCGTATTGCTTCTTCCAAATAGGTACGACTATTCTTGAGAAGAACGCATTAGCAACGTCCTGAAAGGTAATACAAACAACATATTTAGCAAAAGAAAATTAAAATATAACAATATTCAAGTTGTCCAATCACTTATATGACATATCATCAATAGGGGGAAGAACAAAAGGAAATCATGACTTGCCACATATATTGCAATCGAATTTTTCAGCCCATAATTATGCCAAAAAACACGTGTGAGTTAAGATTTATCGAAACATAATGCTAACTCTGCAATATATTGCACAGAGAACTACATAAAAGAAAAGCCATAGAAATAAAAAGTATGCGAGTTGACGGATTTGTTCCCAATTTAGTCTTGCATTGAAGGGAAATGGACATCACATAACGATTCTAATGTTAATTAGACATCCTTGTTAAGTTTATATTTATTCTCATATTTTTCTTCCATGAGTTGGGAATTACTCTCTGTTAAAGATAATTTAGACCAGATCATATTGAGATGCTAAAAAATGAGAAGAGGAATAATTCACACCTGCATATACCACAACCATTGCAATGATGTTGTTTGTTCAAGGTCTACCAAATGGAAGAATAAGATGGTTAGATCAGCACATATCATATACTCAAAAGAGAAAGCATCAAGTGCTTCAGCAATGAGGCATTACTATGTGTGTGTGCTTGTGTGTGTGAACACTCAAATGTGTCTCAGAGTTTGTCCTAATGCCTCTCCATTTTACCAGTTTCTTAGTAACTTTCCCCGACATGGAACCTTTGCTTATTTCTAATCTATGATACCTAATGCAAATACTTGAAGTAATATATTAATTATGTAAAGTAACATGAAATCTCACAAGAAAAATTAAATACATCAAGTAGGGTTCCACTCCACTGCTTTGATAAGGTTATAATTTCTATATGTCGAAAGCTTTGTGATGTTGAATCTTACCTTGTAAACAAATCCAAAACTGGACCACCAAAACTGACCTCCAATGAGTCCAACCTTCTTCGCATAAGAGAAACTATTGGAAGCAGCAGATATACTTGAGAAACTGAAGATTCCTAATAAATTATTTCATTTTATTACCTCAAATGTACAAGTGAGACAACTAAACTTCCTGTCTCAAAATTCTTTGTTAGTCTTTTGCCCAAAATATATTTGGTGGTAGTATCACGTTACTGAAAAAAATAAAATAAAAAAGGAGAGAGAGAGAGAGAGAGAG
Source organism: Camellia granthamiana (assembly GCA_036172215.1). Taxonomy (NCBI): domain Eukaryota; kingdom Viridiplantae; phylum Streptophyta; class Magnoliopsida; order Ericales; family Theaceae; genus Camellia; species Camellia granthamiana. The sequence continues at coordinate 172,453 of JAXFYN010000151.1, forward strand.
AGAGAGAGAGAGAGAGAGGAGGCCAAACAGGGCGGGTCAGAAAGAAAGAAGTAAAAAGGCAGCAAAAAAAGCACAGAAGCCAACCCATTTTTCCAAAACGATATAGTCAGCCATTTTAACAAAGACATTGCATGAATAACAGCAGGGATAATGAGGAAAGTGTGCCCGCTGCAACAAGGGCATATACAGCATATCAAGGGTTGGAGCACCGAGCAGTTATTTTCTTTTGAGGAATGTAATATATCACCGAACTCTTAACCATCTATGTGGTTTCCCATGTATCACTGGAAATATATTTTCAAGAAATTTTAAATAGAAAAACAATAAAATAAAGTTAAAGCAATCTCACCAGCATGTTTCAAACTCTGAATAAATTTTAAAACATGCCTCACTCAATAGCATAAAGCCAACCCTTGTACAACACTTCTTCCTTTTCATGAAAAACGAAAATCGTATGTCAATGGGAGAAAATGTTTCTCCACTTCTTTGTCTTGTTTTCTTTTCCTGAGAAAAGTAAGAAATTTCCTAGGAAGAAAAAAGAAGGGAGAAATCATAAATTATAGTAATAAATTTACGAAAACGTAATAACATCAATCCTCTTCCACACATGCTTTTTCTCTGGCAATATAGAATGTTTCATGTTATCCTATGAGGAATTTGGACAATCCATGGAAATCAAATCATTGTTATCAGATTCATCACAAACTGGACAGCATATTTAAATCCTCTAATGTTAAGGCACTATAAAATACAAATTGTGACAAAATAAAATTTGTGTTATTTCAGAGAACACAACAACAAAGTTTCTACGGAAAATGACAACAACAACAATATTTCATAACAGAACAACAAGGTACAATGAATCAGCAAATGTAGGATAAAAAAATGCTTGTAATCATTCTTTGAAGGAACAACATCTCAAGAATTTAAAAGTAAACCGCCAGAACAGCGCCTACTATGCATTTATGTTTACAATCAATCTGTATTAGTTTACCACAGATTCGTCATGGTCCTTCATGTCTTCAGTATGGTCATTGACACCAGAGACGAGCTCCGCTTCAAATGACATGGAAGGCAATCTTTCATAGACTCTGGAACCCAAAGGTAGAAGCCTACGTTGCCCAATAGTAAGAGTTTGGCTGAGCTTCTCGTAATTCCACCTCTGTTGAGCATACACCGTAACTGCAAGAAAAATTGCTATGGCGGGTATTGCAACGTCCCCAAACTTAGAGTAGAAGTCAAAACGTGGGTTCACAAACTGGTAATCCTCAGAGAAGTAGGGATTGGGAATAGGAGATCTTACATAATCATAAACATGAGGGAGAACTCTGACCATTGTTATCCCAATGAAATATATTTTTCCGAGAGGTCTACAATGGATCTGCCATATCAAGTTGCCTAGAATTTGAGGAAGCAAGAAAAAATCCTGAACAAGACCCAAATACTCCTCTAGTTCAGTTTCCCATTCCCGTAGCATTTGCGAATTTCCTGTAGAATCTAAAAATCGCTCTGTCCGAAACGGCCTCTCGCTGGTCTTCAAAGAATGGATAATGAGAGCAATTATATACCCAATCACATGTATGCTCAAGGTTACAAAAAGTACCCGTTTGTCACTTGGGATGCGGTGAGGTTCAAGAGGGGCCCGAGTGAGTAATTTGATACGGGATTTCCACACCTTCTGACAAAGCCTCAGAGTGAGTGAAAATGAAACTAGTACCAGGAGCTTCACTGTGTAATCAATTACATAGATCCACTGGTTCTTCTCAAGATCATAAGATGGGTTTTCGTAAGACTCCGAAGCCATTCTTTTGAAAATCGCTTCTGCACCTGTGATAAGAGGAAGACTATACCCCAGAGCTTGAACGCCTAACATGACAAGAGATATGAAAGTAACAGAATCCAAATTGTCTCTTATATAAAACAGTTGACTCAAAATACAAGCAATTGCCAGTGAAAGAGTCAGAATCCGGAGAATCCCCTCAACACCTCTGCGAGAGAGAATGTCTTCCCGTTGTTTCCTATACATAAGTGGAACAGTTTGGAGCTTTATTGGACTAAAATAGAGGGGGTCGTCTTCATTCCTTTGGCTAGATATCGAGAGCCTAGCCGTTGGACTGACTAACCACCGGGCAGTTGTGGGCGGGTAGGATACAACGACTTCGACTAAACAATCCAAACCAGCTTCAAGGTCCATGCTGTCATGTAGTATCTTCCACGAGGCTCGAACATCCCTGCAGCCAATTAAATACATTTTCCCAACATGTTGATCATAAAGGCCCTCCAGGAAAAGCTTTGAGAAATTGCTGTAGGGCATTCCAGTAAGTGTGAGTTGAGCCGATATATTCAGGAGAAGCTGTTTTTCTGTGTATTCAGCTTTACTGCGGTAAGGTGTCAACTCTGAGATTGTACCATTTTGCATAGACCAGTAGCGACCAAACATGGGACCAAGTGAGATAATCTCCATCTGGAAATCAGTTCTAGGGGGACGAGAATTAGGAATTGGATCAGGAAATGCAGCAATTTGAAGGGTGAGATCTTCCGACAGAAGAGAAAGACTGACTAGGAACGCGTCTGAGTCTTCCAGTTTGGGGTATTTCAGCAATGATTTCTTGATGACAGTTCCAAAGTTGAAGGGCTCGTTTTTCTCTAGGACCACACCAGCTGAATCAAGTTTTGAGTAACTGTAATACGGATTGGCAGCAGTGTATTGATCCCACAGCTCTGCAGGTCGCACCAGCTTTTCAAATGACAAAGTGAAGAATGATCTGGTACTTTTATCATCAATGCTTGATATCGTCCCCATAAATATGCTTCGTTGTTTTATGGAAAACGAGAGAGGAACATACAAACAGATCCGAGAATCGCAACCATTTCCTTGTGCATCAACCAATCCAAGACAGCCCACCATGCAAAGCTGCCCAGTCGAAGAACTCCAAAGTCCCTCAGCAGAAAGAGTCATGTTATTTAAGCCAGTCCTCTGTGCAGCATTGAACTGATTCTCAAATGGAGGAATAGCTCTAAACACCGCAGAAACCCTCGAAAAGTCAACATTGTCCCGTGAAATTCCTTTCTCGCACCGAACATCCTGAAGTACAAGTCTAACATCCTTAAAGCCCCCATCTGTGGCTTTAATCTCCTTATCTGACATAAATGGACCCAACTTACTACAAAAATCGTCAGTGCCATTGCATCTCCAATTTGGCACAATGGTTATAGCTTCTCCATGTGTAAACCGGTCGAGAATTAAACAGAAGTCAAGCCCTTTATATATATCAAAGCCACCTCTCATCAAACTATCTTCATATGGATATGGTTTGCATGCTTTGGACACAATCTTATCATTGCTAAATTCATAGTTTGAGGAAGTGCCCAACCCGGAAGAAATGTGAACTTCATCAAAGTACTTAAGGTTTGATTTCGGGTTTAAACTCTTCAAGCTTCCTCGTATTGCTCTTTTTGTCAATGTGAATATTTGTGGGTAGCGCAGAACAAGCAAAACTTGATCATCTTGCAAAAGAGGGGGCTGATTGGGATACCCAGATTCTTTCACCCATTCCCATGGATCGGTAGAGTCAGGCACACGAGAAGGCAACACTGTATTTCCCAGTAAACACATCACTCTATCCCCACCATTTTCTTTCGATTCAGTGTAAATTCCTTGGAAAGAAACCGAGAGCTGAGAATGACTGGGCCATATGTCAAAACGATGACTACCCTCACGAGGTTTTTCTATAAATAAGCCATCTAGTGTTATCCCAAGTTGCATAATCCCACTAATACTCACAAATTTCTTAGAATGATGAACGCGGTCAACATCTGTAACCCAAAATGATACTAAGTTCAATTGGGATCGGAGATCCGAAGAGCTCTTCGAAACATCTCTGTCATCAAAGGGCATTAATGGTGCCTTATTGACATCCTGCCACCAATCTCCATTCATAAAAGAGAGCTCTTCTTTAATGCCATACATTCTATTATCATCGGGTTTCAATTCAGAAGCGGAGTTTAAAACAGAGGCACACTGTTTCTTCACCTCATCTATTCGATCATACTTATATGTTACAGTAGTATGTTGATTTCTAGTTCCAAAATCCCCATCTGCGTATAGAATACGATCTTGTGAAGCTAAGGCACAACAATATAAACAACCCAACAACCAAATTCCAACCAGGTATATAATCTTCATAACAAATTCCAAAACCCTAGTCACTTTTTTCAAGATCTCTCAGCTACCCACCAACCAAAATTACAAAACTTGAAGAACCATATGCTTTTAACACAAAATGGGTATGGAAATTTGCAGATTTTGGTACTTGCGCATCAGACATGAACATGAAACTAGTAAAGTTCAATCACAGAAAACTGAGAAAAGATTGGTAAAGAACAGGGGGAGAAAAAGTATGGTGACTTCAGATTCAAGATTACAGCTAGTCTTGTATGGTGTGTAAATTACTTGATTCATACGAGGAAGACTAACCTTGTAAATTGGGTTGTTCTTTGAAGCTTCTAGTATGAAAAACTCTACGAAGAAGAACCCAACTCTGTGATTGGATTCTCAGATTAAACGGAGAGTGAACTTTTGGAGAGAGAGAGAGAGAGAGAGAGAGAGGGAGGGATGTGTGAGGTTGAAGTCAAAGGTCCCAAGGTAGAGAAATTATGATGAGATTGCTTGCGACAGTCAAGCGAATTTTTGTGTATTTTATTTTATAAATTATAGGAAACTCTCATAAATTATAATTTATTTATGGATAAATTACATTGACACCCCTGATATTTATATTTATTAAAGTTCTTCCTCACTTTTTGAAAATTATATCTCCTTTCTAAGATTTAAAGTTTCATTACATATTGTTTATTGAGGTTTAAAGTTTCATAGCAGTTCTCCCCTTCACCGTAATGATCATTATACATAAAATTAAATTAACAAGAGGGGTCAGTGTAATTTCTCAAATATAAGGGGAAAAACTGTAATAAACATAAATCTCAGGAAATGTTCGTGTAATTTACCCTTTATTTATACTTTTTTCTCTAAATTTTAATGGAAAAATTAGTAAAGAGGAATGTTAAGGATCATGAAAAAAATATCATGAAGATGATCATAAAAGATTTTCCATCTTTAGATTGCTCATATAATAAAACACCACATATTAATCACACATTAATCAAGGGATGAAAAATTTTCATGATGAATTTCATGATATATTTTTCATAATCCGTAGCATTATTGTTTAGGCCTCGTTTGGGAACGGGTTTTTTTAGTAACTTTTTGGATTTTTGGCGAAAATATGATATAAAAAAAATTAGTATGTTTGGGATGACTTTTTAACTTTTTACGAAAAGGTGTATAAAAAGTAGAGAGAAAAGAAAATTTTTAATTTTTTTGTATAGATTATTGACTTTTTGACTAAACCGGTTGCTTCCCAAACGAGGCCTTAGTAAAATATTCCTTACATTATAGAAGAGGTCTAACATATTTTTTCTTATTAGTTTAGATCCCTTACATTGATTAAATACACACACCTACACATTATACTTCCATATCAATACATCTAAACAGAGAGAGAAGTGCCTCTTAGACAACTTCATCACAACCAACCAGGTCCATAGCGTCACGCTCTTCTTAAGCCTTTCGTCAGCCCAAATCTTTTTATTATTTAACAGATTTGAACCACATTGCACCGCCATCGACGATCTCACCACTATGGTGCTTCTATTGGCGACGGTAGAAATCGAAATGGGGCGACAGAGAGAGAAAGACGAGTGATGGTGATGAAGAACACTAGGGCTGAGCAAGGAATACGTGAAATCCGTAATCCGATCCAGTTCAGTCCAATCCGATAGGTTTGGATTGATTTTTTGAATCCGTGGTTCGGTTCCGGATTGAAGAATTAAAAATCCGTAGTTCACGGATTGGTTCCGGATTGAACTCCACTGTTCCGGATTGGAACCGATCCGGACCGTATACAAATAATCTATATTTTTATTATACATCCTCCCCCATAATATCTTCTCTTATTCTATATAAAACCTAAACTCAAACCTAAACCCGTATAATATCTTCTTTTATTTGTTAGTTTTTAGTTTTAATTTGTAATGGTCTAAATACTTATGGTGAAACTAGTTTTCTTATGGTTGTTTAAATTCTAGAACACTATGCCGCTATTATAGAAAAACATATTGCTATTGTGGAACTAATATAGCGCTCTATTTATGTTTTTATGAAATTAAAGTGTTATATATATATATTTTTGTTATTAATTTTGTGAATCCGTAGTCTTAAACCGATCAAATCCGTGTTTAAATGGATTGGTTCGGATTGGTTCCATGATTGAAACGGATTGGATTGGTTCCAATTTTTCAAGAACCGTAGATAACGGATTGGTCCTAGATTTACCTCAATCCGGTCCAATCTGGACCATGCTCACCCCTAAAGAACACACTCAGGGCAACTTGTAGATTGCAAAATATCAGGACAACATTACATTATTGTGATTTGCATGACGAAAATAGAGAGTTGAAGTTTGTGAAGGTTTTGATGGTAATAACTCAAGCTTCCATGGTATTTAAAGTTTTGTACGGCCTTCACTATACATACATGTTATATATGCGCAATATATTTCAAGTTTTGATCTAAATGTTAATCATAACAATCTTTCTTTTCTTTTCTTTTCTTTTCTTTTTTTCCTTTGGATTTACTCATGGCAGTAAAGAACAGACTCTCTCTCTCACATTCTCTCTCTCAAGTGTAAAAATCTAGATTTTGTGTTTAATTGTCAGAATTATTGAATGTTAATTTTGGTTTCTAAGAATATAGAGAGAAAGCATGACATTTGGACTTAATCAATGAAATTTTGTAGTTGTACATTTGCAAATTCTGATGACATTCTTAACTCTGTTTTGTTCGAAAGATTGAAAGTTTGAATCTTAACATGCTTATAAAGATGCAAACCAGAGAAATTGTGAGCAAACTATATAAAATTCAAATCAGAGAAATTTCAAAATATAAGGAAATTTGTCTAAAATTTCTCTGGTTTGAATTTTTTCTGGTTTGAAAATATAGGGAAAATCAGAGAAATTTCTTTGTATTTCAAAATTTCTTTGGTTTGAATTTTCTCTAGTTTGAAAACACAGAGAAAATTAGAAAAATTTCAAACAAATTTCTCTGTATTTTGAAATTTCTATGGATCAAAATTTTTCTAAAAAAATATTGAGGGACCCGAACCATTATGAAAATATTGTATGTCCTTCATCTTTTAAAATCCTAATATCGAAGACTTTAAAAAAAATTCTCTAATTTTAAAACTTGACAATTAACTATTTTAAAGTATTTTTTGTCATATATAACTATTTTTGTTTGGATTCTCTAAGAAATTTATACAAAATTAAATTATGCGTGAAACACATAAAACACTAATCAAATTTTTATGATAATAATGTCTTTATCTACCAATTATGTTTGCATTTCATCACTAAAATAAATAAGGAAAAATGCAAATTAGATCATAAAAAATATATATTATTGTGATAAAAAATCAATAAGTGTGTCATGTGCTTCACACATGACTTGATTTTTTTTTTAAAAAAAATAAAAATCTCTAACATAATTATAACGGAATGTGTTAAATGTAACAAGATAATATTTTGAGATGATTAACTGTTGAGTTTTAAAATCCAAAGACGTAAAGTGTAAATGAATCATAATTTCAGAAATAACTATAATTTATACTTTATTTAATTTAACTACTGACAACTTTTTATTCACCCTAAAAATAAAATAAAAAATTATGTAGATCAAATTATGTCTGTAGTCTCTGTATTTTGATTATTGTGACATTTTAGTTTCTATAATTTTAATTGGCTTAATTTGATTCGAAATTTATGATTTTGTCTCAATTTAGTTTAATTGATTATAATTGTTAACATTTTTAAATGAAAAATACACACATAAGTGACAATTGTCATGCTTTTAGAGATAAAATTATAACTTGTTCAACTTAATGAGTTTAACCTCAACTAAATTAGTGATCATTTTCTGTTGAAAATATTAACGATGTTATCAATTATACCAAACTGATACAAAAGTATTGGTCAAAATTGAACCAATTGAAAGTGTAGGGATCAAAATAATACAAGGAGCAAAATATAAAAACTATTGGTATAATTTACCTAATACTACTGAGTATTCATATATATAACATTAATTAAGGTTTAATTAATAATTTATTTGTATTAAAAATTAATAAATTTAGCATCTTAAAAGTCTTGATCGGGTACTTTTTAAATGGTAATTAATGTGTATACTTAAATATAATGCATTTTAAATTAATTAGATTGGGACATATCAAAGTATTTTTTATATATTAAGAATTAAATTCACACAATTTAATAATTAATAATCAAAATGATATAAATCATATATTTTGTGGACTAGAAAAGCAATGGAGTAATCCTACATATTCTTTCAGTACGCACAATTTTTTTTAATTACAATTTTATCTATCCAACAAATCGACTTCTGGACAAAATTCTAAAATTTAATCTCTCAATACATATCATCAGAAGGAAATTTTTATATGTCAATAGGATATCACGTGGTACTATTTTTTACTAATCATAAATGTATATGTCTATTATTGTTCTCCAAACACTCAACATAAATGTACTGCTAAAACCAATCACAATAGTAAAAAGTACCATATGACATATACCTTATCCGCATACAAAAATTTCTCCCACCAGACCTATCTAAAAAAGAAATACATATGCCGCCAGACATCTTGGTACACACCACTAGCCATCACAGCCACCACTTTCTTCCTCCTCTCCAGCCCTATCACCCTTTGCCAACCTATTGTTTCTTCCCAGCAGAGTTCTTCCTTAATCTTTTTGTGATAGCATAGTTGTGATCTTTTTATTTTTCAAATGACAATGGAGTTAGAGGGCGGTTGCGAGGGGAAGAAGGGGGCTGGAAAAGTGGGTAACAGAAAGGAAATTGAGTAAGGATGGAGTAACAACAAGATAGAAAAGGGACTACGATACAAGGAGAGAAGTTGGAAGGAGGGCATACAGGAAAGAGTTGTGGGGAAGAGTTGGTGACAACAAATAAGGTAATGATTAAGGTTAATGTTTGATTTGAGAAGATGAAAGTATTTGGTCTTATTTGAAAATTTATGGTATGTGCATATAAAACATCAAAAAATTTAAATTAAATGTGATGTAAACCAAGTAAATGGTGTATATTGAGAAAATGTGTGAATTAAGTAAATCTTACTAAAAGCATATGTCTAAATATCATTGGAGGTTTAAATATATATAGATATATATATATATATATATATATGTATATATATATATTTTCTGACAACCAATCATATTTGATCATTTAGTAAGATTATTGGTGTGCAGAATTATTCAAAGGTTTTTGGGTAGTGAGAGAGTAGTAAGGGTGAGCACAATTGTTTTATATTTTGGACAAACTTTATTTTATCCCCTTATAGTTTAGATCATGTGCGATTTACCTCTTTAAGATTTGAAAATTATCATACAACCCCTATGTGGTTTATGAACTGAAGTGTACCGTTAAATATTCCGTCCAACTTAACATTAAGTGTGAAACGCGTGGCAGACATGAGGGGATTAATTACATACTCATTTTCAAATTTCAATGGGATAAATCACATATGAAATAAAACATAGTGGGTTAAAGTGCACGTTACCTTTTAAGAAAATGATAAAAATATCTGTAATTCACATATTTAAGTTACTTATATAAGGGTATTTTAGTATTTTTCATTTAATCATTAACGGGTCTAACGGTACACTTTAATTCACAAATCACGTGGGTTTATGTAGTCATTTCTAAACGTTGAGGGGATAAACCGTACATAACTCAAATCATAAGGGGTAAAGTGAAGTTTACTTTTATTTATTTATTTTTCTTCTTTCACACAACATACATCAATAGAGTTTCAAAAAGAAATAGTGTGGGTTAGATGTTAAATTGGGATAACAAGTTTCAAAAAGAAATACCAAATACATAATAGAATATATATGTTTCACATGGGTTGGGTTTTACATGTGAATCTCACATAATATGAATCCTACTCCATGTGAGACGCATGTGTTTCATTTTGTGTTTGATGTTTCCAGCGTTACTCTAAATTAGAAAGGAAAAGCAACATAAGATATCAACATCCTTTCTATATAGGAGCTAAACCTATACAACATCACACCATGTTTTTTATTATTATTATTATTTGGTAGCTCAAATAATAAGCATTGATATGTTTTTTTCTCATTCTTTTTATCTTTTGCTTATTATTACAAAAAAAAAAAAAAAAAAACACTTCAATTAAGTCTTTTAATTATGAGTATAATTTTCTCATATGCATGATATTAATTGTACGTACCTATTAACTTATTTGTAATCAACGATTTTGTTTTCTCAAGCACCTTATAGTCCCTAAATTTCACAAGTGTGTAATTTACTTGAGTTTGTTTTTTTTTTTTTTTTATATAAATAAATTTCATTTTTAATGCATTTCATTATATATATATATTAAAAAATATGATTTGATTCAACACAACTCACTCAAATGAGAACTGAGTCATTTTCTCGTAGTGACAGGTTTTTTTAAAAAAAAAATTCAAACAATTTGCAAACATCCCACACAAAATTGAAATGCAATAATGTGTATAAAAACATTTCTGGGTACATTTTCTGTTTTAGTTTTGAGAACTTACATGAGTTGAAATTTGATGTGTATTATTTTTAATTGATAATTATTGAAATATACTACTTATTCCTTATGGCATATTTATTTATTTTGTAGTCACTCTAAAGCTACATAGGTTTGGCCTTACCAAACTAATTTTTAAATCAACACAAAACTAGGGCGTTTTAAAATTGAAGCTTAGTCAAATTGACGTAGACAATTAGAGACTATTCGGTGGTCTTGAATAACACTCCACACCGCATCAACCACAACAACAATAGTAGTAATAATAATAATAATAAGGATAAATTATAAATACACCCTTGAGGTTTATATAAATTATAAATTATTCATATAATTTTAAAAATTATATTATGCCTTTAAGGTTTTTAATTTAATAAAAAATGAGTCTTTTTATTAATAAATTATCAAGTTAATTAACAACATTCACCCAAAAAAAGTTAATTAACAGTTTTTAATAATGTTAAAATTATATTTCAATTAATAATTCAAATAATTTTATTATTGTATAAGTGAACAGTTAGAAATTTCACTCTTTCAATTAATTCTGGTAAATAAAAATTTCTGATAGGAATGTATTTGTAATTTTTTAAATCACAGAAGACAATTCGTATTTTAAGCAAACCTGATGAAATATATTTATAATTTATCCTAGTAATAATAATAATAATAATGCTCTATCTGACACTTGTCAAATATCTCTAAAAATCAAATTGTATTTTATCCTTTTTATGTTTGGTTAATTTTTTGCTTTAGCCTTTAAAGTTTTTTTTTTTTTTTTTCTTTCACTTTGATCCTTTATATTTTAAATTTTTCTCAATTTATTCTTAAAATTAACTTTTGTTCAAATTTAGATAGAAAACATCACCTTAACTGTCATATAATATAAAAATAGATATTATTATATTGAGATTTGAATTTTCATAGATGTGAATTATATATAATAAAATATTTTCATGTTATACGTCAATTTTATTTTTTTAATTTTGGACATAAACTAACTTTTGGAGTAAATTAAAAAAAAAAAAATTGAAATATATAAAGACTAAAACGACCATTAAATAATTTTTCAAATTAGGCATCGTTTGAAAATTAATTATTTTAATTAATTTTTTAACATTTTATAAAATAATATGCAAAAAAATTTAAAAAGTTGGTATAATAATTTATAATAATTTTTGTTTTTTTTGACCAAAATCTTTAATTTCCAAACGAGTCTTAACATGTTAGAATCAATTTTAATAACTGTGGCCATCGGGATGGCCATTAACACGGCGGTGTTGTAGCCTTGATTATAGTTCATAATCACGTTTTAACCAAAAGAGTAGGTTATGGTGTTTGTCTTTTGCCCACATGATTCATCTAGAAGTTTGAACCAACAACCCCCACTCGCGTTCTTGCTGCAATGGAATTTAAAGCTTTCGGTAGTATTCTCACTAATAACTTTTATACTAGTATATTAGGTTTCATAATATTTTAATGAGAAAATTGATGATACTTGATGGTATTGTTCGTTCACAGTGGATGGACTGAACTGATCCAAGCTCCTCAAGCCTACGTCCGAGCGATGAAACCCACTGGAAGACCTGCAAACAAGTTCAATCGGGGAACAGGGTAGTCCCCCAATGAACCCTCCGGCGTGTAAATTAGAAGTGGAAGTAGTGGATACAGATAGAGAGAGAGAGAGAGAGTTAGAGGAATAGAAAATGCTTAACCTTCTTCTTGCCTTCCATGCTTGCTTATATTCCTTGGTAATCATTTCACTGTCCCTTCCGACCTGCCTCCCTCGCCGAAAGCCTGTGATGTAGCCTACCTTGTTCAGGGTAAGGGGCGCTGTTCCGACGGGAAGGTGTTGTCGTAATAAATGCTGTGATGGGCTGCATTAATGGTGATGTATTGTGGCAATAACTTTGCAGATCTTTGTCTGCTGACTTGGCCTGTTCTGCGCCTGCCATGTGTCCGAGTATCATTGGCCTTCCCTGCTCAGTTGGCCTCCAGCTGTCCTGGGTTTTACTAACCGGGTTATGCAATGGGGTCTAAATGGTGGGCTTGGGTTTGTTCACTGTGGGCTGTGGTCCTTGTGTGCCTATCCGGGCATATCCATGTCAGTAGTCCCCCATTCCCGAGTGCAGCTTCAGTCCAACGAAGGGAATAGTAATGAGGAAGATGAGTCCGACTGGCAGGGAGAGGCCGACCGCGAGAGTGGCTGAGCGGAAGAGTCCGATCGTGAGGGTGGCCGAGCGGGAGAGGCCGACCGTGAGGAGTGCCGACCACGAAGGTGGCCGAGTGGAAGAGGCCGACCGTGAGGGTGGCCGAGCGGGAGAGGCCGACCGTGAGGAGTGCCGACCACGAAGGTGGCCGAGTGGAAGAGGCCAACCGTGATGGTGGCCGAGCGGGAGGGGCCGACCGCGAGGGTGGCCGAGCGGAGGGGGCCGACCGTGAGGAGTGCCGACTACGAAGGTGGCCGAGCGGAGGGGCACGGGGCTCGAAAGGCGGCGTGTCACGTGGTGATTTGAAGCGGAAAAGACAAGGTAATGAGAGGAGTCAGTGCATCGTGACCAAACACGTGGCAGGATCGTGGGGGGAGGTGAGGCGTTGGAGTAAAAATGAAATGATAGGTCATTTTGGTGTTGAAAAGACAGTTTTGGCGGATGATTTGAAAAGTTTTCAAACTGGCGAACATTAATTGGGATCCTTGGAATACGGGCAAACCGTGGGCCTTTGGTATCATACGATTTACCTACTTCTTTACAAAAACTCAAAATATCCCTAGTGTTAATTCCTTCGTTGCTCACGACACACCTTTGCAACATTTCTGCAATTTCCTGGCACCTGCATCAGAAGCGATTTGCAGACACAGCTTGGAAATGGCCCAAGAGGAAACTGCGAGGGTGAGGGTAGATCCACTTAGGGAGGATGATGCCGAGGAGTTGGCGTAGCAGTATAGAATGGAAAGGGCGGGGGTAACTGCTATCACAGTTGCGGAGCCAATCAGCCAGGCAGAACCGGAGCACTGGCACACAAAGGCGGATAAATCAACGGTTACTGCGGCTGATTTGGAGGCCATTCGCGAAAAATATCAGATTTCGATGAAGGTGGTGTTATCGCTGCCAACATCAACGGAGAGGCCGTCCGACGCCCGGCCAGGAGAGTTTTCCCTTTACGAGGAGGCGCTGAAAGGTGGACTGAGGTTGCCACTGCCCCAAGTGGTAGTGGACGTACTTAACCGTTTGGAGGTGGCACCGGGCCAACTGATGCCTAATGCATGGAAGATACTGCTGGCGTGTGCAAGCTCGTGGCTGAAGGCGAATGGAGGGGAGGCCATGACAGTTGATGAATTTTTCGCCTGCTATAAAGCCTCGGGGCAACAAGAAACGTGGGTCACCATGTAGGCAGTGATGGGGAAGGGGTTGGTGGCGGGTCTGCCGACATCGATCAAAGGCTGGCGACCACGGTGGTTTTACGTGTCTGCCAATGGGGGGTTTGGGGTACGCACCATCTGGAAGGTGCCCACCAGGTCAATGGAGGCAAGACTAGGGGCGGCGGCAGAGGAGAGGGTGAAGAGGGTGAAGGAATGGAGGGAGAGAGAGAAGGCTAAATGGGATGAGCTTGTGCAGCCGTCCGCGTTGTTTGAGGCAGGGTTCGGTCCACGACTGATCGGTGGGGACCTCGACCGGGCGGAGTTAGAAGCGAGGAGAGAAGCTCAGGAGGCAGAGGATCAGGCTATCCTTGCCAGAGCTACAAAGTTGAAAAAGGCGCAGAAAGGCCGACCGGCTCAACCAATCGCGCGGGAGAGGATCCGACCGCGCCCAAGGCCGTTGGGGGGGAAGGACTTAAGCAGTTTTGAGCCACGGCCGCCCCCAGTGGACCCTGTGAAAGAACAGGCCAGAAAGGAGGGGGAGGCTCTGAAAAGGAAGAAGAAGAAGAAGAGTGCCCCAGAGGGGGTTGCAGATAAAGCTGGGCCCAAAAAAGCTAAGGTCACCCCAGCTGGGGTGGAGGCCACTGTGGCCAAAGATACCCCAGAGGCGATGGTAGTCAGCCCAATAGTGGAGGTTGTGGAGGGGGCCCCCGCAGTGCAAGTAGGAGTTGGGTTGGCTGGGACTGAGCCAAGTAAGAGGGAGCAGATCCAAAAGAGCCTTGCACCCCAGGAAAGAGGAGTTGGTCTGGGTGCAGCAATTTATCATGCGCGTGCTGTGGCTGGAAGGCTGGAGGGAGAAGAAGGCCCAGCCAGGGCGGGGGCAGACCGCCTAGTGAAGATTGTGGAGGAGACTGCCCTGCACTCGGCATCCGGGTTCAATGAGGCCGACCTACTGAGGGAGTTATACTCCGCTCAAATGGAAGTAACCACCTTGGCAGGGGCCCTTTTGAGAAAAGCGGGGGCTGCCAAACTCAAAGCGGAAGAGGCCAAGTCGCAGTTGCCCAAGTTGACGAAGGAGAGTGCCGACTGGAAGACTGCCCACATTGAGCTGCGAGCAGTCAAGTCGGAGCTGGAGGACGCACGCCGCCAGGTTGTGTCGCTCGAGTTCCGACTTACTGGTGAGCAGCGGAAGTTGGAGGAGGCCCAGAAAGCTTGCGCCGTTGCTGTCGAGCGGCATGAGGAGGCCCAGAAAGCTTGCGCCGTTGCTGTCGAGCGGCATGAGGAGGCCATGAGCAATAATGAGGAGCTCGTCAGGCAAAAGGACGAGGCGGATGCTAAGGTTGATGCCCTGCAAGAGGAGCTGGAGGGCGAACGTGCCAGGGGGGTGGAGCAGAGGGAGAGCCTACATAAGGAGCTGCAAGCAGAGAGGGGTAAGGCGACCACGGAAAGGGAGGCTCTGCAAAAGGAGTTTGAAGCAGAGAGGGCGAGGGCAGCGCTGAAATGGAGGCGCTGCGTAACGAGCTAGAGGCGGAAAAATCCAAGGCAGCCTCTAAGAAGGAGAGCCTACAAAAAGAGCTGGACGAAGAAAAGGCGAACGCGGCTTCGGAGAGGGCGGCCTATCCTGATCTTTACGTTGCGGCAGTGACGCAATTCAAAGGGTCTCCTGAGTTTCAGATGGCAGTGGATGCCGCAGTCGCAAGTAGCCTAGCTGGGGTGGAGTCTGGGGGGGCTGGCCCATCAAGGACGGCTGCCGGGGGGAGAAGTGAGTCTGAAGTCATTGCGAGCTTCTAGCAGTCAGATTTCTATAAGCACGAAATGGCTGAGTACTGGGACAGCGGGTGGAAGATGTTCAGACGTAGAGCTGAGGAGCTGTTCCCAGAACTTGACTTTAGTAGTGTGACGATTGAAGAGGATGATATGGCTCAGACCCCCCTGGATGAAGGAATTGAAGAAGCAGATCTTGTCTCCAGTGAGGAAGAGGAGTGAATTGGAGATGTGTGTTTTTAAGAGTTCTTGTTTTGTTTTTGTGTACACACATTTTTTTTTTTTGAATTGATGTAATGAACTTGTGTACACTTTTCTGTGAATAAATAAAGTTGCATTTGTTTCTATCAGTTGATTGTGTTTGTTTGTGTATAAGTCAGTGAACTATATTTGGGAACTTCTCCGTACAGAGGTGTAACAAGAATTCAACGTTGAGGAAAACTAAAAGCTTGCTTAGGCATAGTGAAACTGAACCTGTACAAAAGCTTTAACGCAGAGTAGGATTGGATTAAGTAACAATTTAATGCGGAGGTAAAGTGAAGTACTTCTTAGTGGAGAATAAAACTGGACTTGGAAAAATCTTCAACACAGAGTAAAGTAAAAGAACTCCTGAACGCGCAATGTAGGCTAAAATGGGACTTGTATAAAAATTGAATGGATGAGAGTGACCGATCGGAGTTAATCTGATTAGTAAATGAAGCATGTGAGGCCAGCTTTGGAGTTTGATTAAGTAAAAGGTGATGTAAAAAACTTTGATCTGGAATTGTGTCTGTCAAATCGTGACCGAATGTCCTATTAGGGCTATAACTATGGAATTTCCCTGATGATAGAAATGAGGTTGTAAGTAACGCATTCTGAACCTGTACTGGTGGCACTCAGTCTGGTTGAGACTTGGGCTGTTT
Source organism: Camellia granthamiana (assembly GCA_036172215.1). NCBI lineage: Eukaryota > Viridiplantae > Streptophyta > Magnoliopsida > Ericales > Theaceae > Camellia > Camellia granthamiana. The sequence goes on from JAXFYN010000151.1 coordinate 189,213, forward strand.
ATTATGGCTGGGTCTGTTGAAGAGTTCGGTCTGGCCGAGGGCTTGGGAAGTGCTCAGTCTGGCTGAGGCTTTTGGAGTGCTCGGTCTGGCCGAGGGCTTTGGGAGTGCTCAGTCTGGCTGAGGCTTTTGAAGTGCTCGGTCTGTCCGAGGCCTTGGAAGTGCTCAGTCTAGCTGAGGCTTTTGAAGTGCTCGGTCTGGCCGAGGCTTTGGAAGTGCTCAGTCTGGCTGAGGCTTTTGAAGTGCTCGGTCTGTCCGAGGCCTTGGAAGTGCTCAGTCTGGCTGAGGCTTTTGAAGTGCTCGGTCTGGCCGAGGCTTTGGAAGTGCTCAGTCTGGCTGAGGCTTTTGAAGTGCTCAGTCTGTCCGAGGCCTTGGAAGTGCTCAATCTGGCTGAGGCTTTTGAAGCAATGTTTTAAAAACCGGACCGGTGAGTGAACCGGAAAAATGATCGGGTGGACGGGTCACCGGTTCAACCGTCGGGTTGAACCGGAATCGAACCGTGACGTCATAAATATATTAAAATTATATTTAAATAAAAATATAAGTAATAAAATTATAAATTAAAATTTTTAATAATCATAAATATTTCTCTTAATACTTTTTTTATTAAAAAATATAAGTAATAAAATTATAAATTAAAAATTTTAATAATCTTAAATATTTCTCTTAATACTTTTTTTATTAAAAAATATAAAAATATATTTAAAAATATTATTAATTTTAATTTTGGAAGAAGAAATCAAATATTCAATATTCCCTCCATATGATTTTAATTCAAATACTTTGATTGAAAGAAGAGCAAAATTTTTGGAGGGATATCAAAATTTTAAGTTTCCCTCCAATGAATTTGATTGAATCCCACATAGATTTCTTGAATTTTTTTGGAAGAATTTTTTTCTTATAAATAGATAGAAGCTCTTTCACAATAATTTCAAGCTCTCAATGGGATTCCTCACAAGAGGAGACCCTTAAAAGAGAGTTTCCAATTAAATTTTTATTATATATATATAATATATATATATAAAATAAGAAAGAAAGAAAGAAAGAAAATAAAAAAGAAGAAAAACTGAAAAAAAAAAAAAAAAAAAAGGCCGGACCGGGTCGACCGGTTCACCGGTTTAACCGGTGGGTTCACCGGTTTTCAAAAAATAAGCCAGTTTTTACAATTGGCCGGTTTTAGAGGGCTAACCGGACCGGAACCCCATCCGGTCACCGGTTCAACCGGTTGAACCAGCCGGTCCGGTTCGGTTTTTAAAACCATGTTTTGAAGTGCTTGGTCTGGCCGAGGCTTGGTCTGGCCGAGGCTTTTGAAGTGCTCGATCTGTCCGAGGCCTTGGAAGTGCTCAGTCTGGCGGAGGCTTTTGAAGTGCTCGGTCTGGCCGAGGCCTTTGAAGTGTAAGGACTGCAAGTAAAAAATGTTATTGAGATGACAGGTGTAGCTGGAAGTGTATTCCAATGATCAAAATTTACATTATGCGTCGCACAGAAAGTACAATAAGTGAGCAACACAAGAGCAAAAGCCTATTGAAAGTAGCGTTTCAAATGTTCAGCGTTTCATGGGTGGGGAAGGTCTCGACCCTCCATGTCTTGAAGTCGGTAAGTGCCCGGGCGTGGACGGGCTTTCACAATGTAGGGTCCCTCCCATTTGGCTGCCAGTTTTCCCTCAGTCAGATTTTTGGTGGCAAGAGTGGCCTCTCTTAAGACAAGATCTCCTACGGTGAATTCCCGTGGTCGGACTTTGCGGTTGTAATGCGTTCTCATTTTCTGTTGGTATGAGGCCAATCTGACTGCAGCGGTCTCCCTAAGCTCTTCAATTAGGTCCAAATCCGCCCGACGGAGCTCTTCAGTGAGTGCTGGATCCGGATGTAGAACTCGTGGAGTAGGCAGACCGATTTCCACTGGAATAACCGCCTTAGCGCCGTATGTTAGGTGAAAGGGGGTTTCTCCAGTGGGGGTCCGAGCTGTTGTCCGGTAGGCCCAGAGTACATTCGGCAGTTCCTCCGCCCAAAGTCCTTTAGCAGCTTCCAGCTTTGCCTTGATGATCTTCAGAAGAGAACGATTGGTGACCTCAACTTGGCCATTGGCTTGGGGATGGCCAGGGGAGGAGAAACATGGTTGAATCTGGAGATCTGCACAGAACTTTCTATACTTGGCGTTGTCGAGTTGCTTGTCGTTGTCCGACACAATGGCCTGAGGGATGCCAAACCTGCACACGATCGATTGCCAGATGAACTTGGTTGTGTTTCGCTCGGTAATGGTGGCTAAGGGTTCAGCCTCTACCATTTGGTGAAGTAGTCAATGGCGACGACTGCGAACTTGGTCTGGCCTCGGCCAGTGGGAAGTGGACCGATCAGGTCGATCCCCCATTTGGCGAATGGATAGGGACTGCAAAGCGTGATCAACTCTGTAGGCGGGGCATGGGGGATGTTGGCAAAGCGCTGACACTTATCGCATTTGAGGACAAAATCAGTCGCATGTTGATTAAGAGTTGGCCAAAAGTAACCAGTACGGAGTATTTTGTGTGCTAGGGACCTGCCGCCCGAGTGGTTGCCACAAATTCCCTCATGGATTTCCTGCATGACATAGGTTGCTTGTGTTGAATTGAGGTATCGCAGATATGGTCGTGAAAAACCATGCTTGTACAGGATGCCACCATCGAGAAGGTAATTGGACGACCGAGCCCTTACTTTGGCGGCCTGCTGTTTATCATCTGGGAGGGCCCCTGTCGTCAGAAATAGGAGGATGTCGGATGCCCAAGGGATGGGTTCGGTCTGGAGGAACTGCACTTCGTGCAGGTCGGGTGTGATGGCCGGATGAGTTAGGTATTCGAGGCGGACTCCGTGGCTGAGGTCGGACTGGTCGGCAGAGGCCAACTGAGCCATCTCATCTGCTTTGGAATTTTCTGCCCGAGGTATGTGTTTGATCTGGAAAGTATTGAAGAGGCGAACAAGGGGGAGTGCCATGTCCCTGTAAGCCTGCATCGTGCCATCCTTGGCATCGAATTCCCCCGTGATCTGTCCGACGATGAGCTGGGAGTCGCTGAACACGCGGATGTGGCTAACACCAATGTCTTTGGCCAGGCGGAGGCCTGCTATCAACGCTTCATATTCGGCCTCATTGTTGCTGGCCTCAAACAAGAGACGGAGAGCGCATTTGAAATAACCACCTTTAGGGGAGGTGAGGATGAGGCCCGCCCCACTACCTTCCCTCCGGGATGACCCGTCGACGTTGAGGGTCCAATAGTGGGGGTCTTCTGGTTCAGCTGGGGCTGGTGGGGGTGGAGGAGTAGTGGTTGGGGTGGTATTGGTGAATTCCAGGATGAAGTCGGCTACAGCTTGCCCCTTGATTGCTGTGCGAGGGCGGTAGGAGATGTCAAACTAGCTGAGTTCCACTGACCATTGCATAAGTCGGCCAGAAAGCTCTGGCTGCTGGATGATCTTCTTCAGGGGTTGGTCGGTGAGGACCACTATGGAGTGGGCCTGGAAGTAAGGACGAAGTCGTCTGGAGGCGGTGACCAAGGCCAGGGACAGCTTTTCTAGCAGTGGGTAACTCTGCTCTGCCCCCTTGAGAGCTCGGCTGATGTAGTAGACCGGTCGTTGGACTGTGCCATCTTCTCGTATAAGAGCTGCACTGATAGCGGTGTTCGATACTGCTAAATAGAGGAAGAGGGGCTTGCCCGTGATTGCTTGTGAAAGAAGGGGGGGATTGGCTATGCATTGCTTCAACTGCTGAAAAGCCTTTTCGGAGTCAGCTGTCCATTCAAAAGTTTGCCGAAGAACTTTGAAAAATGGTAGGCACTTGTCTGTCGCGCGAGAAATGAAGCGGTTGAGAGCCGCCACTCTGCCGGTGAGTCTCTGGACTTCTTTAACAGTTTTGGGTGACTGCATCTCAATCAGGGCCTTGATCTTTTCAGGGTTGGCCTCGATGCCGCGCTGACTGACCATAAAACCCAAGAACTTTCCAGATCCTACGCCAAAGGCGCACTTCTCTGGATTGAGCTTCATCTGATACTTGCGAAGGGTGGCAAAGGTCTCTCATAGGTCGGTCAGATGGTCAGTGGAGAGTTTGCTTTTGACTAGCATGTCGTCCACATACACTTCCATGTTCCGGCCGATCTGATGGTGGAAAACTGCATTGACTAACCGTTGGTAGGTGGCCCCGGCATTCTTCAGTCCGAATGGCATCACACGGTAGTGGTATGTACCTCGGTCGGTGATGAAAGATGTGTGTTCCCGATCGGATGAGTGCATTATGATTTGGTTGTACCCGGAGAAAGCATCCATGAAGCTGAGCATTTGGTGACCGGCCGTGGCGTCAACCAGCAGTTCTATGCGGGGGAGTGGGTAGCTATCTTTGGGGCAAGCTCGGTTCAGGTCAGAGTAATCGACGCAGAGACGCCACTTGCCATTGTTCTTGCGGACTAGAACCACATTGGACAGCCACTTAGGATAGTCTACATTTTGGATGAATTGAGCCTCAAGGAGTTTGTCAACTTCTGCGGCTGCTGCTTTTGACGGTAAGGCCGGAAATGAGGTTCGATGCTGAGGCGGTGAGTTATGAAGGAGGGATCAATGCCTGGCATGTCTGCATGGGTCCAGGTGAATACGTCATTGTGCTCGGTCAGAAGGGCAGTGAGGTCAGCTTTTGCCTGGGGGGATAGTTGGCTACCAATCTTAACAGTTTTTAGTGGATTGGAGGGATCGATAGGGACCTCGACGAGCTCCTCCACAGGTTCTCCTCTGACTAGCTCGTCTTCATCCCTGACGTCAAGGCCTTCGATGATCATTGCCTCCTTCAGCTTGGCTTCTTTAAGTGAGGCAACATAACACTCCCTGGCCATGGTCTGCTTCCCTCTGACTGTTCCTACCCCGAGATCAGTGGGAAATTTGAGGGCAAGATGATAGGTGGATGTGATGGCTTGGAAAGTGTTGAGGGCGGTTCGGCCAAGGATGATGTTGTAGGCAGATGGGCAATCAACTACAAGGAAGGTGAGCAACTTCGTGGCCTGCCGTGGGTATTCGCCGATTGTGATGGGGAGGTCAATGGAACCAATGGAGGTCACACGGTCGCCAGTGAAACCGACCAGGGGGGTTTGGAGTGGGGACAAGCTTTCTTCCCCAATCTTGAGTTGGCGAAAGCAGTTGAGGAAGATGATGTCTGAAGAGCTGCCATTATTGATGAGAACCTGTCTGACCTTGTAGTTGGAGAGGATGGCCGAAATGACAAGGGGGTCATCATGCGGGTAGCGGATGCCTGTACAGTCGGCATCCGTAAAGGTGATGGGCTCTGTCCATTGTTTAGGCTGTTTGGGGGGTCGGTCCACTGTGGCGACCGTTTTGTCTGAGCCCTGCCGTATTTTTCTAAGCTCTGCCCTCTGAGCCGAGCGGGATGGTCCTCCGCAAGCAAGTCCGCCTGCAATAACTCTAATTTCACCAACTGGCGGGGGTGGGTGACCTTGTGGCCGGGGTTGTTGCGGAGGTAGATCATGGCCTTGGTTATGTTGGGCTGGCTGCCGGGGCGGGGTGCGCCGGCGGTTATCTCTGCGGGGCTCGGTTCTTTGCCTCTGCTGGGGGCGGGTATCTGTGAACCGGCTGAGGCGTCCCTGACGTATGAGGGCCTCCACCTGGTCCTTGAGGTTGATACAGTCATCAGTGTTATGGCCGTGATCCTGGTGAAAGCGGCAGTATTTGGACTGGTCTTTCCGATTGGAGGGGGTTCGGGAAGGTTGTGGCCACTTGAGAGGGTAATCCCGTTGGATCTGATGAAGGACATGTTCCATGGGAGAATTAAGGGGCGTGTACCGCTTGAACCGACCGGTCGGTCAAGTTTGTGCCGGCCGGTCGGCACGAGGGGGTCGGTCGGTATGGTGGGGTGTTTGGTTGGTGTACTGGGTGCTTCGGGGTTCCGAGTCCTTTCGCTTGTCTCTGGGGGTCGGCTGTTTAGTGAGTGGATCCTGCCGGGCAGCTAGGGAATCCTCGGTATTCATGTATTTCTGGGCTTTGGAGAGCAGGGCGGCCATGGAGGTTGGGGGGTTTTTGGAGAGAGAGAAAAGGAAGTCGGACGACCGTAGGCTGGCCATGAAGGCTGTGAGGATAACCTTGTCATCGTTTTCCGCCACCTGTAGGGCTTCGGTATTGAAGCGAGTAACGAAGCTGCGCAGTGATTCCCCCTCGGTCTGACGGATGTTGAGTAGTTGGGTGGCCGAGCGTCGTTGGCGCTGAGCTCCGATAAAATGGCTCAAGAAAGAGTCACTGAGATGCTGAAAAGTGGAGACCGAGTCTGGTGGTAACTGACTAAACTATAGCCGAGCCGACCCCTTCAGTGTCACGGGAAAGGCTCGGCACATGATTTCGTCAGGGAAGGCATGGAGGATCATGAGGGTGCGGTAGGTCTCCAGATGGTCGACCGGGTCGGTTGTGCCATCGAAGGAGTCAATGGTGGGCATTTTGAATTTGGCAGGCAGGGGTTTGTCTCGGATGGAGGCGACAAATGGCGAGTGTGCAGTGGTGGAGGGCTTATGCTGGATATTCTGCATAACCCCTTGGAGCTGGAGCTTCATGGCGCGGAGTTCAGCGTCCCAAAGGGGAATGTTGTCGCCACCAGAGGGAGACAGGTGTTGGACGCTGCTGGCTTCTCCCTCGGGGGTTGGTGTTACGACCGATGGACGTGGGGGTGGAGGTGGTGGATTTACATGTGGGTGAGGGGGTTGGAAACCTCCCGAGTTGAATGGGTTGGGTTGTGGGACAATATGGCTCGGAGTTTGTTCTGGATGAGGTGGGATGTCTGGAGGCGGTGGTGGAGGAATAGGGAGGTTTCTCTGGAGCAGATCATTTATTAAGGCCTGGTTTTGCTCGGCCATGCGGTTGATGCTGTTGGTAAGCTCGATGAAGTACTGTGGTGGGTTGTTTGGATTGGGAGGGTCGGTCTGATGATCGGCAGCGTTATGGTGGGAAGCCATGGATCTAGTCGTGACTATACACTTGACGGGTGGGACGTAAAAGGTTACGGGAACGGGGTCTCCGGCGGCAATGAACACAACTGGCGCACGGACCAACCAGTTCCCACTGACGGCGCCAACTGATGGTACTGTTCGTTCACAGTGGATGGACTGGACTGATCCAAGCTCCTCAAGCCCACGTCCGAGCGATGAAGCCCACTGGAAGACCTGCAAACAAGTTCAATCGGGGAACAGGGTAGTCTCCCAGTGAACCTTCCGGCGTGTAAATTAGAAGTGGAAGTAGTGGATACAGATAGAGAGAGAGAGAGTTAGAGGAATAGAAAATGCTTAACCTTCTTCTTGCCTTCCATGCTTGCTTATATTCCTTGGTAATCATTTCACTGTCCCTTCCGACCTGCCTCCCTCGCCGAAAGCCTGTGATGTAGCCTACCTTGTTCAGGGTAAGGGGGCGCTGTTCCGACGGGAAGGTGTTGTCGTAATAAATGCTGTGATGGGCTGCATTAATGGTGATGTATTGTGGCAATAACTTTGTAGATCTTTGTCTGCTGACTTAGCCTGTTCTGCGCCTGCCATGTGTCTGAGTATCATTGGCCTTCCCCTGCTCAGTTGGCCTCCAGCTGTCCTGGGTTTTACTAACCGGGTTATGCAATGGGGTCTAAATCGTGGGCTTGGGTTTGTTCACTGTGGGCTGTGGTCCTTGTGGGCCTATCCGGGCGTATCCATGTCAATACTATTAATCTCTGATGGACGGGTCGGGTTGATCTACGTCTTCCACACCGTTATCCGGTCACTAGACTCACTGAGATATCTGCATAAAAGTCCAACGGGGAACGAGAGTCAGCTAGCGAACCCTCCATCGAGCAAGTTAGAAAAGAGATTAATAGAATGTAGAGATAGGATGATGGTAAGGAATTTAACTTTCTTTTTATCTTAGAAACCTGCTTATATCCTTTATTCATCATTTCCTTGTCCACTTCCGACCTGTCATGTTGGCCGAAAGTCTATGCTCTAGCTTGTCTTGTTCATGGTGAAGCTGTTCTATTCCGACGTGAAGGGGTTATCGCATTAAATGCTGCAGGGGACCTCATTAATGGCTGATGTGTGGTGTAATAACTCTGTAGGATCTTTGTCTGCTTACGTTGCTGGTTTCTCTCTTGACAAGTGTTTAGATGTTATTGGTTTTTGGTGTAAAGTTGGGTTCTAATAATATTGGGCCTTAGTGTTTAAATCGTGTATTGGCCTCTAAGTGGTGGGCCAATAGCCCCTATGGGCCCACCTATGTCAGTAGTCCCCCATTCCCAAGTGCAGCTTCAGTCCAACGAAGGGAATAAAGAAAAAGACGGGGGGTTGTGGGTGGTCGAGTGAGAGAAGACCGACTGGGAGGTGGGGCCGACCCGCGAAGGGTGACCGAGTGAGGAGGCCGACTGGGAAGAGGGCTGACCGCGAAAGGTGACCGAATGAGAAGGCCGATTGAGAGGAGGGCCGACCGGGAAGGGTGACCGAGTGAGGAGGCTACTTGGGAGGAAGGCCGATCGCGAAGGGTGACCGAGTGAGAAGGCTGACTGGGAGGAGGGCTGACTGCGAAGGGTGACCCGAATGAAGAGGAAATGGTGGCACGCTGGGCGCGCGGAGCGGCGCGGGCCACGTGGTGATGTGAAATGGAATAGATAGGATAGGGGAAGAAGGTAGTAATGACGCCCCTATTTTGAAGAAGATGAAGGAGGGGAGGGCAGAGGAGGCATCAGGAAGGGAAACTGCCCGCGTGTGCAGAAGACGGCATGGGCCCAAAAGCCTAAGTGCTAAAAGAAGACATGGGCCCAAGTACCCAAGTGCTGAAAGAAGACGTGGGCCCAAGTGCCCAAGCGGAGGCGACGGTGGAGCCTGTGGTAGAAGTATCTCCCAGTCCTGGTGAAGGGAAGACTAGGATTAGCAAACCAGAGGCGGGCGCCGCGCTGAAGACCGCCATGTACCACGCGTGCGCATTGGTAGGTCACTCGGCAGAACAAGGGGAGAAGGCCAGGGTTGCAGCCGACCGCCTCGTTAGAGTGGTGGAGGACGCTGTCGTGCGGTTGATGGGGCGGCTGACGGAGGCCGACCTTCTGAGAGGGTTTTGCTCGGCCTAGATGGAGGCAACGACCTTGGCAGCTGCCCTGATGAACAAAGCAGCGCGTACGAAGATGGAGGTGGAGCCGCTGAGGGCCCAGCTGGAAGGAGTGAAGGCGCAACTGCAAAAACTAAGGGTTGAGACAGTGGGTTGGAAGAAGGCCGCTCGGAGTGCGTGCGCAAATGGGCTGAAGTGTACGCAAAGAGCAAAGAAGATGGAAGTATTGGCGGTGGTGTTGAGCTATTCAGCAGAGTGTGCTGGTGCCAAGCTCCTCGCGACCAAATTAGAGTTGGAAGCGGAACGTCGTAAGGCGATATCACTAGAGTTCGAGCTAGAGGGCGAGAAGATGAAGCTAGAGCTGGTCCAGCAAGCCTGCACCACCGCCAACGAGAGGTGGGAAGAGGCCTTTACTAACAACGAGTAACTGCGCGACCAGTCGATCAAAGACAAAGAAGAGGTAGATCGTCGGATCGTTGTGTTGGAGAAGGCCTTGGCAAAAGAGAGGGCCAAGTTGGCATCTGAGAGGGCGGCGTACCCCAACTTATACATGGCGGCCGTAGAGCAATTTAAGGGGTCCGCCGAATTCCAGATGGCCATTGATGCCGCGGTCGCCAAGTGCTTAGTGAAGGAGGGAGATGGGGGGCTTGAGCCATCGGGAGTGGCCGCTGGAGGTAGGAGCGAAGAAGAAGTGATCCAAAGTTTCCAGCGGTCAGACTTCTACAAGCACGAAATGAGCCAGTACTGGGACATTTGGTGGATGAGCTTCAAGTACAAGGCACAAGAGCTGTTCCCAGGTGTGGATTTTAGTCTCGTGAAGGTGGGGGAAGACGACGTTGCCCAGACCTCCTTGGATGAGAGGATTGAAGAAGAAGATCTTGCCTCCAGTGAGGAAGAGTGATCTTTGTAACTAAGTATAAAAATTTTGTTTTTGTTTTGTTTTGTTTTTATGTATTTTCTACAACGAATTGTATGAAAGCGTAAGTTTGTTAATAAAACAACGAGTTTTCTTATGTATTGTTGTTGTCGTTATGCTTTTGATTTGTAAATTTAGAATAATGAAAATGGCTGAGCAGAATTCAATAAAAAGTGGGTGTAAAAATGAAACTTGTGCGTGAATTGTGAAATTTGTAAGTAAATTGTGATGTAAAAATGGTAAAAATGGGTAATCAGGCTAACTTGTATGTTCACACTTGGGAATATGAAATTTCGTAAGTAAACCATGATGTAAAAATGTTAAAAATAGGCAAACAGGCTAACTTGTATGATTAGTGAAAATGGATGGTCATGAACTTGGATTTTAACTAAGTATGGCAATAGCTGAGACCAGCTTTGATTCAGACTGGCTGAATTCTTCATGCTAGTTCTGACTAAGACTTGGAGGGCTCTGTCAAGCTGAGGCTTTAATTAACTCAGTTTGGCTGAACTCTTCGTGTTCAGTCTAGCTGAGGTTTTTGTTAACTTAGTCTGGTTGAGCTCTTCGTGCTCAGTCTAGCTGAGGCTTTAGCTAACTCAGTCTGGCTGAGGCTTTTGTTAACTCAATCTGGCTAAGCTCTTCGTGCTCAGTCTGGCTGAGGCTTTAGCTAACTCAGTCTGGCTAAGCTCTTCGTGCTTAGTCTGGCTGAGGCTTTTAGTTAACAAGTCGCTATTGAAACATAACGCAGATAATGGAGATATAAAGTCATTGTCATTTAAGGCACAACCTATTGATCACAAGTTTACACCATGTATGGAAAGGACAAAAAACGAACAAGTGTGCAGATCGTCAAAAAGAACATACAACAATTGATCAATACAAAAATAGGAGATGCCATTTTATTGGAAATAACGCTTCAAGTGCTCGACGTTCCATGGATGGGGGAGGTCTCTGCCTTCCATGTCTTGGAGTCGGTAAGTGCCTGGGTGAGGTCTAGCCTTAACAATGTAAGGTCCTTCCCATTTGGCTGCTAGCTTGCCCTCGGCGGGATTTTTGGTGGCAAGAGTTGCTTTGCGCAAGATTAGGTCCCTTACTGCAAACTCTCTCGGTCGGACTTTGCGGTTGTAGTGTGTTCTCATTTTCTGCTGATATGAGGCTCGTCTGACAGCAGTGGTCTCTCGGAGCTCTTCAATCAGGTTCAAGTCAGGCCGACGCAATTCTTCGGTTAGTTCTGGATCCGGGGGCAAAACCCTCGGGGTCGGCAGGCCGATTTCCATTGGGATGACTGCCTTAGCGGTATGTTAAGCGAAAGGGGGTCTCCCCAGTAGGGGTTCGGGCAGTAGTTTGATAAGCCTAGAGTATGCTTGGTAGTTCCTTAGCCCAGAGTCCCTCAGTGGCTTCCAACTTAGTTTTGATGATCTTCAGGAGAGATCGATTGGTGACTTCGACTTGCCTATTGGCTTGGAGATGACCTGGGGAAGAGAAACATGGCTTAATGTGGAGCTCTGCACAGAATTTCCTGAACTTGGCATTGTTGAATTGTTTGCTGTTGTCTGAGACGATGGCTTGAGGGATTGCAAATCGGCATACGATCGACTGCCAGATGAATCTGGTTGTGTTCCGTTCAGTGATTGTGGTGAGGGGTTCCACTTCCACCCATTTAGTGAGGTAGTCAATGGCAACTACAGCGAACTTGGTTTGGCCCCTACCGGTGGGTAATGGACCAACCAAGGCAATGCCCCACTTGGCGAATAGGTAGGGACTGCAGAGTGTAATCAGTTCTGTAGGTAGAGCATGGGGGATGTTGGCAAAGCGCTGACATTTATCACACTTAAGCACAAATTCGGTGGCATCTTGGTTGAGAGTAGGCCAGAAGTAGCTGGTGCGAAGGATTTCATGGGCCAGTGACCTGGCACCCGAATGATTACCATATACGCCTTCATGGACTTCCCTCATCACATAGGTCGCTTGAGCAGGACTGAGACACTTGAGGTATGAGAGCGTGAAAATCCACGTTTGTACAGTAAGTCGCTGATGAGGATGTAATTAGACGACCGGGCTCTGACTTTGGCAGCCTGCTATTTATCATCTGGCAACTCCCCACTTGTCAAAAACAGAAGGATGTCTGCAGCCCATGGGATAGGTTCGTTTTGGAGGAAGTGAACCTCCTGCTGGTTTGGTGAAGTAGCCGGGTGGGCCAAGTATTCAAGGCGGACGCCGTGGCTGAGGTTTGACTGGTTGGCCGAGGCTAATTGGGCCATTTCATCTGCCTTAAAGTTTTTTGACCGAGGAATGTGTTTGATATGGAAAGTATTGAAAATGTGAACAAGAGGGAGTGCAATATCCCTGTAGGCTCATATCGTGTCTTCCTTCGCGTCGAATTCCCCCGTAATCTGCCCGATGATCAATTGGGAATCACTGAACACTTGGATATGGCTTACACCAATGTCTCTGGCTAGGCAAAGACCTGTTATCAAGGCCTCATATTCGGCTTCATTATTGCTTGCATCAAACAGGAAACAGAGGGCACACTTAAAATAACCACCCTCGGGAGCGGTGAGGATGAGACCAGCCCCACTGCTTTCTTTGCGGGATGATCCATCGACATTGAGGGTCCAGGAATGGGGGTCTTCTGCCTCAGTATTGAATTGCCTTGGCGGAGGGGGCGCGGTTGGAGTGGGATTGGTGAATTCTAGGATAAAATCGGCGACGACTTGCCATTTGATCGTCGTTCGAGGTCGGTAAGAGATTTCATATTGGCTGAGCTCGACGGACCATTGCATAAGTCTGCCGGACAGCTCTAGCTGTTGTATGACCTTTTTCAAAGGTTGATCAGTGAGGACCACTATGGAGTGAGCTTGGAAATAAGGTCGGAGTCGTCTTGAGGCTATGAACCAAGGCAAGGGCCATTTTCTCCAGTAGAGGATAGTTTTGTTCTGCCCCCCTGAGAGCTTGGCTAATGTAGTAGACCGGGACGTTGTATTAAGCTGTCTTCCCTGATGAGGGCCGCACTGACTGCGGTGTTTGATACAGCTAAGTAGAGAAAGAGGGTTTCGCCTAAGAGTGCCTGAGAGAGTAGGGGGAGTTGGCCATGCACTGCTTCAATTGTTGAAAGGCCTCTTCGGATTCGGGGGTCCACTCAAAAGCCTATCAAAGGACTTTAAAAAAGGAAAGGCACTTGTCTGTTGCACGGGAAATAAAACGATTGAGGGCGACAACTCTGCCGGTAAGCCGTTGAACCTATTTGACTGTTTTGGGAGACCGCATTTCTATTAGGGCCTTGGTCTTTTCGGGGTTGGCCTCGATGCCCCGCTGACTGACCATAAAGACCAAGAATTTCCCAAATCCTATGCCGAAGGCGCACTTCTCCGGATTCAGCTTCATTTGATACTTGCATAGGGTTTCGAAGGTCTATCGTAGATCTGTCAGATGATCAGAGAAGAGTTTGCTCTTGACAAGCATGTCATCGACGTAGACTTCCATGTTTCGACCTATTTGGTGGTGAAAGACGGCATTGACTAACCGTTGGTAAGTTGCTCCGGCATTTTTCAATCCGAACGGCATAACTCGATAATGGTAAGTTCCTCTGTTTGTGATAAATGAGGTGTGTTCCTGGTCAGCCAGGTGCATCAGAATTCGATTGTAGCCGGAGAAGGCGTCCATGAAACTGAGCATCTGATGTCCGACAGTGGCGTCGACAAACAGATCTATGCGGGGGAGAGAATAACTATCTTTGGGGCAAGCTCGATAAAGGTCAGAGTAGTCGACACAGAGTCGCCATTTACCGTTGTTTTTACGAACCAGGACCACATTTGACAGCCATCTGGAATAGTCTACGTTCTTGATGAACCGTGCCTCCAGTAGTCTGTCTACCTTAGAGGCAATAAGGGCATTGCGTTTCGGGTGAAAGATACGCTGCTTCTGGCGGAAAGGTCGAAAGTGGGGCTCGATATTGAGACGATGCATGATGAAGGAGGGATCGATACCCGGTATGTCAGAATAGGTCTAGGCAAATACATCATTGTGCTCGGTTAAGAGGGCTGTAAGGTCGGCCTTGGCCTGGAAGGATAGTTGGCTGCCGATCTTGGCTGTTTTTGTTGAGTTAGTAGGGTCGATGTGGACTTCAACAAGTTCTTCCACTGGTTCCCCTCTGACTAACTTGTCTTCGTCTCTGACGTCGAGTCCTTCGATGATCATAGCCTCCTTCAGCTTGACCTCTTTGAGTGAAGTGACGTAGCATTCTCTGGCCACCGTCTGCTCTCTTCTTACGGTGCCGACCTCGAGTTCGGTGGGGAATTTCATGGCCAGATGGTATGTGGATGTGACAGCTTGAAAAGCGTTAAGGATTGTGCGGCCGAGGATTATATTATAAGCAGAAGGACAGTCGACGACAAGGAAGGTGAGTAACTTGGTGGTCTGCCGTGGACATTCGCTGATGGTGATAGGAAGATTGATGGAGCCTATGGAGGTCACCTGATCCCTCGTGAAGCCGACCAGCGGGGTTTGAAGAGGGGATAATTTTTCTTCTCCGACCTGGAGTTGACGATAAGCGTTCAGGAAGATGATGTTTGAAGAGTTGCCGTTGTCGACAAGCACCCCGTCTGACTTTGTAATTGGACAGGAGGGCGGAGATGACAAGGAGGCCATTGTGAGGGTAATGGATGCCTGTGCAGTTAGCCTCCGTAGAGGTGATGGGTTTCATCCACTGTTTGGGGTGTTTGAGGGGCCGATCCAATGTCACGACTTCTTTGTCGGCGTCTTGTTTGATTTTTCTGAGTTCGGCATGTTAGGCCGAACGGGATGGTCCTTCGCATGCAAGCCCGCCAGCGATGACTCAAATCTCTCCGACCGGGGGAGCAGGGTTGCCTGGGGGTCGAGGTTGTAGTGGGGGTCTGTCGTTATCTCGGTTAGGTTGTGTGGGTTGTCGCTGAGGGGTTTGTTGGCGGCGGCCTCCGGCAGGTTCGGTCCTTGGCCGCTGTTGGGGATGGGCTGTCGTGAATTGACTGAGGCAACCCTGGCGTATCAGATTCTCCACCTAGTCTTTGAGGTTGACACATTCCTCAGTGTTGTGGCGGTGGTCCTGATGGAAACGGCAGTACTTCGATTGGTCTCTCCGGCTGAAAGGAGACCATGAGGGTTGTGGCCATTTCAGGTTGTAATCTCTCTGGATCTAGTTCAAGACTTATTCCATGGGGGTATTCAGGGGAGTGTAGAGTTTGAACCGATAGGCGATTGGGTAGGTGCTGATCGGTCGGTTCGAGCACTTCGGTTGGTATATTGAGGTGTTTGCTGTGTATATTGGGTGGTTCTGGTTTCAGATTCCTTTCTCTTCTCTTTGGGGGTTGAGTTTTTGGTTGTAGAATCTTGGCGGGCGGCCAGAGAATCTTTGATGTTCATATATTTTTGGGCTTTGGAAAAGAGAGTTGCCATGGAGGTTAGAGGGTTTTTGGAGAGGGAGAAAAGGAAGTCGGATGATCGTAAACCAGCCAGGAAAGCCGTGAGAATGACCTTGTCATCGTTTTCTGCCACTTGCAAGGCTTCGGTGTTGAAACGGGTGACGAAGCTACATAGCGACTCCCCCTCCGTCTGACGGATGTTAAGGAGTTGAGTCGTCAAGCGCAGCTGGCACTGGGCACCAATGAAATGGCTAAGAAAGGAATCACTTAGGTGTTGGAAAGTAGAGACGGAGTCCGTCGGCAACTGACTAAATCATAGTCGGGCCGACCCCTTAAGCGTTACGGGGAAAGCCCGACACATGATCTCATCAGGGAATGCATGGAGGATCATTAGGGTCCTGTAAGTCTCCAAGTGGTTGACTGGGTCCGTTGTGCCATCGAAAGAGTCGATCGAGGGCATTTTGAACTTAGGAGGTAGGGGTTTGTCCCTGATGGAGGTGACAAACAGTGAATTGGCTATTGTGGAGGGTTTATTCTGTATGTTTTGCATGACTCCTTGAAGCTGGAGTTTCATGGCTCGGAGTTCCGTATCCCAAATAGGAACGTTGTCACTACCAAAATGCAATGGAGGCTGGACACTACTGGCCTCTCCCTCGGGAGCAGGTGCTTGGGCTGATGGATGTAGACCCCGAGGTGGCGGGTTCATGTCTTGGGGTGGGGGCCGCAAACCCTTCAAGTTGGAGAAGTGAGCTTGTTGGAAGGGATGGCTCGGGGTTCATTCTCGGTTAGGTGGGATATCTTGTGGTGGTGGAGGAGGCACAGGGAGGTCTCGCTGAAGCAAAGCATTGATCAAGGCTTGGTTTTGTTCAGCTAAGCGGTTGACGCTGTTGGTGAGTTCTGTGAAATACTGAGGTGGGTTGTTTGGGTTAGGAGGGTCGGCTTGGGGGTCGGCAACGTTGTGTTGAGAAGCCATGGATCTCGTTGTGACCATCCACCTTGGTGGGTGGCAAGAAGGAATTATCGGGAACGGGTCTCTGGCAACAATGAGCACAATTGTCACGTAGAGTGAAAGGTTCCCACAGACGGCGCCAACTGATGATACTACTAGTCCCTGATGGACGGGTTGGGTTGATCCACGCCTCCTACACCATTGTCTAGTAGTTGGGCTCACTGAGATACCTGCACAAAAGTCCAACGGGGAACAGGAGTCCCCCAGCAAACCCTCTGACGAGCAAGTTAGAAGAGAGAGATTAATGGAATGTAGAGATAGGGTGATGGTAAGGAACTTAACTTTCTTTTTGTCTTAGAAACCTGCTTATATCCTTTGTTCATCATTTTCTTGTCCACTCCAACCTATCATGTTGGCCGAAAGTCTATGCTCTAGCTTGCCTTGTTCATGGTGAGGCTGTTTTGTTCTGACGTGAAGGGGTTATCGTACTAAATGCTGCAGGGGACCTCATTAATGGCTGATATATGGTGCAATAACTCTGCAGGATTTTTGTCTACTTACGTGGCTGGTTCCTCTCTTGATAAGTGTTTAGATATTATTGGTTTTTGGTGTAACGTTGGGTTCCAGTAATGTTGGGCCTTAGTATTTGAATCGTGTATTGGGCTCTAAGTGGTGAGCCAATAGCCCCTATGGACCCACCTATGTCAAAAATCATTAAAAAGTCTAACTTGAGATGGATATAGGATATTAGATTTAATAAATATTTTTCAGGCATTCAATTCATAAATTCAAATTTAAATTTTGTTTGGTCAAAGATTCAGGCGGTGAAATATTTTGCCAGTAAGAATAAGGTTAGACAAAATGATCAAAATACATATTTATTTATATTGTATACCCACACCAAACCCTAACATAAACCGTCTCTCACCTCCTCTAACACAAGTCGTCTCACACACACACACACACACACACACACACACACACACACACACACACACACATCTTCATCTTTATCTTCATCATCATCATCATCATCTTCACCGTCGGACAACCACCTCCGTCACTGTCGATGTGTACATCCTCTTCGTCCACCGCTTACAGTCGTCCGCTTCCATCACCGTAGCTGTCACGACCCAAACCCGGCTCTATGGGTTTAGCACCGTAACTGGCCAGTAATCCGAGATTACCGAAGGCCTGCTGAACAGTAATACAGTAAAACAGAGTACAGGGCCTGGGGGAAGCCAATACAGTAAATAAATAGTGTCCATTGAGCTGTGACAATCTGTATGCCAAAAACATTTTTCATGCATTCATACAGTCAAAACAGTACAGTCTATACAATCATATACAACCATTCAGTACGGGGACTTAATCCCCCGATAACAGTACGGTCAAACAGTAAACAGTTTATACAATAAACAAAACAGTCAAGAGACAGGTGGGGGACACAAAAACACCCCAAGCCATAGCATGGCGTCTCGGAACCTCGCAGTGAGGCACATAGGCTGGCTTGACAAAACTGGGGACTAACCCACGCTCCTAGCTCCGGTCTGGCTGCTGAGAACCTACATATATATATAAACAGTGAGCTAAAGCCCAGTGAATAACAATAAGTGTAAAGAGGTTATGAATGAATGTCCTTACAATAATGAAAATAGTTCATTAAACAGTATTTCAGTCTTTCAGTATTTCAGTCAATCAGTCATATGTGGTACATCCAATAGCCTATAAACAGTAGGTCCAGAAGGACCGGGTCTTAACAGACCCAACAGTAGTGATGGCCATCAATCAATAAACAGTATGGTTCCACAAGGAAACCGACAGAGCTCTGTAACAATAACAGTAATCAATAAGTGCTAAGGATGCCACAGTACAGTTCACAATACAGGACATACATTCATTCAATAAACAATATCAGTTCAGTAAACAGTTCTGTTCAGTATTCAAAAGATAACCATTTTGAACATATCTTTACACAATCTGTTACTCACAGAGATTGGGCTAATAGCAGCTAGAGCGCGTCCCCGAAGCCAACCCTAAACAGTTAACAAAATGAACACACTCTAAGTTTAACAGTTGGGGAAGTACAATAATTAACTTCCTATTATGCCTCGGTGTGTTCTACATCTATATCCTCATTAAGATGCCTTAAACTAGGCCTAAGAATGCCTAGGATGGGATGAGGATGTGAAAATACACTTAGAAAACATTTGCAGAATTTTCAGTGAAACAGAGTCCCGCTCGAGCGCAGGTTTCCCCGCTCGAGCGGACAGGCAAACAAAGGTCCCCGCTCGAGCGCAACATCCCCGCTCGAGCGGACCAAAAAGTACTGGATAGGTGAAATCTCCGCTCGACGCCCGCTCGAGCGCATCACCCAGTCCTCCGCTCGAGCGCCCAATACTCCGCTCGAGCGGACTGATGCACAGAGCAAGATGCTGGGAGCTCGTTTTCTCCGCTCGAGCGCCACTTCTTCCGCTCGAGCGGACAACAGAAATCTGGAAATCCCAGATTTGAGTCCCAAGCTCAAAACCAAATTCAAAAGCAATATTTTCGATCCTCTTGGGCTATTTTCTGGAAAAACTCTTTTAAACACATAGAATAACATGTTTCAAAGCTCAATTTAAGAAATTAAAGCCCAAGGGTGTTTAATCAAAATCATTTCAAACCATTTTTCAAGAGTGAACTTCAAACATGACATGCATGGATTTTTGAACCAAATTAAAGCTTCAATACTAGCTCAAATGAGCTCAATACTTGGAAAACAAAATGAAAACATGGACTTTGATAGAAACATGGACATGCATGTACAATCCACCATGTATTCAACTTCCAAATGCACCAAAATGGCCATGCATGCAACAATTAAGGTCCAATTCAACATGTATGAGCAAATTCATGGCCTAGCTCTCTAATTGGGCATGAACCATGCAAAATGAGGCTCAAAGACAACAAGATGGAGATGAAGTCACTTACCTAAGTCTCAATTACAAGGTTTATGAGCTCAATTAGCAACTACCCTTCAATTTCTTCAAGCAAGTCTTATGAACACAAGATGAAAACACTCACTCCCTAATCTCTCTCTCTCTCAATTCGGTGGTTGTCACGACCCAAACCCGGCCCTATGGGTTTAGCACCGTAACTGGCCAGTAATCCGAGATTACCGAAGGCCTGCTGAACAGTAATACAGTAAAACAGAGTACAGGGCCTGGCGGAAGCCAATACAGTAAATAACTAGTGTCCATTGAGCTGTGAAAATCTGTATGCCAAAAACATTTACCATGCATTTATACAGTTCAAACAGTACAGTCTATATACAATCATATACATCATTCAGTACGGGAATCAAATCCCTCGATAACAGTGCAGTAAAACAGTAAACAGTTTATACAATTATACACAACAGTCAAGAGACAGGTGGGGGACACAAAAACACCCCAAGCCATAGCATGGCGTCTCGGAACCTCGCAGTGAGGCACATAGGCTGGCTTGACAAAACTGGGGGACTAACCCACGCTCCTAGCTCCGGTCTGGCTGCTGAGAACCTACATATATATATAAACAGTGAGCTAAAGCCCAGTGAATAACAATAAGTGTAAAGAGGTTATGAATGAATGCCCTTACAGTAATGAAATCAATTCATTATACAGTATTTCGATCTTTCGGTATTTTAGTCGATCAGTATTTCAATCAATCAATCATATGTGGTTCATCCATTAGCCTATAAACAGTAGGTCCAGAAGGACCGAGTCTTAACAGACCCAACAGTAGTGATGGCCATCAGTCAGTAAACAGTATGGTTCCACAAGGGAACCGACAGAGCTCTGTAACAGTCAATAACAGTAGGTGCTAAGGATGCCACAGTACGGTTCAGAAATAAAGGACATACATTCATTCAATAAACAATATCAGTTCATTAAACAGTTCAGTTCAGTATTCAAAAGATAACCATTTTGAACATATCTTTACACAATCTGTTACTCACAGAGATTGGGCTACAGCAGCTAGAGCGCGTCCCCGAAATCCAACCCTAAACAGTCAATAAATAGAACACACACTAAGTTTCACAGTCGGGAAGGATGATAATTAAATCCCTAAATTTCCTCGGTGTGGTTCTATGTCCAAATCCTCAATAAGATGCCTTAAACTAGGCCTAAGAATGCCTAGGATGAGATGAGGATGCAAAAATACACTTGGAAGGCATTTTTCAAAAGTTGCTGAAAATAGGAGCCTCGCTCGAGCGAGCCTTCCTTCGCTCGAGCGAGCTTCCAAAATCAAAGGCTTAGCTCGAGCGAGAAATCCTTCGCTCGAGCGACCTGCATGAACAGTAAAAGTACTGGTTGCTGGATTTTTACGCGCGATACCACGCTCGATGCTCGCTCGAGCGGAGTCCTGAATAAAGGTGCTCGCTCGAGCGAGGAATCCTTCGCTCGAGCGAGGAAGCAAAATCTGGAATTTCCAGATTTGTCTCCCAAGTTCGAACCAAGCATTCAACCATCCAAAACTCAACCTCTTGGGCCCAAATTCTGGGAAAACATTTCAAACTCATAGTACAACAAGTTTTAAAGCTCAATTTATGAATTCAAGCACCAAAGGTTGGTCAATTAAATCCAACATTCAAACCCATTTCATGAACAATCTTTAAACATGCAATGCACGAACTTCAAACCAAAATCAATGTTCAAATCTTGCTCTATTGAGCTTCAATCTTTGAAAACAACTTGAAAACATGGACTATGATAAAAACATGGACATGCATGTATCATGCTCCAAGAATTCAACTTCAAACTCACTAAATTCAACATGCATGCAACAATGGAACTTCAATCTAATATGCTAAGCTTAAAACATGACTTGGCTCAACAATTTAGCATGAAACATGCAAGAACAAGTTTAAACTCAACAATGAGAAGGTCAATGATCTACCTTAGGTCTTGTATTCAAGGTTTAAGAGCTCCAATTGCCAATTCACACTTCAATTTCAAGCAATCCAAGCCAAATTCCACAAGACTAAGTCAATTCTCCCTCTCTCTCCCTAAACCTCTTCTTTGGTCGGCTAGAGCAAGAGAAATGGCTGATGAAATGAAGTTGTTCAAGTGTAATTCAATTCTCTAATGTGTTGTCTACATGGTCCACTACCAATGGCATAATTGTAATTAAGCCCAACTCTTCAATTAACTTAATTTAATCTAATTTACTCATTCCTAATCAATTTGCAGATAAATATACCATTAAATCACAAATATTCTACTGAACATGAAACTCTAAACGGTTCCTAATTCGGCCGCCGATAAGGCCTTCAATTAACAGTTCAAACATAAGAATTCAAACAGATATTCAATCAATCAAACAGATGCATTATGCAATTCAATATATAAACTCATTCAATTTCAGTTTCAGTTTCATTCAGTCTGTTCAGTAGTTCCTCCAATTCACTTATCAGTCATTATCAGTTCAGTTTAGCATTAATCAGTATATAATTCAGTGGTTAATCAGTAATCAATACGAGGGTTGTTACAGTCTCCCCTCCTTATAAGGAGTTTAGTCCTCTAAACTCGAGTTACCTTCAGTTTGGAAGAAAACAGGGTTCAGTGGAAACAGTTCCGGATATCTTTTAGCCATGTCATCTTCCCTTTCCCAAGTGGCATACACACCACCATGGTTCTGCCAGTCAACTTTCACTAGCGGGATCTCTTTGTTTCTCAGTTTCTTGATCCGTCTGTTTACAATCTGTATAGGCCGTTCCTCGTAAGTGTAGTCATCACTCAACACTATTCGAGTAGGCTCAATCACATGGAATGGATCCCGGAGATAATCTCTCAACATCGAAATGTGGAAGACGTTATGCATATGCTCCATTTCAGGAGGAAGTGCAACTTGATACGCCACCGGATTGATTTTCTCAACAATCTCATAAGGTCCAACGTATCTCGGCGCTAACTTGCCTTTGACTCCGAAACGAGTCTGGCCTTTCATTGGTGTCACTTTCACAAAAACGTGATCACCCACTTCATATTCTCGATCTCGTCTTCTAACATCTGCATAACTCTTCTGTCTACTCTGTGCAGTTTTCAATCTTTGCTGTATCAGTTTTACCTTTTCAGTCGTTTCATAAACAATTTCGGGCCCAAGTAACGGCCCATCTCCAACTTCTGCCCAGCAAATCGGAGATCTACATTTTCTGCCATACAATGCCTCGAAAGGCGCCATACCAATACTCGAATGGTAGCTGTTGTTGTAGGCGAATTCAGCCAACGGCAAATGACTTTCCCAGTTTCCTTGGAAGTCAAGGACACACATTCTCAGTAGATCCTCTAGAGTCTGGATGGTCCTTTCTGACTGTCCATCTGTCTGAGGATGATAGGCACTACTCAGCCTCAATTCAGTACCCAATGCAGTCTGTAGGCTTTGCCAGAACCTCGATGTAAACTTCGAATCCCTGTCAGAAACAATAGACACAGGCACTCCGTGCAGTCTCACAATTTCATCAATATAGATAACAGCCAATTTGTCCGCATTATAAATTGTCTTGACAGGTAAGAAGTGAGCAGATTTAGTCAATCTATCAACAATAACCCAAATAGAGTCCATACCTTTTCTGGAGCGGGGTAATCCAACGATAAAATCCATCGTGATATGCTCCCATTTCCATTCTGGTATGGGTAAGGGCTGCAATAATCCAGCGGGTCGTTGATGTTCAGCTTTGACTTGTTGGCAATGAAGACATTTGGACACAAAGTCGGCAATTTCTTTCTTCATTCCCGGCCACCAGAAATTCAACTTCAAATCTTGATACATTTTCGTATTCCCTGGGTGGATAGAAAATTTTGAATTGTGGCCCTCTTGCAGAATTCTTCTTTTCAGTTCAGTGTCATTCGGTACACACAGTCTTTCTTGAAATTTCAGTACATTGTTCTCAAATTTGTATCCCGGTCTCGGTTTTGAATCTCTTTCCTCAATAATCTTCTTTAAGGAATCATCCAGTTGCTGTTTCTCTTTAATCTCTTCAATCAAGGCTGGTTGAGCAGAAATAGCAGCTAAGGTTCCACCTTGTTCCTTCAAAACAATTTCAATTTCAGACTTTTCAAGATCACAAAGCAACTCTTTCTGTCCAGTCAGCAAACAGGCTAAGTTCCCAATCGATTTTCGGCTCAAAGCATCGGCAACGGTGTTGGCTTTTCCCGGATGGTACAAAATCTGTAGGTCATAATCTTTTATCAGTTCAAGCCATCTCCGCTGTCTCATATTCAGTTCTTTCTGAGTGAAAAAGTACTTCAGGCTCTTGTGGTCAGTATATACTTCACATGTCGCCCCATAAAGATAGTGACGCCAGATTTTCAATGCAAATACCACTGCAGCAAGTTCTAAGTCATGGGTCGGGTAGTTCTTTTCATGTGGTCTCAACTGTCGGGAAGCATAAGCAATAACTCTCCCATTCTGCATTAAAACACACCCCAAACCCTTATGAGAAGCATCACTAAATACCGTATAACCATCCGTACCTGAAGGTAGAGTCAGAATTGGTGCAGTCACAAGTCTAGTTTTCAACTCCTGAAATGCTGATTCCCGTTGATCAGTCCAGTCAAATGATATCCCTTTCTGTGTCAACTGAGTCAGAGGTAAGGCAATTTTGGAGAAGTCTTTGACAAATCTTCTGTAATATCCAGCCAATCCCAAAAAGCTTCGGACTTCAGTCACGTTGGTTGGTCTAGGCCAGTTCACTACAGCTTCAATTTTCTGCGGATCAACAGAAATTCCATCTTTGCTAACAACATGCCCCAAAAACATAACATGATCAAGCCAAAATTCACATTTAGACAGTTTACCATACAGTTTCTGTTCTCTTAAGGTTTGCAGGGCAAGTCTCAGATGGTGTTCATGTTCTTCTACAGTCTTAGAATAAATCAATATGTCATCAATGAATACCACAATAAAATCATCAAGGTATGGTTTAAAAATTCTGTTCATGAGGTCCATAAATGCAGCTGGGGCATTCGTGACTCCGAACGGCATAACTAAAAATTCATAATGACCATACCTCGTTCTAAAAGCAGTTTTGTCAATGTCTTCCGGTTTAACTTTCAGTTGATGGTACCCCGATCTAAGGTCAATCTTGGAAAACACTTGTGCACCCTGTAGCTGATCAAATAAATCATCAATACGCGGTAAGGGATATTTGTTCTTTACAGTTACCTTGTTCAATTCGCGGTAATCAATGCACAGTCTCAGTGAGCCATCTTTCTTCTTTACAAACAGGACAGGTGCACCCCACGGTGAAGTACTGGGTCTGATAAACTTCTTGTCTAACAGTTCCTGCAATTGTACCTTCAATTCTTTCAGTTCAGTTGGAGCCATTCTGTAGGGAGCTTTAGACATTGGCTGTGTACCCGGAATCACATCAACAGTAAATTCAACTTCCCTATCAATCAAATCCCCTGGCAGATCATCCGGAAACACATCTGGGAATTCTCTGACTATAGGAATGCAATTCACATCAGTTTTAACATTGTCATTAGCAGATACAGTCAGTACAGAACACAGATATCCTTTACATCCCTTTCTAATCAATTTGACAGCTTTTACAGAAGAAATCAGATACGGAGGAGGTACTACTCCAACTCCACTAAATACGAATTCAGGTAAACCCGGTGGACGGAAAACTACTTGTTTTGTTACACAATCTATAGTGGCATGATATTTTTGTAGCCAATCCATCCCCAATATCACATCAAAATGATCTATGTTCAACGGTAGTAAGTCAATAAACAGATGCATATCCCCAACAATGATTTCACAAGCAGGATACATATATGCACATGTCATGGATCCTCCAACAGGTGATAATACAGCTAACAAGTAATTCATAGGTTCTAAGGGTCTATTCAATTTCTGTGAAAAAGCATGCGACACATAAGAATGTGTAGACCCCGAATCAATCAATACATATGCATTTTGAGCACAAATAGAGAGGATACCTGACACAACGGTCTCAGTATTCTGAACATCTCCCGGTACTAGGGCAAATACTCGGCCCTGCCTCACAAGCTCTTTCCCGGTAGCTTTGGGGTTAGGCTTTGGCGCTACATTTGATGCTGCTGCGCTTGGTGCAGCTTTACCACTAGCTGGTGGAGCAGAAGGGCAGTCTTTAATTCTGTGGCCCACCTTGCCACATCTAAAACAAGCTCCTGAAATCTGGTAGCAAACCCCTTTGTGCTTATTGCCACATACGGAGCAGGGTGGAATAAATCCACTCCCTTGGCTGGGGCTAGTTGTTGACCCCGTATTCTGTTTCTTGTTCAACTGATTGTGCTTGCCTTTCTTAAATTTGAAACCCTGTCGTTTGCCATGCCATTCAGTTGTTGGTGTTTCAGATTGTTTCACTGCTGCAATATTTGACTCGGCCATCAATGCACGGTCGAGCACACCCACATAAGTTGGCATTTTCAAAACATTTATTCGGTCCAGTATAACAGCACTAAGGCCTCCTTCAAACCTTCTGGCCTTCTTATATTCAGTGTCCACCATCTGTGGTGCATATCTAGCAAGTTCAGTGAATTTCTTCTCATACTCGGCAACAGACATTGTGCCCTGTTTCAGTTGTTCAAACTCCGTTACTTTTCTGTCCCTGATGCACTGAGGGAAATACTTTTCAAAGAAGGACTCCTTGAACTGAGCCCAAGTTATAATAGCATTTGTGTCGCGGGTTAACATCCACCACCTTCTTGCTTCTTCCTGAAGAGTGAAGGTTGCTAACAGTACTTTATTGGCTTCAGAGCACGGAAACATTTCAAACAACTTTTCTGTTTCAAGCACCCAAGCTTCAGCCTTTAGCGGTTCCAAGCCTCCCTGAAAGGACGGCGGTTTCAGTTTGCTGAACTTATGAGTCAGTGCAATAATGTCCACCTCATTAGCATTCACATTCTGTACATTTTGTTCCGGTTGCACCGGAGGAGGAGGAGGTGGGGGCTGTTGGTTCTGTTGTTGGTCCAGTCTTTCAAGTACCAATCCCATCATTTGTTCTAGTCTGGCCATTCTGGCCTCTGAGGATGATGATTCAGGTTCATTTGCATTATCCATTTCACTATAAGCAGTTATAACAGTTATCATTATAAGCAGTTGTATCGTTAAACAGTTTAACATTTAGCATATAATCAGTCAATCATAAGCACACACTTTTCAAGGTCATGAGATGCCCTAATCACTTTTCTAGGACACCCTATAGCTCATTTGGACACGTGTGTGCGGTATAACTCGTGGTTAAGTATCGCTCTGATACCACTCTGTCACGACCCAAACCCGGCCCTATGGGTTTAGCACCGTAACTGGCCAGTAATCCGAGATTACCGAAGGCCTGCTGAACAGTAATACAGTAAAACAGAGTACAGGGCCTGGCGGAAGCCAATACAGTAAATAACTAGTGTCCATTGAGCTGTGAAAATCTGTATGCCAAAAACATTTACCATGCATTTATACAGTTCAAACAGTACAGTCTATATACAATCATATACATCATTCAGTACGGGAATCAAATCCCTCGATAACAGTGCAGTAAAACAGTAAACAGTTTATACAATTATACACAACAGTCAAGAGACAGGTGGGGGACACAAAAACACCCCAAGTCATAGCATGGCGTCTCGGAACCTCGCAGTGAGGCACATAGGCTGGCTTGACAAAATTGGGGGACTAACCCACGCTCCTAGCTCCGGTCTGGCTGCTGAGAACCTACATATATATATAAACAGTGAGCTAAAGCCCAGTGAATAACAATAAGTGTAAAGAGGTTATGAATGAATGCCCTTACAGTAATGAAATCAATTCATTATACAGTATTTCGATCTTTCGGTATTTTAGTCGATCAGTATTTCAATCAATCAATCATATGTGGTTCATCCATTAGCCTATAAACAGTAGGTCCAGAAGGACCGAGTCTTAACAGACCCAACAGTAGTGATGGCCATCAGTCAGTAAACAGTATGGTTCCACAAGGGAACCGATAGAGCTCTGTAACAGTCAATAACAGTAGGTGCTAAGGATGCCACAGTACAGTTCAGAAATAAAGGACATACATTCATTCAATAAACAATATCAGTTCATTAAATAGTTCAGTTCAGTATTCAAAAGATAACCATTTTGAACATATCTTTACACAATCTGTTACTCACAGAGATTGGGCTACAGCAGCTAGAGCGCGTCCCCGAAAGCCAACCCTAAACAGTCAATAAATAGAACACACACTAAGTTTCACAGTCGGGAAGGATGATAATTAAATCCCTAAATTTCCTCGGTGTGGTTCTATGTCCAAATCCTCAATAAGATGCCTTAAACTAGGCCTAAGAATGCCTAGGATGAGATGAGGATGCAAAAATACACTTGGAAGGCATTTTTCAAAAGTTGCTGAAAATAGGAGCCTCGCTCGAGCGAGCCTTCCTTCGCTCGAGCGAGCTTCCAAAATCAAAGGCTTAGCTCGAGCGAGAAATCCTTCGCTCGAGCGACCTGCATGAACAGTAAAAGTACTGGTTGCTGGATTTTTACGCGCGATACCACGCTCGATGCTCGCTCGAGCGGAGTCCTGAATAAAGGTGCTCGCTCGAGCGAGGAATCCTTCGCTCGAGCGAGGAAGCAAAATCTGGAATTTCCAGATTTGTCTCCCAAGTTCGAACCAAGCATTCAACCATCCAAAACTCAACCTCTTGGGCCCAAATTCTGGGAAAACATTTCAAACTCATAGTACAACAAGTTTTAAAGCTCAATTTATGAATTCAAGCACCAAAGGTTGGTCAATTAAATCCAACATTCAAACCCATTTCATGAACAATCTTTAAACATGCAATGCACGAACTTCAAACCAAAATCAATGTTCAAATCTTGCTCTATTGAGCTCCAATCTTTGAAAACAACTTGAAAACATGGACTATGATAAAAACATGGACATGCATGTATCATGCTCCAAGAATTCAACTTCAAACTCACTAAATTCAACATGCATGCAACAATGGAACTTCAATCTAATATGCTAAGCTTAAAACATGACTTGGCTCAACAATTTAGCATGAAACATGCAAGAACAAGTTTAAACTCAACAATGAGAAGGTCAATGATCTACCTTAGGTCTTGTATTCAAGGTTTAAGAGCTCCAATTGCCAATTCACACTTCAATTTCAAGCAATCCAAGCCAAATTCCACAAGACTAAGTCAATTCTCCCTCTCTCTCCCTAAACCTCTTCTTTGGTCGGCTAGAGCAAGAGAAATGGCTGATGAAATGAAGTTGTTCAAGTGTAATACAATTCTCTAATGTGTTGTCTACATGGTCCACTACCAATGGCATAATTATAATTAAGCCCAACTCTTCAATTAACTTAATTTAATCTAATTTACTCATTCCTAATCAATTTGCAGATAAATATACCATTAAATCACAAATATTCTACTGAACATGAAACTCTAAACGGTTCCTAATTCGGCCGCCGATAAGGCCTTCAATTAACAGTTCAAACATAAGAATTCAAACAGATATTCAATCAATCAAACAGATGCATTATGCAATTCAATATATAAACTCATTCAATTTCAGTTTCAGTTTCATTCAGTCTGTTCAGTAGTTCCTCCAATTCACTTATCAGTCATTATCAGTTCAGTTTAGCATTAATCAGTATATAATTCAGTGGTTAATCAGTAATCAATACGAGGGTTGTTACAGTGGTGAACTCAAATGTGCCAAAGAAGTGTTGTATAATGCAAGACCAAGTCTTGTGCAAGGTGTGGTGTAGTGGCCCACTAGGTGGCAACATGGTAATTAAGCCAAAGTTTGCAATATGACAATATTTAATCTAGTTTAATCATTCCTAATCAATTTTCAGATAAACATACCATTAAATCACAAATATTCTACTGATCATGAAACACTAAACGGTTTCTAATTCGGCCGCCGATAAGGCCTTCAATTAGCATGTTAAACATATAAATTCTAACAGATAATCAATCAATCAAACAGATGCAATATGCAATTCAATAGATAACTTATTCAATTTCAGTTTCGACTTCAATCAGTTCATTCAGTACTTCAGTTAATCCAATTATCAGTCATTATCAGTCCAGTTTAACAGAAATCAGTACGTAATTCAGTAGGTTATCGATAATCAGTACGAGGGTTGTTACAGTAGCCGTCAACGGTGTCTTCATCCTTGTATCGGAGATCGCTAACAGATTATAGAAAGCTCTAGTCATAGCTTTGCCTCAGATCTGAGATCGTGAATAGATCGTTCGATTTCGATCGTCAAACAGATCGTCTCTCTCATCTTTCATTTCGATTGTCGAACAGTGTCGGTGTAAAGCTTCATCACAATAAACTAGGGCTAAATCATGGTTCTCCTCCTTCACCACTGGCATCGTCGTCTCTGCCATCATTAGCAGCTTCACCTACTTCGCTTGCTTCCTGGATTGTTCAAAGAGCCTAAAATAGAAACAGACAAAAGAGAAAGAAGATGGTGTATGTATGGTTTGTGTGTGTGTGGATCTAAGATCACAAATAGAAATTGACAACAATATATAACCTGTTTTGATTGCTGAAGATGATGATGATATCATATTTATAAAAACGGACCTTGTTCATCACTAATATATTTCTCATCAATAGGTGTTGTCACGACCCAAACCCGATATCCGAAGGTTCGGCGTCGCAACAAGACAATAACTGAAGTCATAACAAATTAATAGTGCAGAGAAGTAAAATAAAAGGGTACTCAAATCTTAATTTAATTATATCAAAAACATATACATTGGAGCTTCTATTTAATTACATTACTAGAACTAAACTATGACTACAAAGTGCCTTGTGCCGACCCCACACACTGGTCCTAACACGTCATCTGAAAGTTGTTAACAACTATAAGCACATGGTAGAGTGAGAAATATTACACTGAGAGCATAAGGGTATAAAATCACCATGGATAATTATTTGGGCTAAATAGAGCTTAGTTTGATATTAAAATACATAGTATATAATACGAAAATTGTACGAGCACATAATAATCTTCTCGTATAATCCTGTTGATCAAGTTTGCAATTCTCCAAACATCGTTACTTTGCCACCTAAAAACACAAACGTGAGCTAGCCGGCAGGTGTGTGCCACCTGGAAACCTCTCCGACGCCTAAGTCAGCAAATAGGCAATAGACACAAAAGCTCCGTATATTCTAGAGTAAGAATTGTGATGCCTGTACATAGGTCCTGTCATGAGCTTTTATAGATTCCCACCTGGCACAAATCCTAGTAGGACTTCAGCTATCCTTAGCAAAGTCCTGCTAGGAATCACAAATCCCTGGCACAATCCTAGTAGAACTCTAACTCTCCTTAACAGAGTCCTCATAGGAATTATATTCCTAAGGATAATGCATATTCTGATAACACCCTACTCACTGCTAACCAAGTGAGACGGTGTAGACGTGCCCTGAGAACTCCTGAGAAAATCTCGTTTTGTTCTCTAGCTACCACAGTCCGGACTTGATGTCACGGTTCTGAATCTAATCTCACAAAGTGCGATGCAAGACCGATAAATCACCAAAGAGTCTAAATCCGGCAAATCGTTTTGGAAAACTGATTTTTAAGAAAGGAATGCCAAACATGGACTGCTTTGCCAGATACAGAGTCGCCACCTAAATATTTTATTTTGGGGGAATTTAGGAAACCCTGACTCGTGCCTAAGGCCACGTGTCCATCATCACTAAAGTTGCCTCGGCTCGGGAACTTGGGTACGAGAAGGGAAGGTCATGCAATGAGCACCCCCGCTCGCTCGATCAAAGATGTACTAAGTATGATATCTTGTTTTTGAAAACACATGTGCTCTTATTCCGGTTATTAGCTAGAATTACTATGTGATGCGCACAACACACAAATATAGACTAGATCGCCTAATTTGGAACAAAGCATCGCATATTTGTCGTTTTGAAAAATGGTTTGAAGTTTGCTACTCGTAAGTAGGCTAATTCGAGGATTCAATGAATTGTTCCAATTCAAGCAATCCAACCTTCACCCAGAGGCATTCAGGCAGTTATATCATATAAGCAAATAACCTCATGGCAAGCATGCTATCATGGCAACACTCACACACATGCAAGATGCTAAAGCGTAAACACTCACAGTCTACTCCGAGCCAAAACAAAGAACTAGTTAGTAATCAATGCATGATCCTAATTCATGTCAAGATGGCTAATGCAACATATGCAAAATGCAACTAGAAATAGGCTCGGCTATTCTAAGATGGCATATGAGATGCGACAACTCGATACATGTATTCAAGTAGGAATTGAAATACAATGCAGTTAGTATGATACGCCGAGCCCAGTGCAGGCAATACAGATGAATGATGCAAACATGCATAGCATAAGGATGCTAAATGGAATATGGCCTAAAACTAATCATCGTAAGCGGTTAAGTAAAAGGGAGAAAGACGTGGGGTTGGAAGACATGTATCACACACACGCACACTTATTACAACAATTGGTCCTCTCGACGGAGGGTCTGAAAGAATAATACAAATCAACTAATTAATCAACTAACAAGCTAATTAATTATTACACAACTCTTAACTAATTAAACAAATTAATTAAGCTACAAAAATAGTAAAGCGGCCTCGATAAGAGGGACAGATGCATGCTCGATCGGCTTCGCTCGGAAATCCATTGCCATGCCTCATATTGCCTCTGCTTGCACTGCTCTGTACCTCTACAAAGTGTGAAAATTCCCAACACACTTCTGATTCACCCTATGGGCACTGTGGGAGGCCATCGACCAAGAATCATGGTGATCGGCTAAGATAAATAGGTCATCGACCAAATATGAAGCCATCGGCCTAACACTTGTAGCTGATCAGCACTAAAGATAGCCGATCGGCCATCTTTTCTTGTAAAATGCTGTTTTGCTGCAGCAGAGGACAAACAGAGCATGGCAATGCATTTACAAGACAATGTTTGCAGCTACACCCCTTATCATGTTTGAGACTCAAAGGTGTGTAGCTCACGACCCTCGGACCACTAATCACGCATTTCAATGCATGATGGCCAAAAGAGCCAAGTGTACTATTCAATATCAAATGAAATGCACAAAACACATAAGGGACCTTAAACCTCTATCATGTGTAATCAATAGGCAAGGCAATGCACAACCAATGCTATGTAACCTAAGCATGCAACAACATGCAATGGAACTAAACATGTAACAAGCATGCAACAACATGCAAGGCAAGATGGATGAGCATGCAACAACATGTCAATTAGCAAGCATGTGACAACATGCAATGTGACAAGTATGCAACAAGCATGTAAGCATGATGTAAAGTAGCAACTTTGAACAACATGGTAAATGGACTTAAACTAAAGATGGACAGACCTCAGCCATGCCCAAAATCAGTGGCCAAAAGTGCTAAAATGATGGTACCAAAATGCAAGGCAAACAAGTATGCTAATTGGCCCATAAGCTAGGCAACAAGACATAACTCTCAAACATGAGCAAGGTGTGACAAACATGAGAATGTGGCAATTCAATAAGCTCTGAAAATATGTGAGGAATGATGCCAGATCAACCAAACAAAGCAAGTATAGCATGCAAGAAAGCCTAAAGCTTAAGGCTAGCCAAGGGACTCAAACCATGGCTATGCCCAAAGGGCCAAGGGCATCCAAAAAAGTCCCAAGGCAGGTCAAGAAAAGACCAAAAACATGCTCGAAACTAGCCAACACAAGCTAGAATACAACTCCAAAAGGCATGAGGCATGCAAGGCTACAAAGGGGTGTTACACTACACCTATCAAAACCAAACATGGCATGAATTATCCAATGAAAAACAAAGTTATGGCATATCAAAATAATCCCAAACACCCACTTAGATGGCATCCCAAAGACCTAAGCATGGAGGCATACACAATGGTCCATTCATGAGGCATAAGGCATCAACTCTTTAAAGCATTAAAGGAGTGATAAGTGCAAGTATATGAGCATGAAACATGGACTGAAATAACATTTCAAATGATGTCAAATCATGATAATAGTCCAAATAAAGCATGCTAGTGACTTGGACACTCAAAGCTAACAAGCTAGAATGCCTTATGGCTATACAAAGCGTGGCATATATGATCAAAACAACACAAAATAGAGCTCAAGCATGATAAAACAAGGCTAAAAGCTTCTTTGAGTTGGGCCAAAAAGCATGCTAAAATGACATGTTAAGGCATGATGCATGTTAAAGCAAATGAGAGGATTGCAAGACAAGTACACGAAGCATGTAAGAGCCAACTAAACCCACCCAAAATAGAGTCATGACATGCTAAAACAACAGCAAAAACCCACTGAAATGGAGTCAACATAAGCTAGAAAGACATGCGCAAACATGAAGCATATAAGACTAGTTTGTGCGATTTACACTACAAGTGTATTAGGCATGCATGGAGTGACAAAACCAAGCAAAAACAGTGTTGTATCATGGCAAAACAAAGCCTAATACATACTGAAATGAAGCTAAAACAAGCTAAGCAAACATGCTACCACTATAAGCCATTTATGCAAGCATACAAGACAACAAGGAGAGGGGATGACCCTCTCCTATTTAGGACTCCAAAACCACCTTTCCACCTCTGAAAATCCTCTGGATTTTAGTGGTAGAAAGGTCATACAAAGCCAAGAACAAGGGCCAAAAGGGATGGCCTAAAACAAGGCCTAACAAGGCTTGGAGGGAGGAGATGACCCCCAACCAAAAAGTGACCTTAACCAAAGATTTAAAGAATAAAAAATCAGAACTTATTGTAGTTTAGAGTCGAGCTTAAAACAATAAGCGAAAGGGTCTAAAAGCTTAAGCAAGAATGGGGGTTTAAAAGCAAGGAACTCACCCTTGAAGACAACCTTCAAGAACACAACTCCAGCAACTTTTCCAAGCTTAAACTATTCCAAGAACTCTGAAATCAACCTCAAGGGACCTCAGCTCCAAGAGGATGGTGTTCTACTAGGTGTTTATGTACAATAGTAGGACAAAATGACACTTTTGAAGCACAAAATGAAGAATCAAGGCAAGATAGGTACAAAACTATATCTAACACTCAAACTCTGAGAAGGGAGGAGGGGCTTCCTTCTTATAGAAGTTCAATTCCTAAGCTTGTTGAGCAAGCTAAGCAATTGAAACAAATCCCTCCATACACGTGTATGGAGGATGTGAATTGTGCATGCCAGTTATGACAGCTGGCATAAAATATCTGCATAAAGCAGATGAACAGGGCTCGGCCAGAAAATATGGCCGATCGACCAAAAACAGTGCCGATCGGTCAAAACTTTTGGCCGATGGCAAGAAAACAAGGCCGATGACTTCATGCCTTGGCCGATGGGTTGAGGGGATGGCCAACAAGCCATCCTCTTCCCTCAGAAGCAAAAACACAAGTGTTTGGTCCATAACCAAGTACAAAACAAACAAGTTGAGAGATCCTAAGGCAAGGCGTGCGACCAAGACCTCTGGGAACTCAAAACGAACATGAGCATGGATGATCATCGAGTGTTCAAACGATGACGTCCAAGTCTTGAGAACAGTCAAAAATGGGGTGTCTACAGTTGCCCCTCTTTCACAGAACTCGAAAGTCATAAGGTGACGGGAGTGAATGTCAAAGCCCAGAGACAACCATTTTTGACAAGGCCGAAGACTTAGACAAGCATACAAGATAATAAAGATATGTGCCCGTAGGCAGGGGCAAGATGCAAATGACAATGTACGATGCCAAACATAGCTTATGATCATGCAAAGAGAGCTGTAATGAAGCATAGCATGCAACTGTTTAAGCAAGCGAATAAGAATCAAACTACATTTCATGCAGAAGAGATGTAAGAAAATTATACAATTCTCATTGCGTCTCACGTGGATAAGTCTAAAAGCGACTACCGAGGAAACCCGGAGTCTCAAACACAACACCTCTCAACGTAGCATGCGCAAGAGAGGGAAGGAGTAACAATTCTCAGCGTATCTCACGCAAGAGAAGGAAGACAATTCTCAGCGTATCACACGCAAGAGAAGGGAAGCAATTCTCAGCATATCGCACACAAGGGAAGGAAGGCAATTCTCAGCGTATCACACGCATGAGAAGGATGGCAATTCTAAGCGTATCACACGCAAGAGAAGAAAGACAATTCTCAGCGTATCACACGCAAGAGAAGGGAAGCAATTCTCAGCGTATCACACGTAAGAGAAGGGAAACAATTCTCAGCATATCGCACGCAAGGGAAAGAAGGCAATTGTCAACATATCACACGCAAGAGAAGGGAAGTAATTCTCAGCGTATCACACCCAAGAGAAGGAAGGCAATTCTCAGTGTATCGCACGCAAGAGAAGGAAGACAATTCTCAGCGTATCACACGCAAGAGAAGGGAAGCAATTCTCAGCGTATCACACGCAAGAGAAGGGAGGCAATTCTCAGCGCATCGCACGTGAGAGAAGGGAGGCAATTCTCAACGTATCACACGTAAGAGAAGGGAGGCAATTCTCAGCGTATCGCAAACGAGAGAAGGGAGGCAATTCTCAGCGTATCCCACGTAAGAGAAGGGAGGCAATTCTCAACGTATCACATGCAAGAGAAGGGAGGCAATTCTCAGCGTATCACACGCAAGAGAAGGGAAGCAATTCTAAGCGTATCGCACGTAAGAGAAGGGAAGCAATTCTCAGCGTATCGTATGCAAGAGAAGGGAGGCAATTCTCAGCGTATCACACGCAAGAGAAGGAAGACAATTCTCAGTGTATCGCACGCAAGAGAAGGAAGGCAATTCTCAACGTATTGCACGCAAAAGAAGGGAAGCAATTCTCAGTGTATCTCACGCAAGAGAAGGGAAGTAATTCTCAGCGTATCACACGCAAGAGAAGGGAAGCAATTCTCAGCGTATCACACGCAAGAGAAAGGAAGCAATTCTCAGCTATCGCACGCAAGAGAAGGGAAGCAATTCTCAGCGTATCGCACGCAAGAGAAGGGAATCAATTCTCAGTGTATCACACGCAAGAGAAGGGAAGCAATTCTCAGCGTATCGCATGCAAGAGAAGGAAGGCAATTCTCAGCGTTTCACATGCAAGAGAAGGGAAGCAATTCTAAGCGTTTCGCACGCAAGAGAAGGAAGACAATTCTCAGCGTATCACACACAAGAGAAGGGAAGCAATTCTAAGCGTATCACATGCAAGAGAAGGGAAGCAATTCTCAGCGTATCGCACGCAAGAGAATGGAAGCAATTCTCAGCGTATCGCACGCAAGAGAAGTGAGGCAATTCTTAGCGTATCACATGCAAGAGAAGGAAGGCAATTCTCAGCGTATCGCATGCAAGAGAAGGAAATAGCAATTCTCAGCGTAAGCACTGAGAAGTTGCACAAACATCGGACCGAGTCCCAATGCTTCCAACAAGGGTACAGCGTAAACACCGAGCGCACCCGGGTGTTCAAAGCTGAAATAAAACGAACTCAAAGGGTAGGAAAGGTTTCACTTGGAATTCCTCTGAATGAACTGTACACACAGTACCGTCTGGTTGCACCAGCCTCAAATGAACCGTACATATAATATCGTGCCTGCAGAAGAAAGAAACTCAACAGGTACGATATAGTTAGAAATATGCATAGCAATGCAAGTGAGAAGTGCGTGACAATATGAGTGAAGTGTGCATAACAATGCAAGTAACGTGTGAGAGAATGCAAATTAAAGATGTACATAACAATGTAAGTAAGAGAAGTGCGAAACAATGCAAGTTAGATGGGTACGAAACAACACAAGTTAGAGAAACGCGAAACAACGCAGGTTAGACGGGGTGCGAAACAACGCAAGTTAAGTGTGACGCATAACAATGCGGTAGGAATGCAAGACAATGCAACCTAAGTATGACGCATAACAATGCGGTGAAAACAAGCATAACAATGCAAGTGAAGTATACATAACATTGCAATGCACTAACAAGTGCAGGTAAGGTGCGCAAACTAGCCGAGCAATGCACTAACAGGTGCAGGTAAAGTGCGTAAAATAGCGCGAGCAATGCACTAACAGGTACAGGTGAGGTGTGCAAAATAGCACGAACAATGCACTAACAGGTGCAGGTAAAGTGCGCAAAATAGCGCAAGCAATGCACTAACAGGTGCATATGAGGTGCGTAAAATAGCGCGATGAAATACAATGCACTAACATGTGCATATGAGGTGCGCAAAATAGTGTAAATAAAATGCAATGCACTAATAGGTGCATATGAGGTGTGCAAAATAGCGCGATGCGCAAAATAGCGCGAATGAAATGCAATGCACTAGCAGGTGCATATGAGGTGCGCAAAATAGCGCGAACAATGATAGTATAGTAGATACAAAAAGGGTGACATACTCCAACCATGCTGGAATGATGAGAGGAGGAAAAACAAACAATCAGGCGTGTATACAACGCAACCTGAGTCAAATTCCAAACACGCTGAAATCGTGCGAGGAAAGGGACACTCAAACCACGCTGAAATCGTGAGAGGAGGTCCAAAAACAACCCGCCCAGGCGCGTATATAACGCAACCTGAGATAAATTCCAAACATGCTGAAATCATGTAAGGAAAGGGACACTTAAACCACGCTGAAATCGTGAGAGAAGGTCTAAAAACAACCCGCCCAGGCGCGTATACAACGCAACCTGAGATAAATTCCAAACACGCTGAAGTCGTGTAAGGAAAAGGACACTCAAGTCATGCTGAAATCGTGAGAGGAGGTCCAAAAATAACCCGCCCAGGCGCGTATACAACGCAACCTGAGTCAAATTCCAAACACGCTGAAATCGTGTGAGGAAAGGGACACTCAAACCACGCTGAAATCGTGAGAGGAGGTCCAAAAACAACCCGCCCAGGCGCGTATACAACGCAACCTGAGATAAATTCCAAACATGCTAAAATCATGTAAGGAAAGGGACACTCAAACCACGCTGAAATCGTGAGAGGAGGTCCAAAAACAACTCGCCCAGGCTCGTATACAACGCAACCTGAGATAAATTCCAAACACGCTGAAGTCGTGTAAGGAAAGGGACACTCAAACCACGCTGAAATCGTGAGAGGAGGTCCAAAAACAACCCGCTCAGGCGCGTATACAACGCAATCTGAGATAAATTCCAAACACGCTGAAGTCGTGTAAGGAAAGGGACACTCAAACCACGCTGAAATCGTGAAAGGAGGTCCAAAAACAACCTGTCCAGGCGCGTATACAACGCAACCTGAGATAAAATAAAAAGGTACTAGACTGTACCACAAATACACAAATATAATGAAAATATGTGCTAGATACACAAAGTGAATGAGTGTGATAGATGCAAGTGTGACGGTGCATAACAATGCACATGATGCAGTCATAGCAATGCAAGTGAAAAGGTGTATAACAATGCAACTGAAACGTGCATTTCAATGCAAGCAAAGTGTGCATGACAACGCAAGTAAAACGTGCATGACAATGCAGGTGGAGTGTGCATAACAATGCAGAGAGAACGGGTGCATAACAATGCAGGCGAGACGTGCGTGACAACGCAAGTTAAGAGTACATGACAATGCAGGTGGAGTGTGCATACATATTCTATGCACAATAATCAATGCATATTCGATGCAGTGTGCTCAGTGAAGAAATACGCGTCTTGGCAAGATCGATTTAGTTGTGACCTCCGATTTACCTCTCGAAGGGGTTGCTATATATTTCAAAAGGATACACCTTGTGCATACCAACTAACGATGAGCTACGCATCGAAGACATGAGTTGAAACTTCTGCAGAAACATTTTGAGCTGAAAAGTGGGTTCTTCTTGCATTTTCTTGATTATACTTCAAAACCGCAGTTATTACCCTTCCTTCCTGGCCATGTTCACAACTTTACCTATTCTCCAACGGGGTGACAGACTAGGTTGGTTCAGTTTCCAGAATTGAGGTGCACGCATGCTATCTCAACCTATAGGGTTTCCATACAGATTTTAAGCCGAGGATACACCCCTGGGTATTCAAACCAGACTTTAGTCTCAGAATTTCCAAACCTTTGTGTTCTAGGCATCAGCCATTCGAACTCTAGTTTTCACCGTCACAGTTGACCTCCTAGGAACTCATCGCAAACACAAGCAAGACGCCTCTGGCAGGGGTTAGTACTCCGAGAGAGCACTTCTGATCGTCATTCGGGCTTTGAAACAGTCAACGCAATATTCTGTTTACTTTGAACACACAGCTCGTACAGCACAGTGCTCATTCTAAACACACGGCCCATAACACAGTATTCTGTTTACTTGGCGCACAGTTCATACAGCACACTGCTAACTCTGAACACACAGCTCAAAACACAGTACTCGGTTTATTTGGTACATAGCTCATACAGCATACTACTCACTCTGAACACACAGCTCAAAACACAATACTCGGTTTACTTGGCACACAGTTGATTCTGAACGCACAACTCATTCTGAAGTCCGTTCATTTTGAACACACAGTTCATTCTGATCATACGGGATGCAATAACGGAACTTGCGGAAGTCGAAACAGACTCAGATGCTCCAAATTTCCCCTCTTTTCTTTTGCTTCGCAGCTTGGAACCTATACAGCTTCAGATAGGTCCTGGTTCTACTGTTCTGACATGACCTGGGTTGAACCTTGCGGTTTTATGAAAGAACGAATCTTGTTTTGCACAAATATGAAGAATGTCACAGCACTCTGAGCACAAAACAAATCATTTTGAAATTAAGAAATAAGTTTTGGATCGGGTATTGAGCTTACGACTGACCATAGCGCACCACGACTCAATAACGGAAAACAAAGGTAAACAACCTAAACACATTTATTGACACTTAAAACAACTCAAGACAAGAATCGAGACGATCAAAACAACACACACAACACTCAGATGTGTTCCAATGGCAAGAGACCTCTCAGTCCGCGAGGAGCCAGTTTCTTCGGGTATTGCTTCCCACCCTTTCTTATTTGTGATTCTCACATAACTCTGGCACTTAACCTCTTGTTTTTTGAAAAAGCCCTTTTCTCACTTTTTCTCTCAGTGTACATCTCTCTATTCTTTTTTTTTTTTTTTTAACCCTCTCCTGGGTGGTTGATGGATAAACAGGAAGTTGTGGGCTCATGCCAAGCATATTCAGCTCGCGGCTATTTCCTCCGGCGACGTCTAGTCGATGCCCCGGATGAGGGAGTGGAATATATTGATCCATTCTAATTTGTGCTTCACACTTAGCTTGATACCTCGTTACTTGGAGGTTGAGAGAGCTTTTAGCCCTTTGTTGTTAGCTCCAGTTGTGCGCTTTGTGGCGAGTAGAGTGCCCTTTTTGGCAAGTATGTTAACCATGGGGAAAAGACAGAGCACCTGACTCAACTGTGCCTCTAGTTCATCATTTTGACCATTTTTTGTTTTGGCTTTCTCGTAAAACCATTTTAATCAAGATGAGAGTTAGATTAACATGCTTGTTCAACTTTTCTAATTCAAAATCATGCAAGTTAGATTGTGAGTAATGAAAATTTTTCCTTTTTTGGGTCCAAGAAATGGTCTAGTTTTGGAAAAGATGGAATAATTTTCGAGAGAATTAGTCAACCTCAGTAAAAATTCTCAAAAACTATTTTTGCAAACAGCCACTGCTCAACGAGCACAGAACCTACTCTTGAGATGCACAACCTGGAATCGGAAGCAATGGAAAATTGCCCCTTGTTTGAATAGCACCGCAGCACATTGTATGGCAACGGAAAGTTGCCCCATGTCTGGATAGCGCCGCAGTACATTGTAACCAGTCTTCACAGTGATGATCACAACCGAACTCTCGGATATAGAAAAGGCAAAGATGATCCAAAACCATTACGTGGACAGGATCAATTTGGAAGTGTTTATGGCTGGATTTCATAATGAAGTTGCCTACATATCCCAAACATGGGAATCAAGCCTTACGTAGTTCCGGTTAAGGTACACTCGGGTATTAACCTCTCCTTTTGCGCTCTAACTTTTGCCAAAGCCGCCCTTCCGAGTTCTCAACCTTGCGAGCTATGTTTTTCTTTTCTTTTCAATTCTTTTTATTTCTTCTCTTTGTTCAGAATTTTTCTTTTTTCATCTTTTTCATCTTTTTTTTTTTTTTTTTCATTTTTTGCATTATTATATTTTTTTCTCTTTTCTTTTTTTCTTGCTCTAACTTTTGCTTGGGTCGCCCTTTCGGGTTTTCAGCCCAACGAGCCTCTCAAGGGTAAAAGTGTAGCTTTGTCCATATCAAATGGTTTTGAGATCTCGAAGCCATCTGAATCTAGGAGAGTGGCTGTTGTTCGCTGATGATATAGGAGTCCATCCAACGGGGGCTGAATTGCCCCCAGTGTTGCGAATAGGAACTTGATTATCCTTCAGCAATACCTTTTTCTTTCCTCTCTTCTGGGATTTGGCATTCTTGCTAGTTCTCATTGATTTGCGGAATGACCCATCTTTGAATCTTTGAGCACGTTTGACCTTTTTGCCCCTAGTTCAAGAGCGACTTTTGATCTAGCTTTACAAGCTTCTTTTGATCAAATCTGATATTCTCGCTCCTAATTCATGGGCTGCTTCTGATCCGGCCACACAGGCTTTACATTGTAGTTGACCGTTGAACATTCTGAGTCCAAGTTCAAAGTTTGAAAACAAAGGGGCTGAGTCTCGAGGCTGAGAGCGATCCTAAGCTGCGCAATCTCAAGAGCGATTCTACACAGGTCTTCGCAGGACGGCGCAAAACATTTTTTGAAATCTTTTTAAGAAAGCGACTAGTCGCTTGCGCTGAAGAAAAAGTAGAACCAATCTGGATCAAGCCAGGATCTTTCTCAGTACTCACATTAACAAACAAAACATGACTGACCCAAAATACCCAAGTCAGAAAGTACAAAAACTAGCATTCACAAATGCTCAAAACAGTGTGTGCCATACGCCACATCCGAAGTAAACTGGGCACCGCCCGCAGGTGGTTCGTCCCCTGATCACATCACATTGTCCTCCAGGTTCACTGATCCAGTGACGATAGACTTTGCTGAGCTTGGTGGGAGGATGACCCCGTTGTCAAACAAATCCTGTACTTCGTGGCAAAAATGGAAGCCATTGTCGATGCTGTGACCGGTTTGTTGATGGTACACACAGTACAGGGTAGCGTCATGACTAGATGAAAGACGACTAGGGAGAGGCCGAGGCTCGAGGGGTTTGAGATGCCCCTTTTCAGCAAGGATTTGAAGAGCCTTGGACAAAGGCATATAGAGGGCATGGAACACCCTACGACCTCGGGGTAAATACTTTGAGGTTTGTGGATTTTTGCTGGATGCACTGGCAAAGGGGTCAGCAGGTGCAGGCTTGGTCTGCTGATCTTTCCCAGGTGTAGAATTAGGGTTAGAAGAAACAGTTCTGGTATGACGACCCTTCTCCCAATTTTCCCCTTGGCTCGAACTTCCCTCATTCTGAGTAACGAAAGTGTCATCCACAGTTTTTGTAGCAACTGCGAGCACTTGCTATTTGTTTAGTCCCCTGGCTTTCAAAGCCTCAACAGCCCGCAGAAGTTGTTCATAGGGATCAGTGTCTGCTCCCGCCTTGTTCTTACCACTTGCCTCAACTTGGTCGAAGGTTTGGGTTACTACATCAGTACGAAGCCCTGTTGCTATCGACATGTTATTGCCGGAACTTGGGATGGCTTCAGGCTGGCTGAGTTCAATTACAATTCGCCCCAATAGCGGGGGCACTTCTGGCATGAAATTTTCGGCATGCGATGTGGTCGATGGCGGAGCCGACATTCTATAGGCTAGATCAGCCACAGACCTCTGAAGATCGTCGATCATTCCCATCAGCTCAAAAGTGATGGGCTCACGGGTTTGGAATAATTGGGGTTCCCAGATTGGATGTGCAGCGGGTGACCTGGGTGGGCGTTGCATTTCAATATCGGTCTCACCCTGCATGGCGATTCCCTGTTTTAACGCTGCTGCCATGACCACAATTTCTTCTGGATTTTGCGTCATCATGAGTCTGCTGAATTGAACAGAGGTGATGTGACTGGCGACTAACGGATCTGATAAACCAGTGAGACTTGATCGGCCTTTCTCTGCCTTGCCTCAGCGAAGGAAAATACTAACTGCTCTGAATTGAATTTCTGACTTGACAAAGTCTATTAGCACAAATCAAATGTACCTCGGGGGATATTAGAGCCTTTCGAAGCTACGTTTCCAAGACTACCCCCTGCAAAAGAGAAAATCGGCAGCATCTCAGCCCAATTTCGCTGGAACAGATACGAGCAAAGCTGAATGACTATGCTCTGTACTAAATTCTGCCTCAAAAATCTGCCTCAAATCTGATGCTCTCAGGTAAACTGATTTCCCGAAATACTGATGCCCTTAGGCCTGATACCCAGACTTGCAAACTGATACACACAACTTGTAGAGACACACTCTGACAACAAATATCATGCAAGTAAGAGTCAAAACACCCCTATGTTGGGGTAGGGTTTCCTTGTCCTATTTTGTCAGGAGCTAAGGTTTCACTACGCACGTAGCGGTTTCAAACAACCTACAATCGGGTAAGCAACCTGTTCTAGCTTGGAATGGTCACTATAGTTTCCGATATGCACTAGGTCGAATGGTCAACAAGGGTGCCCCGGTAAAAACCGGGGTTTGTGTACCCGTCGTGGCAGAGCCCGCAACCGGTCAGCCTTATGGTACGCTTCTCAAAGCGAGCCTCCGGCAAATCGTTCAAGAATAGCATACGACAAACACGGTGTCCTAGGCGCACTAATGCAAATGCAATGCAAAGAAACACATAAGTGTAGTCAAAACAAGACATCATGAGTTCGAGTCAAGTTCTTTAACTCCTCAGCAGAGTCGCCAGAAACTGTAGACGTGCCCAGAGAACTCCCGAGAAAATCTCGTTTTGTTCTATAGCTACCATAGTTCAGACTCGATGTCACGGTTCTGAATCCAATCTCGCAAAGTGCGATGCAAGACTGATAAATCACCAAAGAGTCCAAATCCGGCAAATCGTTTTGGAAAACTGATTTTTAAGAAAGGAGTGCCAAATATGGACTGCTTTGCCAGATACAAAGTCGCCACCTAAATATTTTATTTTGGGGGAATTTAGGAAACCCTGACTCGTGCCTAAGGCCACGTGTCCGTCATCACCAAAGTTGCCTCAGCTCGGGAACTTGGGTACGAGAGGG
This sequence comes from Camellia granthamiana, assembly GCA_036172215.1. Taxonomy (NCBI): domain Eukaryota; kingdom Viridiplantae; phylum Streptophyta; class Magnoliopsida; order Ericales; family Theaceae; genus Camellia; species Camellia granthamiana. The sequence continues at coordinate 233,693 of JAXFYN010000151.1, forward strand.
GATGGTCATGCAATGAGCACCCCCGCTAGCCCGATCAAAGATCGGCCTGTACTAAGCATGATATCTTGTTTTTGAAAACACTTGTGTTCATATTTCGGTTATTAGCTAGAATTACTATGTGATGCGCACAACACACAAGTATAGACTAGATCGCCTAATTTGGAACAAAGCATCACATATTTGTCGTTTTGAAAAATGGTTTGAAGTTTGCTACTCGTAAGTAGGCTAAATCGAGGATTCAATGAATTGTTCCAATTCAAGCAATCCAACCTTCACCCAGAGGCATTCAGGCAGTTATATCATATAAGCAAATAGCCTCATGGCAAGTATGCTATCATGGCAACACTCACACACATGCAAGATGCTAAAGCGTAAACACTCATAGTGTACTCCTAGCCAAAACAAAGAAGTAGTTAGTAATCAATGCATGATCCTAATTCATGTCAAGGTGGCTAATGCAACACATGCAAAATGCAACTAGAAATAGGCTTGGCTATTCTAAGATGACATATGAGATGCGACAACTCGATACATGTATTCAAGTAGGAATTGAAATACAATGCAGTTAGTATGATGAGCCGAACCCAGTGCATGCAATACAGATGAATGATGCAAACATGCATAGCATAAGGATGCTAAATGGAATATGCCCTAAAACTAAACATGGTAAGCAGTTAAGTAAAAGGGAGAAAGATGTGGGGTTAGAAGACATGCATCACACACACGCACACTTATTATAACAATTGGTCCTCTCGACGGAGGGTCCGAAAGAATAATACAAATTAACTAATTAATCAACTAACAAGCTAATTAATTATTATACAACTCTTAACTAATTAAACAAATTAATTAAGCTACAAAAATAGTAAAGCGGCCTCGATAAGAGGGACAGATGCATGCTCGATTGGCTTTGCTCGGAAATCCGTTGCCATGCCTCATGTTACCTCTGTTTGCACTGCTCTGTACCTCTGCAAAGTGTGAAAATTCCCAACACACTTCTGATTCACCCCATGGGCAATGTGGGAGGCCATCGACCAAGAATCATGGTGATCGACTAAGATAAACACGTTATCGACCAAATATGAAGCCATCGGCCGAACACTTGTAGCCGATAGGCACTGAAGATAGCCGATCGGCCATCTTTTCCTATAAAATGCTCTTTTGCTGTAGCAAAGGACAAACAGAGCATGGCAATGCATTTACAAGACACTGTTTGCAGCTACACCCCTTATCATGTTTGAGACTCAAAGGTGTGTAGCTCTCGACCCTCGGACCACCAATCATGCATTTCAATGCATGATGGCCAAAGGAGCCAAGTGTGCAATTCAATATCAAATGAAATGCACAAAACACATAAGGGACCTTAAACCTCTATCATGTGTAATCAAGAGGCAAGGCAATGCACACACAATGCTATGTGACCTAAGCATGCAACAACATGCAACGGAACTAAACATGTAACAAGCATGCAACAACATGCAAGGCAAGATGGATGAGCATGCAACAACATGTCAATTAGCAAGCATGTGACAATATGCAATGTGACAAGCATGCAACAAGCATGTAAGCATGATGTAAAGTAGCAACTTTGAACAACATGGTAAATGGACTTAAACTAAAGATGGATAAACCTCAGCCATACCGAAAATCAGTGGCCAAAAGTGCTAAAATGATGGTACCAAAATGAAAGGCAAACAAGTATGCTAATTGGCCCATAAGCTAGGCAACAAGACACAACTTTCAAACATGAGCAAGGTGTGACAAACATGAGAATGTGGCAATGCAATAAGCTCTGAAAATATGTGAGGAATGATGCCAGATCAACCAAACAAAGCAAGTATAGCATGCAAGAAAGCCTAAAGCTTAAGGCTAGCCAAGGGACTCAAACCATGGCTATGCCCAAAGGGCCAAGGGCATCCAAAAAAGTCCCAAGGCAGGTCAAGAAAAGATCAAAACCATGCTCGAAACTAGCCAACACAAGCTAGAATACAACTCCAAAAGGCATGAGGCATGCAAGGCTACAAAGGGGTGTTACACTACACCTATCAAAGCCAAACATGGCATGAATTATCCAATGAAAAACAAAGTTATGGCATATCAAAATAAGCCCAAAAACCCACTTAGATGGCATCCCAAAGACCTAAGCATGGAGGCATATACAGTGGTTCATTCATGAGGCATAAGGCATTAACTCTTTAAAGCATTAAAGGAGTGATAAGTGCAAGTATATGAGCATGAAACATGGACTGAAATAACATTTCAAATGATTCCAAATCATGATAATAGTCCAAATAAAGCATGCTAGTGACTTGGACACTCAAAGCTAACAAGCTAGAATGCCTTATGGCTATACAAAGCGTGGCATATATGATCAAAACAACACAAAACAGAGCTCAAGCATGATAAAACAAGGCTAAAAGCTTCTTTGAGTTGGGCCAAAAAGCATGCTAAAATGACATGTTAAGGCATGATGCATGTTAAAGCAAATGAGAGGATTGCAAGACAAGTACACGAAGCATGTAAGAGCCAACTAAACCCACCCAAAATAGAGCCATGGAATGCTAAAACAATAGCAAAAACCCACTGAAATGGAGTCAACATAAGCTAGAAAGACATGTGCAAACATGAAACATATAAGACTAGTTTGTGTGATTTACACTACAAGTGTATTAGGCATGCATGGAGTGACAAAACCAAGCAAAAATAGTGTTGTATCATGACAAAACAAAGCCTAATACATACTGAAATAAAGCTAAAACAAGCTAAGAAGACATGCTACCACCATAAGCCATTTATGCAAGGATACAAGACAACAAGGAGAGGGGATGACCCTCTCTTATTTAGGACTCCAAAACCACCTTTCCACCACTAAAAATCCTCTGGATTTTAGTGGTAGAAAGGTCATGCAAAGCCAAGAACAAGGGCCAAAAGGGATGGCCTAAAACAAGGCCTAACAAGGCCTTGGAGGGAGGAGATGACCCCCAACCAAAAAGTGACCTTAACCAAAGATTTAAAGCATCAAAAATCAAAACTTATTGTAGTTTAGAGTTGAGCTTAAAACAATAAGAAAAAGGGTCTAAAAGCTTAAGCAAGAATGTGGGTTTAAAAGTAAAGAACTCACCCTTGAAGACCACCTTCAAGAACACAACTCCAGCAACTTTTCTAAGCTTAAACTAGTCCAAGAACTCTAAAATCAACCTCAAGGGACCTCAGCTCCAAGAGGATGGTGTTCTACTAGGTGTTTATGTACAATAATAGGACAAAATGACACTTTTGAAGCACGAAATGAAGAATCAAGGCAAGATAGATACAAAACTATATCTAACACTCAAACCCTAATTTTTTGAACCTCTGAGAAGGGAGGAGGGGCTCCCTTCTTATAGAAGTTCAATTGCTAAGCTTGTTGAGCAAGCTAAGCAATTGAAACAAATCCCTCCATACACGTGTATGGAGGATGTGAATTGTGCATGCCAGTTATGACAGCTGGCATAAAATATCTGCATAAAGCAGATGAACAGGGCTCAGCCAGAAAATATGGCCGATCGACCAAAAACAGTGCCGATCGGCCAAAACTTTTGGCCGATGGCAAGAAAACAAGGCCGATGGCTTTATGCCTTGGCCGATGGGTTGAGGGGATGGCCAACAAGCCATCCTCTTCCCTCAGAAGAAAAAACACAAGTGTTTGGTCCACAACCAAGCACAAAACAGACAAGTTGAGAGATCCTAAGGCAAGGCGCGCGGCCGAGACCTCCGGGAACTCAAACCGAACACCAGCATGGATGATCATCGAGTGTTCAAACGATGACGTCCAAGTCTTGAGGACGGTCAAAAATGGGGTGTCTACAGATAGTTATCACCTTGCTCAGCTCGCTACACCTAGCTGAGCTATTTGGCGCAAATACCCTGACCAGGCCGCACGATCACCAATTGCTTTGAATCCTCTCGCCGGGCTACCTCTAGCTCGGCTTCCTATATATGGCCGACATAGCACTTCAACTCACCCACTGACCACAACTGGAGCTCATCGACCAGCCTATCAACCATTGTTCCCACACCGAGCTATCTTGAGCTCATAACTTGGCCCATAACGCGACCCAATATTCAGAAACAATGCTTTCTAGCTCAGCCCAATTTGGCTATACAACTTACCCTCTCAATTGCCCCTTAATTCAATCTGCGAAGCATGATTGGGATTACTTTCCTCTAGCCGAGCTAAAAATGCTCAACTCTGCCGAACTAGAGAAGTTGTTCGGTCTCACAACTCATTCAGTCCCAACAAGTCTTGTCAATTGCTCAACACATCCTTCTACTAATCTGGCATGTTTGATACGATTTCATTCCTAGGACACGTGGCGTGCCCCTATTAGCCCCGTTCTCCTATTACAGCCGTCATGTACCTCTCAAAAATTGAATAGCCCCGTATTTTTGCCTTTAATGTATATAACCTTTGAGTTCGTAATCGTATGGTGAGTCGTTCTTTCTGTGTCTCGCCGAGCAGACTAACTCAGTTTACTAACCCTGCCAACCTTTCTTGGCCGAGATAACCATCTTGGTCCAAGAGTTCAAAAATTTGTTAGTCAAACCTGCCAACCTGCTTTGGCCGAGACAACTATCATTTTAGCCAAAGAGTGCCAAAAATTTTGTTGGTCAAACCTGTCAACCTGCTTTGGCCGAGGTAATTGTCATTTCGGTCAAAGAGTGCCAAAAATTTGTTGGTCAAATCTACCAACTTACTTTGGCCAAGGTAACTGTCATCTCGGTCCAAGAGTGCAAAAATTTTGTTGGTCAAACCTGCCAACCACCTTTGGCCGAGGTAACTGTCATTTCGGTCAAAGAGTGTAAAAAGTTTTGTTGGTCAAACCTGCCAACCTCCTTTAGCCTAGATCCTTATCTCGGCTAAAGGGTGCAAAAATTTTGTTGGTCAAACCTGCCAACCTTCTTTAGTCTAGATCCTCATCTCGGCTAAAGAGTGCAAAAGTTTTTGTTGGTCAGACCTGCTAACCTTCTTTTGCCGAGGTAACTGTCATCTCGGTCAAAGAATACAGAAAGAGTTAGTCAAACCTACCAACCCACTTTGCCCCCTGTTGGACAAAGATTTGTTAGAAAGAGTTGGTCAAACCTGCCAACCCACTTTGCCCCCAATTGGGCAAAGATTTTTTAGAAAGAATTGGTCAAACTTGCCAACCCACTTTGCCCCCAGTTGGGCAAAGATTTTTGCATGGTTGGTCCTTCTTGTTGACCGTGCTAACTTTTGCCGAAGGTGTTTTGTCTGACATCGCTATTGTGTCGAACTCTGCCTTGGTGTGCACCCCATCTTTCTCTGCCAAGATGTGTTGGTGCACTCTCTCCATCAGGACTTCCATAGTAAGGGGCAACGTCATTGTCATTGAATCTCTCAACCTATGACCCACTGGCAGACCCTGCTAGTACTGTGCAATAGCTAGGTTGGTAGGACAATCTTCTACCTGGTTGAAGGTCTCCCAATACCTGTTATTGTAAGATTTCAACGTTTCTTTATCGGCCATGTCAATGGCAAGTAACTGATCTACCTCAACTAGCGTCTTGATGTTCGTCTTAAACCTGGTGACAAATGTCTCTGCAAGTTGTACCCATGAAGCGATACTACGTTCTGGCAACTTTTCAAACCAAGTTAATCCCAGGTCGCCCAAGCTTGATGGAAACAAGATGCACATTAGAGCTTCATTCCGCCGATGTATGGCCATAACTTGGTGAAAGTAGCTCAAGTATATGTAGGGGTCTGACTTCCCCTCATAGATTGTAAACTTAGACTGGTTGAAGCCTAAGGGCAGTGGTGCGTTCTCTATTGCCGGAACAAACGGTGAGCTTTGCAACCTTGCCAATGCCTTATCAATTGGTTCGTAGGAAAGATACGATACTGACATTCTAACCTCGACACTCCCGTGCGTTGTAGGTGCCAACCGTTGTAGAGCTGGGATCCTTTGAGGGTCATAGGCCTGGGCGTCTTTCCTCCTTCGCACCCTTTCTCCTAGAACAGTTCGCAGATCCACTGATCTAGGCATCTCAGTGTGCTGAGAAGTGGTTTGATGCATATGTAAGGGTTGATAATTGCTTCCCTCTGTGTAAGACCTTTCAGTCCTCGTTCTCTCAGACCTGGAGTTACGAGCCCTAGAGGTTTTTGATTGTGTGTCATTTGTTCTGAGGCTTCTGCTTTCGGATTGCGATGGTGTGACTCGCTTGTCGTGATCTCTTCAGTGGCAAGAACGCATTTTGCCTTCGCGGATCTCTTTCCCTACAACGCCTTTGCCTTTCACCTGGCACTTCATCGTCTACATGTCAGCCGCCATTCTTTTTATCAATTCATCTTGCTCTCTTTCTCGATCCTCCATAACCTGGGTATCCATCTTCTACCTCTGTCCATTTAGGCTTTGAGAGCAACGAGAACTTAAGCCCCATTTTCCTCACGCACCCCTATGCGAGTTCCGTCGCTGGAGGTCCAAATCCACCATGGGTGGAACAAAAAGCAGATCCTTGTGCCTCCTTTCTCCTTCCAGAGTTTGTCCATCGAAAATAGACTGAGGCAAGTCTTCGTTGTGCACCATTGAAATCAGTTGAAGAAAAAAAATCAATCAAAATGTTTGTTCTTTGTGTTCATTCCCACAGACGGCGCCAATTGTACAAGCATAGAATAATTTTCTCATGTAATCTTGTTGATCAAGTTTGCAATCCTCCAAACATCGTCGCTTTGCCACCTGAAAACACAAACGTGTGCTAGCCGTCAGGTGTGTGCCGAAAACCTCTCTAATGCCTAAGTTAGCAAATAGACAATAGACATAGAAACTCCGTGTATTCCAGAGTAAGAATTGTGATACCTGTACATAGGTTCTGTCATGAGCCTTTGTAGATTCCCACCTGGCACAAATCCTAGTAGGACTTTAACTCTCCTTAGCAGAGTCCTGCTAGGAATCACAAATCCCTGGCACAATCCTAGTAAGACTCTAACTCTCCTTAGCAGAGTCCTCATAGGAATTACATTTCCAAGAATAATGCATATTCTGATAACACCCTACTCACTGCCAGCCAAGTGAGATGGTTATCACCTTGCTCGGCTCGCTACGCCTAGCCAAGCTATCTGGCACAAATACCCTGACCGGGTTGCACAATCACCAATTTCTTTGAATCCTCTCGCCGAGCTACCTCTAGCTCGGCTTCCTATATGTGGCCGACATAGCACTACGGCTTGCCCACTAACCGTAACTAGAGCTCACCGACCGGCCCACCAACCATTGTTCCCACACCGAGCTATCCTGAGCTTGTAACTTGGCCCACAACGTGACCCAATATTCAGAAACAATGCTTTCTAGCTCGGCCGAATTTGGCTATACAAATTACCCTCTCAGAAATCATTTTGAATAACAGACATATAATACAAAGATCATATAAACAAAATAATCATAACCACGATACAGAACAGATGTGTGGACTTTAGAGGTGGTCGTACGATTTCTAGAGGTGGCTTCCACAATAATGTAGCACTTAGTTCCGCACAACACTTTGCTCTACACTAGAAACCAGAACGTCAGTGGATCTATGACAAACAAAGGGTTACTTAAAGTGACATCAGAACAAAACAGAGGGTCACATAAAGTGACAATACAGAGGGCCAATGGTTATTTAAGTCCCCCAAAGCATGGGACCTCCATGGTGATACTTACAAAATACTTATTCAAAAACATATTTAATAAACAGTTTTATCTATGTGTTTTCCTTTGTAAGCAAATAGGGTTCATTTAACAAATTACATACTTAAAAACTAATAAAATTTGCAAAACATAATTTACATAAAACAGTTTATGGTAGCTCAAAATATAATACAACTCACCTCAAACTTGATCCTTTACTCTCGGTTCTGACTTCGACTCACTCTTCCAGGTACCCCTCGTTTGTTGTTCTTATGATTTCATTATCATGCAATTCACCTATTTATAGGTGAGAAGACCCTTACTATGCTACACTATGCAGTACCATGTAGCCATGTTCACTACATGGCTTACCATGCCATTCACGAGGTATTCTAGAAACAAAGGAATAAGTTTTCCCCAAATTCGACTATAGCCCAAAAATTATTATAATTACATTATTTGGTAAAACACAATGACTCCTAATTAAATTAAATTACATTTTAGCACAAACAATTATGTAGGACAAATTCAAAAACCATCCTACTTTATTATATATATATGTATATATATAATCTATAATATATAGAATAATACATAGATCACAATCACAAATCTTTGACATTTTTGATATGAATATTTTATTGTCACATAATTCAAAAGATGATGATAATTAAGATGTACATAGGTATGAATAGATTATTGGAAACTCTTTCATTTGGGTTTCTGATAGTTACTTGGAAAATATTAATAAAATTGAGATATATGCAGTGAATTTATTTTGAAATTTCAGATGAGGACGGTTCATGAGTGCCTGGATGTGCATTTTTGTTCCACTATCACAATTATTATTTTTTGTTCTTCATTGTTGTTGTTTTTTTTTTATCTCTTTAAAACTTAGATACAAATAGTCAAAAAATTAAAATAATAAAAAAAATTGAACAAATAAAAAAATTAAATAGATCAAAAAAAAATTAAACGGATAAAAATTTGAACAAATAAGTGAAAAAATTGAACATATAATAAAATTTGGACAGATATTTAAATAGATAAGAAGAAAAACTAAATAGATAATCAAAAAATTTGATCATAGAAATATAAATTTAAACATATAGAAAATAGTTTGAACATATAGATATAAACTTGAACAGATAGAAAATAATTTGAACAAATAATCAAAAAATTAAACAGATAAAAAAAGGTCAACCGATAAATTAAGAGATAAAATTAGAAACAGAATGTCCTTCAAAACAAACAAAAAGATTTCTTACCAAACTATTTCACAAAGGGTAGACATCTCACTAATAAAAAATATCTAGTAGACCTAATACTGACCTAGTGCCTTATATTCTCCTTATGTTGGACTTTTTAACAATTTTCTCTATTTTTTATTAGTGAGAGATCAACCATTTATGAAAAATCATTTTTTTTTTATGTTTTGAATGACATTTTGTTTCTAATTTTACCCATTAATTTATCTATTTATTTTTTTTGACTATTTGTTCAAATTATTTTCTATTTATTCAAATTTATATTTATTTGTTCATAACTTTTGATTATCTATTTAATTTTTTTTTCTCTTTATTTGTTTAAATATCTGTCCAAATTGTATTATATTTTGAATTTTTTCACTTATCTAGTTAAATCTATCTATTCAAATTTTTTATTTGTTAAATTTTTTTATCTATTTAATAATTTTTATTTGTTCAATTTTTTTTTATTTGTTTAATCTTTTGACTATTTGTATCTCAATTTTAAATAGATAAAAAACAACAACAACAAAGAACAAAAAATAATAACTGTGATAGTGGAACATAAATGCACATCCAGGCACTCATGAACAGTCCTCATCTAAAATTTCAAAATAAATTTACTGTTATTGACACACTATTTTGACCAGCCTTAATACTTGGGCGCTCTTTTTTGAACACCTGATGATGAAATTTGGAATGTGTTATTTTACGAATGCCTTAGTAGGAGAGCCAGGTTCAAGTTTTAATCCCAACCTTACATCCGTTTTAGCCAAAATATTTTAGACCCTCTTATACCCCTTTTTAAACATTTCCACAAAGGTCTGAGGCTCGCATTTTCAAAATTCAAGTGTTATATTTTCTTAGTAAATTGAGTAAGGACAATGTGAAAATGAGTGGAAGGAACAAGAATTTTCTAGAAAAAAAAACCTATTTTCCCCTTTGAAAAGTTGTTTGGCTAAACGATTTTTTGTTAGGCCGGACACTTTTTTGTCTGGCTTGATGATTTTTCTGGGAAACAAAGTAGTTTCGAGAAATTTGTCATTTTCTCCAAATTTTACACAAATATCTTAAATATTTTGCCTTAGGCTTCCTTTGCAAATATCTCAAATATTTTCTTTGCCTCAAAAGTTTATAAATATCACCTCTCCTTCTTCATTTGAAAAGGGTTACGAAAATTCTTGTTTACACCCACACCTCATCTTTAACCTGCTTTTCCCTTTCTTCACTTCTTATTCTTCATTGATACGCCACCTAAAACTCCATTTAAGCTAAAATTAAGATTGAGAAATATTTCTAAGAGGTTCAAAATATTTCTAAAAGCTAAAAGTTTTGTTTACACCCACTTTTTACATTTCATCTTCAACTCATTTCTCATACCCCTATTATCAAAACTCCAAGCTTGACTCCAAGCTTCTTGCTAAGGATCCTAAGAACTCTAAGCCATATCTAAAGGACCTTGATGGTGTTAGGAAAGAGTTTGACAATAAAGAAGTTCACATTTTTTCAAGAGGTAAAACTTTTGAATATTTTCTCACATTTTCTCTCTTATTCTTCATTTTTAAGCTTTGTTTACATTATATAACTGTTGTAAGGATGTAACAAGTCCGCATGGATGTGGAAAGAGTAGATTTAGCCACCTATCCATTGAGTTGATAGCTTTTCCTTTATGTTTATGCTTTCCTTAGCTCTAATTTCTAGTTATTATGTACTTTGGACCCTTATAGATGTGGTTGTTGAAACAATCTTCTGTGTAAAATAAATAACTTGAAACAAATCAAACAAATAAATATAAATTACTTACAGAAATTATTTTACCGAACTATAAAAGAACAAAAAGATCAAGTCAAGTGTGTGACACTCTGTCCTTAAGACAGATTCGCCCCTCTACGGTGCTTATGGATAAAAGGTTTCTATCTCCCAGGATACAATGATCTTCACAAATTGTAGTAGCACTCCAAACAATTTGTACGACGAACAAAACTTGTGTTCTATACTTTCTAAATTTATCCTATAAAACTAGTATGTAGAACAATGCCGTGAAAGAGCAAAACCAGGAAGGGGACAGATTTTTCTGGAGTTTTTTAGAATGTTTTCGGATGTTCCAAACTGCTGGAATTGGGTCACTATTTATAGGCAATTTGACAGACCCGAACAGGTCTGATTTTGAATGAACAGGTGCAAAACAGATTTGAACAGATCTGTTAACTGTAGCAGTTATAAAACTGTCTAGAATTACTGGGCAGTTTTCCGATCTATTTGAACATTTTGAACCTGTTGAACCTGCTAGAAAATGGACTGAAACCGAGTACTATTTGGACAGAAAACATTGGTGCAAAATTTAAATTAATTTTTCCAGTAAGAATTTTAGAAAAAATTCAAATAAATTTTGTCCAAAAAATTAATATAAGGATCGACTCGACCAATAACCTACACTTACGCCCGGCACGGCTCTGCCCGGCCCGGTCGAGCCGGTCGGATTGCGACGCGCGCGCGCGGGTGTGGTACTTTGAGCCAAGGTTTTATTTGTCCATAGCTCCTCCTTTCTACAAACTTGGGGTGTCCCTTGGGGCCCAACCCAAGTGTTGCCACCTAGAACTTATATACACACATAAGTTCTCTTAAGTTTCTAATGTGGGACAAGCCTTACAAGAAAACTCACATTTAATTCTTGAATTGTCCATTCCACGAACTCGAAAACGACGTCAAGTTCCCATTTACTCATAAATGGTTTTGATGAACCGTTTACACTGTGTGACTTGCCACGTGGCAAGGAACACGTCACCTTTTTGGACCCACCTCAAAAGACGCATGGACCTCACTCAAATTTGGGCTCAAAATTAGCCCAAAATAAGCTTATAAAAACCAAATTTCCAACAATCCCCCACATGAATGGAATTTGACGGAGAGAAAATGCAACACCATGATCTAATTATAGAGAGTACAGAAATTAGGAATATTTTGCAAAGGATAGGTAGGTTTTAGCTTTGAACCTTCCATTGTGAGACACTATCGGATTTACTAGCTAATCAGTAAACATGATGTCTTGAATTGTTTAGCCATTTGTGTAAATCAAGACAATAGAACTCACACAGTATATCACCAGACACAGTTTAGTTCTCACTATTGTGTTCATTTTGGCCTTGAACAACTTGGTCTTTCATGAGTGCTTTAGAGAATTGTAGTCCATCACAAATCTCATAGAACCGGCCCAGTTCACACTCATATAGGTGAATCTTATGAAAAGTATCATGCCATATTCCACTAGGTATTCCTAGATATAAGAATCATTAAAAGTATTACTTAACCTAAAACGCTGCAGACATCACTATTTCATCACAGAAATGGGTAGGAGTTTGACTCCCCAGTGATCCTTATAAGTCATACACAACTCGGTTGTCCCTTTGAAACTAGATCTTGAGATCTCCAGTCAACTAGGTTGGGTTTCCGTTGTGGTAACTCTTATTTAATAGGCTTAAGTCTCATTCCCTTCAATGAATTTTCAACTAACTCTCCTGCTAACCCTTTGGTTAGTGGATCTGTTATTCTGTCTTTAGACTTCACATATTCAATGGAAATAATTCAATTAGAGAGTAGCTGTCTCATGGTGTTATGTCGACGACGAATGTGTCGTGACTTATCGTTATACATATGACTCTGTGATCTACCAATTGCTGATTGACTATCACAATGTATGCATATAGCAAGCACTGGTTTTGGCCACATTGGAATATCTTCAAGGAAGTGGCAAAGCCATTCAGCCTTTTTCCCAGCTTTATCTAAGGCTATGAATTTTGATTCCATAGTAGACCTAGCAATGCAAGTCTGTTTGGCAGATTTCCAAGATACAGCCGCCCCACCTAGAGTAAAGATATAGCCACTGGTGGATTTAGAGTCTCTAGTATCCGATATCCAGTTTGCATCCAGTATCCTTTAAGTACTACTGGATATCTAGTATAATTAAGCCCAATGTTACGAGTAAATCTGAGGTATCTTAGAACCCTTATAATTGCTTCCAAGTGTTCTACTCTTGCGTTACTCGTATATTTACTTAATTTGCTTACTACATAAGCTATATCCGAGCAAGTGCAGTTCATCAAGTACATTAAGCTTCCAATAATTTGGAAATATTCTAATTAAGAAATACTTTTCTGTACATTCTTAGAAAGAAACAAATTAACATCCACAGGTGTTCTAGCAAAATGATCATCATATTTGCTAAATTTGTCAAGTATTTTCTCAATGTAATGTGATTGTGACAAAGCATAACTTTTTGATGTCTTGGTAATTTTCATACCAAGTATTACATCAGTAATCCCTATGTCCTTCATGTCAAAATGTTTATTCAACATTTTCTTAGTAGTTTTAATCATGTCATTATTACTACCTATAATGAGCATATCATCCACATAAAGACATACTATAACATAGCCTTTGTTTGTATTTTTAATATAAACACATTTGTCACATTCATTAATTTTGAATCCATTTGACATCATTGCTTTGTCAAATTTCTCATGCCATTACTTTAGCGCTTGTTTTAAACCATATAATGATTTAACTAATTTTCACACTTTCTTTTCTTTTCCTAGAATAGAAAATCCCTCCCTCTGGTTGTTCCATGTAAATTTCTTCACCTAACTCACCATTTAAGAAAGCGGTTTTCACTGATGAATTTCTAGATTGTATAAAGATGTAATGGCAATTAGGATTCTAATGAATGTAACTGGAGAGTATGTGTCAAAGTAATCAAGACCTTCTTTTTGTCTATATCCTTTGACCACAAGTCTTACCTTGTATTTGTCAATTGATCCATCCGTTTTCATTTTTCTTTTGAAAATCCACTTGTACCCAAGAGGTTTACAACCTGGTGGCAAATCCACCAATTCCCCAGTGTGATTTTGTAGGATGGATTCAACTTTGCTGTTTACAGCTTCTTTCCATAAAGGAGCCTCAAGACAAGACATAGCTTCTTTAAAAGTTAAAGGCTCATTTTCTAACAAAAATGTTAGAAAATTTGGACCAAAAGATTTTGAGGTTCTAGCACGTTACTACTCGTGGGTTCCTCTTCCTCATTTTAATCTTTCTCTTGCTCTTATTCTTGATCATGTTCTTGATTCTGACTAGTAATAGTATCATGAGATCTTTTGTTAGTATTAGTTTCTTGTCCATTCTTGTTTGGAAATACATGTTCAAAGAATAGTGCATTCCGAGATTCAAAAATAGTATTTACATGCATTTCGGAATGTTATGATTATGAATCAAAGAACGATATGCACTACTATTTTTGGCATAACCAATGAAAATGCAATCAATGATTTTAGGACCTATCTTGGACTTTTTAGGACTAGGAATAGCCACTTTAACCAAACACCCCCACACTTTTAAGTATTTGTAGGATGGTACTCTTCCATGCCACATTTCATACGGTATTTGATTCACTTTCTTTCGGGATACTTTATTAAGTATATAATTAGCAAAAAGTATTGCTTCCCCTCACAAGTTTTGAGGTAATCCAGAACTTATTAACATGGCATTCATCATTTATTTTAAAGTCCTATTTTTCCTTTCAGCAATTCCATTTTGCTGAGGTGAGTAAGGAGTGGTGATTTGATGAATTATTCCATGTTCTTTACGAAACTCACCAAAAGGTGATTCATATTCACCACCTCTATCACTTCTAAGTTTTTTAATTTTCTTATCAAGTTTATTTTCAATTTCATTCTTATAACGAATAAAAGTTTCCAAAGCTTCGTCCTTAGTTCGAATTAAATAAACATAACTATATCTAGTATAGTCATCTATGAAAGTGATAAAATATTTTTTTCCACCTCTAGTTTGAATTGATTTAAAATAAAAAATGTCAGTATGAATTAATTCAAGTGGCTTCGTACTTCTTTCAATTGAATGGAAATGAGCTTTGGATAATTTGGCCTTAACACAAATTTCATATTTGTGATTTAAATCAATGTCAAATTTAGGTAAAGATTTCATATTAATTAATCTACGCAAAGATCCATAATTAATATGTCCAAGTCTACTATGCCATAAATTTGAAGACTCAAGGAAGTAAGAAGAAGATGTATTTTTATTAATAACAGAGGGTACAATAGTCATTACATTCATTTTGAAAAGGCCATCAGACATGTAACATTTTCCTACATACATCCCATTTTTGGTAAGCACAAACTTGTCTCTTTCAAAAACTAGCGTAAACCCATTTTTACTTAACAAAGATCCGGAAACAAGATTCTTGCTAATGTCCGGTACATGCAGCACATTGTTGAGAGTGAGTTCTTTTCCAGATGTCATCTTCAGAATAATCTTTCCTTGTCCTTCAACTTTAAAAGTCGAGGAGTTGCCCATAAAAAGTTGTTCACCATTGTCCACTATAGAATAAGATGTGAACATCTTTTTGTCGGCACAAATATGGCGAGTAGCACCAGTGTCCACCCACCATTCTTTAGGATTTCCGACAAGGTTTGCCTCGGAAACAATTGCAGAAAGATTTACGTTATCTACACCATTGGAAATTTTGTCCACTTCGGTCATATTGGCTTAAGCAGGCTTCTTGCTTGATCTTCCTTTGCCTTTGCGCTTGCTATGGCAATCTTTGGCCCGATGTCCCTCTTTGTCACAGATGTAACATTTGCCATTGAACTTATACTTTTTAGTTTCCCCTCCTTTAGAGCCTTGTGTAGAACTTTCTACTGAAAACTTTCGTTTCTTTGCTTTTGGAGCATATTCCACCACATTTGCTTTAGACTCTATTGGATGCTTACCGACCTGCTTTTTAGAATTGCGGTTGTCCTCCTCAATCCTCAAACGCACAATCAATTCTTCCAAAGTCATTTCTTTGTGCTTGTGTTTGAGGTAGTTCTTGAATTCTTTCCAGCCTTGTGGTAATTTTTCAATTAAGGCAGCAACTTGGAAAGATTCACTGAGAGACATGCCTTCTGCATGAATGTCATACAGAATGAGTTAGAGATCTTGAACTTGGTTGATCACAGTCTTTGAATCAACCATCACAAAATCCAGGAATTTGCCAACCACAAATTTTTTTAAGCCAGTTTCTTCTGTTTTGTACTTTTTCTCCAGAAACTCCCAAAGTTCCTTTGCTGTCTTGATAGGACTGTAGACGTTGTATAATGTGTTGTCAAGTTCGTTTAAGATGTAGTTATGGTAAAGAAAATCAGCTTGTTTCCAGGCATCGACCGCAGCAACCACTTGCCGGTCAGTTTCATCCTCTTTCAAAGTAGGAGCATCCTCACGGAGAAAACGAGCCAGGTAAGAGTAGTAAGATAGAATAGTATTTTCTGCTACCATATTTTAAAATCAGTTCTTGAGAACTTCTCTGACTTCTCACCGTGATTGACTGGCACGGTCACAACAGGAGGGGGGTAGGCATAATTGTAGCCACCATACTAGTACTTGTTTAAGCATTAGTTTGACTAGTTTCAGTAGCTACGAATTCTAAATTATAAAACAAAATTATACTTAGAATTTTATACTACACAAAAAATTTAAACCAAAACCACAGAATTAAATTCTATAAAATAAAATAAACAAGAATTGTAACTTTTATTTTCAATTAATTTGAAAATAAAATAGAATTTTATTTAAACAAATTAATTGCACACAAAAAATATTTCTGTAACACTTTAAAAATTAAAATACTGAAAACAAAATTTTAATTAATTAACACTTAGAAATTATTTTTGAAAACCAAAATTAATTTCTGATAAACTTCACAAATAAATATTTTAAATTGTTAATGACACTAGTATATTACTACTCTCTGTCAAACAGTATATTACTACTATTTGTTTTTCCAACCAGAATATTATTTTGTAAAACCACATAAAATAATTTCTGTAAGAAGAAGAAAGAGAAAAGGAAACAATCGAAAAATTATGTATAAACATAATTATTCAAATCTGTCTTAAGATTGTTGGAACAATCTTTTGTATAAAATAAATAACTCGAAACAAATGAAACAAATAAAAATAAATTACTTATAGAATTTATTTTACCGAAATGTAAAAGAACAAAAAGATCAAGTCGAGTGTGTGACACTCTGTCCTTAAAACAGATTCACTCTTCTATGGTGCTTACGGATAAAAGGCGTCTATCTCCCAAGATACAATGATCTTCACAAATTATAGTAGCACTTCAAACAATTTGTATGGCGAACAAAACCTGTGTTCTATACTCTCTAAATTTATCCTATAAAACTAGTATGTAGAACAATGCAGTGAAAGAACAAAATCGGGAACAAGAAAGATTTTTCTAGAGTTTTTCAGGATGTTTTCGGATGTCCCAAACTGCTAGAATCGGGTCTCTATTTATAGGAAATTTGACACACCTGAACAGGTCTGATTTTGAATGAATAGATGCAAAACAGATTTGAACAAATTTGTTAACTGTAGCAGTTATAAAACTGTCCAGAACTGCTGGGCAGTTTTTCGATCTATTTGAACATTTTGAACCTGTTGAACCTGCTGGAAAATGGACTGAAACTGGGTACTGTTTGGACAGAAAACATTAGCGCAAAATTTAAATTAACTTTTCCCGCAAGAATTTTGGAAAAAAATTTAAATAAATTTTGTCCAAAAAATTAATATAAGAACCAACCCTATCCACACCCGTGCCCGACATAGCTCAGCTCGGCCGACCGATCGAATGGATGGCGGCGGCGGCGCGCTCATGTGTGGTGGTTTGAGCCAAGGTTTCATTTGTCCATAACTCCTCCATTCTACAAACTTAGGGTGCTCCTTGGGGCCCAACCCAAGTGTTGCCACCTAGAAGTTATATGCACACATAAGTTCTCTTAAGTTTTCAATATGGGACAAACCTTACAAAGAAACCTACATTTAATTATCGAATTGTCCATTTCACGAACTCGAAAACGACGTCAAGTTCTCATTCACTCATAAATGATTTTGACAAACCGTATTTACCGTGTGACTTACCACGCGGCAAAGAACATGTCACCTCTTTGGACCCACCTCAAAAGACGTGTTGACCCCACTCAAATTTGGGCTCAAAGTTGGCCCAAAATAAGCCTATAAAAACCAAATTTCCAACAGTTGGGAGTAGCTATTAGCCATCAATTCACAAGTTCAATAAGTAAAGTAGTTTTTCTTGTTGTTACATTCTTCCTCTTCACATATCCTATCTTTTAAGAGCATCAATCTATGTGTTTCAACCTATGCTCAATGATGATGAGTAGAATGGTTGTTTCATAGGATTACTTGAGTGATTCTTATGATTTGATGTTGAGAAAGTTATGTTTTCTTTCTTTTTGTTTGTTTTTGGAAGTGAAATAAGAGATTTTGGGTCAAAGGACATTGAAATCTCCCTTCTTAATCGTTCGTGAACATAAAAAAGTGTGGAAACATCCTTATTCTATGACTAGATGAGGAGCTTTCAATGGCTTTGATGAATCCCTTATTTTAAAAGCAAAACTTCTGCCAAGAAATGATTTGCATTAATCTACGCTCTCCATGTAATAACATGGATTTGGGTATTAATTTGCCCTTATTCACAAAGAGATGATATAGGTTCCTATCCATTTCTCGGGCTTGAATTTGTTCTGGATTTTGACTAATTTAATCATTGATTTATTGCAAAATATGTATTGTATATACTTGTTTTATCATTGTTGAGAGCTTCGGCCTACCCACATTTTCCACAAGTGATCCCTGTTAATAGAGGATGTCACGACCCAAACCCGCCCTTACAGGTTTAGCGTCGTAACCGGCCAGTAATCTTCTGATTACCAAAAGCCTCTGAATAGATTATCATGTAATAAGGGGCTAGCGGAAGTAAATAGAGAAACGTACATAGTCCATGGAGTTGTGTTGACATATATGGGACAGAAATTTCAAAACTTTATATGCATCTTTACATATATGTCATCATAAACATTTATCTAACCTTGTCATCATACACAAAATAGAACAAAGGAACTTGCCACAAAAGAACAAAAGTCTCAACCTATGACATGGTTTACAAAACTCGATTGTTGAACTCTTTCTAGAACCTCCTCGAGAGGCACAATGGTCGGCCGACAAAACAGAGACTCCAGGTCATCCACTTTGAGTTTGGTCACGCGCCTGGTCGCCTACATACATATAATAAATAGTGAGTAAAAGCCCATTGAATAATAACAGAGTAAAGATTTTAATGAATGATGTCCAGTTTCGTATCATATCAATCAGTGATAAGTATAGTCATATCAAAAAATAAAGTCATGTTCATATACGTGTTAAAATCATGTGTGGTACTTCCATTAGCATTAACATATCTCTTTGATTAAGGATATCAAGTTCCATAAAGGAGCCTACGGTACCGGGTAACATATCTTATACATGGGCTACGGTATTGTTTCCTCCGGGCGAGGGCCTCATGACCATAAGCCACAGTATTATGTCCCCTAGGCGAGGTATATAAATCATCATTCATGGAATTACAAAATAGCCTGTTGTACCATTCAAAGAGAGTTCATATCATATCATAATGCTTAGAAAGTATTTCAAATCAAATATAGCTTTATTAAGTTATTACTCACAAATAGTTGGACAGATAGCTTGATAGCAACCAATGGATCAACAGCTTACAGCGATTTACCTACACAAACATAACAGATACACATACTAAAACACACGCTCAGATCGTACTTAACTTGTTTCATTTTATTCTTCGTGTGTTTCTAAGTGTTATCCTCATTATCATGTCTTAATCTTGGCCTAGGAATGCTTAGGATGCAATAAGGATGCTAAAATGCACTTGAAAACACTTAGGCAAATATGCTGAAAATAGGGGCCTCGCTTGAGCGCAATTTACTTCGCTCGAGCGGTCTGTAAACTTTGCAAAAGTACTGGTTGCTTGATTTTTCTGCTCGATGCACGCTAGACGGTTGCTCGAGCATGAGACTGAGGTCTTCACTCGAGAGGCCTGCAAAAATTGTAAACTTCTGGGAGTATGCATTTTACGCTCGAGTCAACTTTTGGTTGTTCGAGCGGAAGTGCAAAACACAGTGTGGTTGCTCGAGTGCAGGATATGTCACTTGAGCATAGAAGCAAAATTCTGAAATTTTCAGATTTGTTTCCAAGCTTCAAACTCAACCCCAAAGCTGCAAATCAAGTTCTTTTGGGCAAAAACTTAAGGAAACTTGTGTGACCTTGTCAAATATCAAGAATTCAAAACCATTTCGTAAAATCAAGGCCCAAAAGCATGCCAATTGTGTGAAATCAAACTTGAAATGTTGGAAACAAAGCATGTATATAATTTCTTGACTTCATAGCTTCCAAATCATGATCAAATAAGACAAATTGATGGAAAACATGATGAATTCTCAAAACCATGGTAGACTTGGTGCATGCATGTAAGAATTCTTAACAATTAAGCTCAAAATGGAAGAAAATGTGCATGTATGCATGGTATGTTATTCCTTCCTACTTCACTAGCTCAATTTTTGCATGACTCAACTAAATTCTCTTGAATTCATGGTCTAGACATCATAAGCATACAATTCAAGGGTGGAATTCTTACCTCAACTTCTCAATTAAGCTCTAGTTGGTGAATTCACTAAGGTTCTAAGCCAATTTCCTTGAATTCTCTAGAAATCCTTGTTTGAACTCAAATCTCTCCTCTACTCTCTGTCTTTCACACATTTTGTTTACTCAAGATGAGGGAATGAGAGTGTGTAGTTGAGTGTCTTGAATCATATAAGCCTTATATAGGCTTGATTTATGAAGCGTAATTAACCTTGGCTTATATTAACCAAATGAGCATTAATTAGTCTAATTTAATTCGTTCTGAATCGACTTTAAATTCAACTTACGATAAAATTCTAAAAATTCCAAATACCACATAAATCAGGTCAATTTCATGATTAGATGCTGATAAGGCCTTTAATTTGCAGAACAAAACGAAAACACAAATAGATATTCCTATGATAGACAGATAGAAACACAAATAATGCAACACACATGGAATTAATTCAGAATTTTGTCTTAATTACTTATTAGGCATTCTTAGTCATGGTTTAACAGTTAATCATAGGTTGGGGTTGCTACAGAGGAGGTAGAAGGGATAAGCATCCCCCAGAAGGTGCTCTTTTAGCTTCTGTTTTGGAAATTCTGCGTTGACCTATCCCCCAACCGGAAGAAGAATTCGGTTGGCCACTTCCTAGTTCGGCCGGCTCACTTTGTGTCTGGTAGGCTATTTACCCTAAGAACGGAGCAGACAGTTTTTAGGGAATGCTCTCCCGGGTGTTTTTGGAGCTGCTGGTTAAATTCTTCTATTTATCTAGTATGACTTGTTAGATTCAGCAGTAATTAGGTTGAATCAATTCATTGTTGTAATAACTCCTCCAACTCCACTTCTTTTATTTCTTTTATTATTTATTCAAGTGTTATAATAATCTCTCTTTTTCTCTCTCTCTCTCTCTCTCCCTCCATCTCCTAATTTCTTATTCAAATTGTTGTAATAATCTTCCAACCCCACATTTTTCTAACCTTTTTATTTATATTCTTTCTGTATAGTATCATGTTTTATTTATCATGTCCATGCTTTGCATCCATCTTTCATGCATTGAGATTCTGCTAATTTGTATCTATGGGTTTCATCAATTTTTATCTGCCTTTGTGTACTAATTCATGCCTTGAAATGATTCACATATCATGTACTTAGCAACCGAATCTATAGTTTCATTCTTGTGTATGTATTGCATTAGCTATTTGTATATAAGATCATGCATATGTATATAAAATATTATTTTTTGGCTTGCCACAGAGGAGTACTAGGTGAGCATTTATAACTTTAACATCCCACTTACGAATGATTTTTTTTTAAAACTATGTATAACATCTTACCATGCAGCTATTTGCTTAGTTGATATATCTCTATGAATGCCTGTGAATGAAGGTTGTGTAGCTTGAGTTGGAATGTTGTTGATTGAAATGCGTGTGAGCTCAATTTCATTTTAAGTTGTACATTTATTCAAAAACCTTTCAAAAATGCATGAAATCAAAGCATACCAAAATGCATGACATAATCTATAAATTGCTTGACTCACATAGTAATGTTAACATTACCTAATAAATCAGAACATGAGCATATATTGTTTATAAAACTCATATCAAGCTTAGTAGAGGTTGATCTTTTGATCGAGTGAGCGGAGATGCTCAATTCACGACTTTCCTCCCACATTCCTAAGGTTCTGAATGGAGGTATCTTTGGTTATGACAAATAGTGGCTTTTGGCACAAGTCACGGTTTCCTAATTTTCCTAAAAGATTAGGTGGCGACTTTGAGATCTGGTGATGTAGTCCATTTCTAGCATATGTTGTAATAAATGGATTTTCTATAAAGGTCGTCAGATTTGGACTCTCATTTTCTGTTTCATATTGCACTAGTGAGACTAAATCAGGAAACTGAAAGTCTGAACTGTCGAGCACACTTGGTAACCCAAAAAGCATCCCACAATTGTATCTATCTCAATTTTATCAATATTTTCCATATAACTATCAAAAACCTAAATGAAAGAGGCTCTAATAATCCATCCATGCCTATGTACATCTTAATCATCATCATTTTTTGGATTTTATGACAACAAAATATTCATATCATAAATGTCAAAGATTTTTTATCGCGATCTATGTATTATATTATATTATATTATATATATATATAACTTGATGATGAGAAACATCTCGGTGATGAAGAAGGTTCATTTTTGTAAATATGATATCATTATCATCTTTAGCAATCACAACAAGTTATAAATTGTTGTATATTTTTATTTGTCATCTCATAGCCATATACACACACCATCTTCTTTCTCTATTGTCAGTTTCTATTTCAGGCTTTTTGAATAGTCCATCAAGCAACGGCTACTAATGATGGCAGAGATGGCGATGCTAGTGGTGGGGGAGGAGAATCATGATTTAACTCTAGTTTATCGTAATGAAGCTTTACGGCGACACTATTTGACGATCAAAATGGAAGATGAGAGAGACGATTTGTTTAATGATTGAAATTAAACGATTTGTTCGCGATCTCAGATCTGAGGCAGAGCTATGGTGGCGCCGCTGACAATGACGATGATGACTGAAGTTTTCTACGATATGTTCATGATCTCATATTTGAATATGGAGACACTGCTGACATTAGCGGTGATAGAAATGGACGGCCGCAAGCAACGGAGGAAGAGGATGTGTATAGGTGGTTGTTTGGCAGCAAAGAGGTTGAAGAGGAGAGAGAGAGAGAGACGATTTGTGTAAGAGGAGGTGAGAGACGGTTTTGTTAGGGTTTGGTTTGGGTCTACAATATATATATATATACATGGGTATTTTGGTCATTTTGTCTAACCTTGTCTTTAAGGGCAAAGTATTTTAGCGTGTAGACCTTTGGCCAAACAAAATTCAAATTTGAATTTATGAACCGAGTGCTCTATTTTAATTAAGGGAGAGCGTTTTTCTCGAGTAAGGTTTTCTAACTAAAGAGTGTTGTTAGATCTCTGTGGATCTATCATAGAGCTTACGTCGATAATCCGAATCATTCACTGTGTACGATTCGTTGAGTAATTTATCTTGCAAAAAATCATATTGATTAAATATCGATAAACACTTTATCATATTTATCGTTGACACAAATGTGATTTGAACAAGTGGTTATCGATATCTGATTAATGTGATTTTTTGCAAGCATATAGCACTCGACGAGTCCTACATATTGAACAGATAAGATCATCGACATGGGCTCCGTGGTGGACCTACGGAGACCCAACAACACCCTTCAATCTGATATAGACCGAAAAGAATCCTCCTCATTGTGACGTCCCAAATCTATACTAAGGGTTGTAGTCAAGGGAAAATCACTAATGAGTCTTATGGTCAATAACCAAGTAAGATCCCAGATCGCTAGAGGAGTCAAATGAGCCTCCTTTCTAAGCTAGATTTCTTAGGTAACGCACTACCTTTTTGACAAATCTTAAGAGGCATTGACACAAGGTCTCATAAGCAACGTAGGGAATTTTATTGGTGTTGGAATATAAATACATAATAGTAGAATAACTACAAATATCCTTAATTACAAAAGCTCGTCCCATCAACATTACATCCAAAATAAAATTGAAAATTTCATATGGACTTTACAAAACAACAAAAAAAAAATCCTAACTTTCTAAGATAGCCAAATGTCCTCGAAGGTTTCTAGTTCGTTGTCTTCTGCTGCGCGTTCCTATTCGACACCTGGCATGATACACCGTGAGCTTTGAATGCCCAGTAAACACACACACACCCCATTATTTTTTCCCAGTTCAATACACAACAACATTTATAAAAAAAAAAACAAAGGAAAGGGTCATGGCATTTAAATTCATAGGACATATTATATGGTTAATTGTTAGTAGTTTGGAAATCCCCCAAAGAGATTTCATCCTGCCAACTCGAAGGATTGGACACGGATTATTCGGTATGCCCCTTCTTTTGCTGCTTTGTTGCAGATCTTATCTTGGATGCCTACCAGCGGTTATATAGCGTGTATCGCCAACCTAGGGCCTCAAAAGAGACGATAATGATGGGCTTTGCCCAAATCCCTCTTTACACCGAACTACCTAGGGTCCGATTACAATTGCTTCATTCAAGGGTTTCAAAACAACCACTTGCACAAGATTTAACTTATCAAAGGGAACGGACCCCACTAACCAATAAATTCTTCTCATAATAATAATAATTGGGTGATCGAAACCTCATTAGTCATCCCATTAAGTTTTTCGTTAGATTAATCGTGGTAATTAGTTAGTACAAGCGAGAAGGAAAATAAATTTGTATAAGTGTAGGCATCATCAAAGTACAAGAAAATACATAACCATGACATGTATAATATCATACTAAGACATGATTATATACAAGTAAGCACATTCATAAAGCCAAAAGCACAGAACATTAATGTAAATAAACTTTTCAGATTCACAGTCACTTAAAGATCAAGATTAAAAGAATTACTTTAGATTTGTCCCAAATCTTTTTGAATAAAATATAGTAGATATTATGTATAAATCAATAAAATATTAGTTGTACTTTTATTGAATAAAATATTAAGATTTTTTGGGCCAAAATGCAATAATAAGGAAATAAGAGGGTACAAATATGAAATTTTGAAATAAAACATATATTTAAGTCATATATTTAATAAAATAATGATAGGAAAAGTAATTCGGGTCACGTGATGCCGATTCGCAACAAAAGGCGAGATACCGAGCTAAAACGGCGATTACCGAAAACTAAAGTTAAAATTAAAATTAATTAAGAGACTAAGAGGCTTTAATGAAATAATTTAAAAATAAGAGATTTTTAAAAAAATAAAATTTTCAGGGGCTCACATCTTTAATTATCTTGAAGAAATTTTGTTGATTTTTTGTTTGTGTTTGATGCTCGTTCTTTGTAATTATAGCGTGAGAAATTTAGTCAAATTTGAAATCTGTGCATAGAGTATTATTAAATTGCAATTCAAAATTATTATTTATTGTTTACTTATCTTTCTTTAATATCTAGGGTTAGGGTAACTTTTTTTATTATTTTATTTTTGGGTTGGGGGGGAGGATTACAGGGTTTAATCCTTCATTTGGGTTTGGTTCGAATGATCTTCTGTAAAACAACAATCGCTTAAGGAGGATGTATTTATTTATTATTATTATTTTTCATAGAAAAATTGTTGGAAAGTGATTTTTTTTTTTTAATTTTTAATTTTTAACGAGACTACTTAAAATGGCTAAAAATAGATTTATTGAAATTTTTGCTCTTCAATTGCACTTGAATTATGGATTTGTGTAGCGATTTGAAAGCAAAAAAAAAAAAAAAAAAAAAAAAAAAAAAAAAAAAATGTGAGAACAATATAAATGAAATAAAAGCTAACTTTTTTTTTCCTTTTTTCTTTCTAAATTTGGTATGAGATTTTTATGCCGAAATTTATTTTTACAAACAAAATTATAGGTTTATACATTTATTAATAAAATTTAAATTGTTATATAGATTTCGTGACTGCTAGTAATTACAAAATATCACGAAAATCATAATTGGGCACATGGTACACAACCTAAAATGGGGTGCGAATTATATAATTTTCCATTAGTAAATGATGTGACAAAATGAAGGAACCAAACTAAAATACAAAATAAAATAAATAAGAATTAAAATATAATCATAAGTTTTATTGAAACAAAAAAAAAAAAGAAAGAAAAATAATTAAAAAAAATCGGGGCTACTGTTTGCAAGTAGGCATATCAAGCACTACCAAATCCTACTTTATTAGCTACTAATCGGAAGGCCTCGGCATTGACACGCGTGAGTTTCTAGTCTTTCACCATGGATCTCAAGCTAACTTAATTCTCAATCTACACCCCCTAACCGGATTTCCCGCCGTATTTATCATAATACGGTTCAATAAGAACATTTGTTCCACAAAACCGTTTCTGTTTCAAAAGTGATCTCAGCAATGTCAGTTTAAAAGAAAACAATGATAATGAAATGGAATGCCAATGCAATATATATCTATGTTAATATAGCGATTCTAGCTTTAACCCAACCCTTTTGTATCTTGGACTCAAGTTTCGTGGTTTCGTAAGTTGTTCATGTCTTTTTCCCCTCATACTTCCTTGAGTTTGGCTATTGGATTGCAATTGTTGCATTTGGAATAGGTTGGTTGCTTGGTTTTCAAACTTTTATTGCCCAAAATTTTACTCCTCCGCTCGAGTAGCACTTCTTGCGCTCGAGCGAACTTTGTAAACTCTCAGTACGTTTATAGGTTTGCAAAACTAGTAGGAGAGTGTATTCTAAACTCGAGCAGTACTTTCTACGCTCGAGCGGTCTCAACTAGAGCGATCTTTCTTGCGCTTGAGCGTTAGTCTGTTGTTTGCAAAACTACTGGGAGTGTGCATTCTGTGCTCGAGCATTACTTCTTGTACTCAAATAGAACACTTATTGTGTCTGAGGCTCGAGCGTTACTTCTTGCGCTCGAGCGGACTATGCATATATTAGTTCGTAAAAGTCACTTTTTATATCACTTTTTTATCTCTTTCTCTCTCTAAACATTTCAAAAACCCTAGATCTAGAGTTTCTCTCTCTAAAACTCATCTTCTCTCTTCCAAAGCACCTAGATCCGTTGGGTTCTCGACCCTAGTGTCTTTAAGAAAAAGATAGAGCATCTCAAGAGCTCCATTTTGGTCCGAACAAAACTTGGTTTTGGCGTCTTTGAAGTTCCTCCGTTGCTTTTTTGATCTCTAGCTTCAAGGTAGGGACTTTCTACACGCTTTTTTGGTTCGTAACTTAGTTATTTGTTGATGTGTAAGAAATGTTGGAATTTGAGATGATTTTGAACAAATCTAAGGTTAATGTATGTATTAAAAATGGTTATGGGAGTAGGTGTGAGGTTGTGTTGTGATAAATTTGTTGATTTTGATACTCGGGATGGATTTTGGAAGAAAATGGAGCTTTGCCCTAAAATGTCTCAAATAGTTATTTTGTATAAATAAATGAAATTTGTATTGAGAATATGAAATTAGATGAATGTTTATATAGATGGTGGAGTTGGATATGTGTTACTTCTCACCTATAGAAATTTGGATAATTTATCTATCTTGGAGATTGTATATCTCTTTATAAACAAGTATTTGGGCTATCAGTGGAGGATAACTATGATTGTTGTAGAAATTGCATGAGGCTTAGGTGAATTGAAACTAATCTCTTATCCGTTATCATTGAATATGACTATGTCTTTGATACATTGTAAATGTATGATGTTTAGGAGAAGAAAGGGGATGTACTCCATGTTTGGGAAAAGAAAAGAGATGGACTCCATTGAATTAAGTTGGCTTGTGTGTCTAGGGTGAAAGTCCCGAAAATTGCATGTATACATGGGTGCCGATTCCCGCGGACGAAATATTTGTAAAATGGCAAAATGGAAGTATTTGAATAATGGTTGTGTTGGTTAGAGACCCACTGAGTTGTACCCTCAGTTTGGTTGTCTGAATGAAATGGTGAATGGCTTATGAATTGAGATAGAATGAATTGAGATGTAAAGCTCGACATGGCATGGTTTCATGAAAAAGTTATAAATGATTTTATCATGGGCATTGGATATGCTTATCGTACTTATATCTTTGTTAAGATTCATGCATCGTGTTAGATTGTTTCTACTGGACTTTGGCTCACTCTATTTAGGAAAAACCATTTTCAAGTGTTGGTGATATGCCTCCACCAAGACAATAGCTTGGAGGGATTTGAAGCAAGAGCTTCTCTTTTGTTGTATTTATTTTGTATAGCCAATGGCTTTATTTGTGTTGAGCTAAACTCATATTGTTGTGACCAAGTAGTGACTTGGAAAGATGTAAGCCTTTAGGGCATATGAATATTTGTTTAGCTTTCGTTCCTTTTTATTACCTGTAACACATGTCGTAGATTCAGGATGAACTATTTATGAATGTATATCGCATGTGTCACCTTTTGTTTATTAACTCTGATTAATGGAAGCTTATTTTTTCATTTATGTTATCTTGTATTAGTTGTCTTGGGTTGGATCATTATAATTTTTCAAGGCATTACAACTTGATATCAAAGCGTACCGGATTTGAATACTTTGGGTACATGGGAAATGGTTATTGCCACAATAGGTTTGTCTCGCTTGATAGAGACTTCAGTATGTACGATGTGCTCACATAAAAACATGCTTATGTGGTTATATGGGTATGAGATTTAGTTTCTAGGATGTTGATTGAGTCTACGAGTTTCTAGAAGTCCTATTAGAAAAGCACTTGATCACTGCTGTTTCTAATTAGAACTCTGGCAACGCCGCAGGACAGTCATTATCCGAAAATGAAATTCGTATGAGTTTATGTGACAATGTGCTTGTGTAGAGTGAATTACTATTGTCCACTGCATTAGAACGCGAGTGAGTTAGTTTCGGCACATTTGTAAATGTGCTAATCTCTTGTGTTACCTTCATTAGGATGTCAGGACGTGGACGTGGTGGCGTGGTAGGCCTAGGAGGCATGAGGTGCCTTTATCGGATGATGGTCCAGCACAAGAAGAAGAGGTTGGTTAAGCCAATGTGGCCAAACCAATGGCTCAGCAGGCCATGAGCACCTCAGCCCACAAAATGGCCAGAGCATTGCGGGCGTCTATGGACATTCTCAGAGCTGAGAATCAAGTCCAGGCCCAAGTAGCTGAGGCCTGACCATCTTTCTTGAAACGGGAGTTTTTTTAGTCAAATCAGGATGAGTTTTTGGGTGATCTGGGAGGCTTTTGTTAGTGCCTTCTAGGATAAGTTCTTGCCTCCCACAGTTCGGGAGAAGTTGATAGATCAGTTCTCCATGCTTGTGCAGTTGAACACTCCGGTGGCCGAGTTTAAGGCCACACTTACTAACTTGTCGATGTTTACACTTGAACTCATGGTGACCGAGGAGCGCCGTTGTTTAAAGTTCGAGAAGAGATTGAGGACCGGGCTCATGTTCAAAATGGCTGGGTCAACGATTAGAGACTATGGACGCATTGTGGAAGTGGCGGCTTATCTGGAGACCATAATGCAGATGGAGGAGGAGAGGATGAAGGGCTCTAGAAGGAGTCAGGATATTTATGGGGACAATAAGAGGCAGAGGGGTTCTAACCCACAACAATCCCGGGGAGCTCAGTCGAGGTCCACTTTTCCAGTACCGAGTTCAGGCTCTGGGAGAAGTGGTTAAGGAGATATCATTTGTTTCAGGTGTGGTCAGTAAGGCCACAAGTCTCCAGCTTGCTCATAGAGAAGAGGAGGGCAACGGTCTGCATTGTCTTCGGCTCGTTCTCAAAGCTAGAGTCAGGGGAGAGGCCAGCCACTTACTTGTTATCAGTGTAGGCAGGCGGGGCACATGAAGAGGTTTTACCCTCAGTTGGGCAACACAGCTGGTGCGTCTGGTTCGAGGCAGACACAGAGCTACCAGCCAATACAGTCAGTACAGGCCTCGAGGGCTAATCAGGGAGCCTCTTTAGCTCAGTCAGTGCATCAGTTTTGGGGTTAGAGCGCATCAGGTTGAGCAGAGACTGACAGGGCGTGCGTATGCTGTTACCGCACCAGATCTTGTACCAGCTCCTTCAGTAGTGAGAGGTACCTTCTTGTTTTGCAATTCAGTTGCTAATGTGTTGATTGATACGGGTGCATCCTATTCATTTATCTCGTCTGCATTTGCATCGGTTCTAGGGTTAGAGTTGGCTTGGTTAGCATCTCCTCCCTGTGTAGAGTCACCTATTGGTGGTGAGATTGTTTTAAAGCAGGGGTGTCGGAGTTATGACATAAAGGTTGTCAGTTGCTGACTTCCTTTTGCATTTGTGTTTATTGACATGTCTAGTTTTGATGTTATTTTGGGTATGGATTGGTGTAGAAACCCCATTTTTGACCACCCTTAAGACTTGGGCACCTCAGGTTGAACACTCGATGATGAAAAGTGAAGCTATACAATTGTTTAAGTTCTTCAGTAAAAGGCTTCAATTTTTGAGCTTCTAATCCCAACCTTACACCCTATTTTGACCAAAACTATTTTAGACCTTAAAACCCTCTTTTTCAAAATATTTTTGCAAATGTTTCTATGATATTCTGAGACTCGCATTTCATTTAAAATATTGCACTTTTCGGTAAATCGAGTAAGGACAAAGTGGAAATATGTGAAAAGGAGGTGAACTCTTTGAAAAATCTTTAAAAATATCTTATTTATAGGTTTGGAGTTAGAGGAAATAGGAGGGGAGGGAATAAAACTAATTGGGGAAAATAACGAGCATCAAACCGTTAAGAGAGAAATGAGCATCCTTCACAAAATTAGGAATAACTCTTTGTATACTTAGAATTTAGATGTGACACCACTACTATTGGAAAGTAGACTTCTAGGGCTTCAATTTAGACTCAAGAATCACTTAAAACTAAGTCCGGATGAGGGAGATATGCCCGTTTGAAGTCCGACTTGAGAGCAGTCTTTTGTGGCCGGCCGACCACTTTTTATGGCCAGCCGTACAAGTCATTGGCCGGCCTGCCAGGTGTCCTGAGAGGCAGATATTTACAGCCAAGTGTCCCCATAGGCCAATTTTAGTGGTCGGCCGACTAGTTTTCCCAGTAGAACAGATATTTGTTGCCAGCTGTTTCCACAGGTACATGCACTGCACCAGCTGGCTCAATATAGATATTTCCGACAAAGGCACATGTTTTTCTATATATACTTGACCATACCTTTTTTTTTTTTAGGTTAGAAAAAATTACAAAAGCTCAAACTCTTGAAAAGCTGTCTCCCTCTCTATCTTGCAACACACATACACTACCCAAACACTTCCTAAACCAAATATTCGAGGCTCCTTGCTAAGGTTTTGAGCTAAAATTTCAACTCTTGAGGGTGATCACTTGTTGGTTTGTGAATCAAAGAGTAACCTCTCTTCAAGAGGTATAATTTCTACCTTTTTTACACTACTTCTTCCTTCTCTTTCCTTGCTGTTTTTGAACTGTTTTTGGACTATTTTTTATGGGCTGAAACTTGTGGCTTAAAGCTATCAAAGGTGGACGGGTTAACCACCCTTCTTTGAACCTCGTTCTCTAAGCTTTTGCTCTTGTGTTTTCTACTTCTTTCTCAATTTTTTCTTAACTTTTGGCCACTAATTTTTAGAGTTTTAAAAGGCTAAAATATGTGATTTTGAGGTCCCAAAAATGGAGGGGTTAGCCACCCCTCCTTAGGCTAGCTTACTAGTTTTATTTCTCTCTTATTTTAGCTCACTTTTTTTAGCTTTTCATACTAATTCCAACACTGTTTTGGTGAGTTTTAGGACTGTTTTAGTGTGTTTACTTCATTCATGCTTTGTATAGTATGCTTATAGTGTTGTAGTCCTCATAAGTTTGGTGATTTAGGCCTTAGACACTAACCTATTTGACTTGATAGCTTTTATTTTATGCTTTTCATATATGTGTTTACAATTGCAATAATCATCTCTGCACCCTCTCTTCTTTCTTGGTTTTATTTGTTTGAGAGTCGTTTCAAACGAGTGTTGTTTAAGCATGAGAAAGAGACCTTCTATGCTTAATGGTTTAATCTCTTTAGAGGTTCATTACCAAGGCATTACATCTCTCTCATGCCAAAAACAACTTATTGTTTGACACTTCTCTTCATTAGTGGATATAACTCTCATTTTTGGACTAAAATGATTAAAGAATGGAAAGGTAATTAAAAGGGCTAATAATTGGACTAAAACAGGCACAAGATAACAAAATTGGCTTGGGTTCAATCGGACGTTAATTGAACCTATTACGTCTCGAGTTATTACGTACTCATTAGCGATGTTAATGACTCGAGAAGCGATGTCTACCACTTCCCTAGAGAGGTAACTCCATGATAAGGAGGAGGTTTCGTTAATCTTTTATTTTCATTCATTGAGCTTTTGTCCCATCGATCTAGAGATCATAATGTAACGACCTTGCGATCATTGATGATTTGTGGACCGGTTCTACTCCTCCCTTGATCAATTTCATGATAGGGAGCGGCAGAGAGGATAAACATCCCCTGGAAACACTCTATTTTTGCTTTGTTTCCATTTTATTGTAGCAGGGCAGTACCAAAAATTAGTGGCCGGCCGGCCACCCTACCATCCGGCTGACCACTTTCCTTGGCCGGCTGGCCATCTATTGTTGAGCAAACAGTGGCATTTTTCTTGCAAAACAAAGCAGAAGCTGAG
Source organism: Camellia granthamiana (assembly GCA_036172215.1). Lineage (NCBI taxonomy): Eukaryota > Viridiplantae > Streptophyta > Magnoliopsida > Ericales > Theaceae > Camellia > Camellia granthamiana. Next base: position 266,344 of record JAXFYN010000151.1, read on the forward strand.
GCAAAAACAAAATTATTTTCTGACTGCGGACAGAACAGACCCAGGTAGCAGAATAGAGGCGTTTCTGGGAGGATATTTTTGGTTGCACGTGTGATTCCTCAATTTCTGCGCAAATTAGATTTCATACATAATGTGTTGTAATTAATTAGCTTTCAATTTACAATAGCTAGTTGCTTACTTAATTAATTTCGTGTTGTAATTAATTAGTTGGCCTAATTCTAATTTGTAATAATTAGTTTGTGTAGTTAATTCATTCATTTGGTTTGTAATTGTTAGTTTAAATTCGGACATTCATTCGGACCCTTCTGCGCGAGGAAAAATTGTAATATATGTGTATGTCTTCCAACCCCCACTTCTTTCTCTCTTTTATTTCCTGCTAATAATGGTGGCATCATGTTTTACATTTTCATGTCATTGCCATGACTTATCCATGTTTGCACGCGTAAGGGTTCGGCTTATCATACTAATCAATGTCAATTTCAACTTCCTTAAATCGAATACATGCTTTTATCGCATGGCTTGAATTGACTCACATGCCTCACATGCCATACTAGTAGCACAGCCCATTAATTGAACGTTGTAAGCGTTGTATTAGTCATATTGCATTGTTTAGGAGCATGCATTTCTTCTAATTATTTTATCTTCTTTGGCTTGCCTCAGAGTACTAGGTGAGCATTTTATGCTTTAGCATATTGCATGCGTGCGATTGTTGCCATGTCAAACATGCTTACCATGATGCTAAATGCTTATTTGATATACCTCTTGAATGCCTGTGGATGGAGGCTTTTTCGCTTGAGTTGGGATGATTTGATTAATGTATATATGAGATCACTTTTTCAAGTAGTACATATTCAAAACACTTTTCAAACAAACATGAAATGAAAGCATTCCAAATTTTGTGAATTAGTCTATACTTGTGTGTGTCACATAGTAACAATAGCCTAATAATTGGAACACGAGTATATAATGTAAACAAAAATCACATCATGATTAGTAGAGGTCGATCTTTGATCGGATGAGTGGGGTACTCAATTCATGACCTTTCCCTCTTATACCTAAGTTCCCGAGCCGAGGCACTTTGGTGTTGACAGATACATGGCCTTTGGCACGAGTCATGGGTTTCCTAAATTTCTAAAAAATATTTAGTGGTGACTCTAAAATCTGGCAATGCAGTTCATTTTTGACATTTTCGATTAAAAATTGATTTTTCAAAAAATTGCCAGATTTGGACTCTTTCGTATTATCCGTTTCACATTGCACTTGTGAAACCAGATTTAGAACCATGGGAGTCCGAGCTGTAGGGCTATCATACCCGAGGAGACTAAACCCCTCCGAGAAGCATGAAAAGCAAGCTACAACTGGTTATAATCATATCAGGCTGTCATAGATTGCTACCATCAGAGGGTTACTCTATGTACCTTGAACAGTGATTGCTTTTATTTCTTGGGGGATCGGGTTAATAGAGTCTTATAACCAGTGTATGATCTGCGTGGGCAGAGTGAACTTAGTTGCCTTCTTGCCAACTTCTTGAGTAGGGAGTGTGATGAAGTCCGAGTTGAGTTAGCAAGGGTGGTTTGTGAATATTCGAATTTTTTTCTCGAGGATCTTACTACTTTACCACCTCATCGAGAGATCAAGTTCTCTATTGATTTAGTATTTGGCACAGCATCGATTTCTATGGCACCGTATAGATTTGCACCTACCGAGTTGAGTGAGTAGATGACTCAACTCCAAGAATTGTTAGATAAGGATTTTATCTGCCCTAGTATTTTACCATGGGGAGCACCAGCTCTCTTTGCCAAAAAGAAAGATGGTGCGTTGCGACTTTGTATAGATTACCGGAAGTTGAACTGGGTGACTATTAAGAACAAGTACCAAATGCCTCGTATAGATGATTAGTTTAATCAGTTGAGGGGGTCATGTTGTTTCTCTAAGATAGACTTGAGATCAGGTTATTAATAGTTAAGAGTAAGGGAAGAGGATATCCAAAAGACGGCATTCTGTACGCGGTATAGCCATTATGAGTTCTTAGTGATGACTTTTGGGCTAATCAATGCACCGACTGTGTTTATGGATTTGATGAATTGAATCTTCCATGAGTTCCTATGCACCGGGTGTGTTTATGGATTTGATGAATTGAATCTTCCGTGAGTTCCTAGACCGTTTTGTGGTCATCGTTGTGGATGACATCTTGATTTACTTACCTTCTGAGGAGGAGGACGAGGAATACTTGCGAGTGGTGCTTGAGTTGCTTAAAGCCCACAAACAATATGCTAAGTTTGGGAAATGTGAATTTTGGGTGAGGGAAGTTAAGTTCTTAGGCCATGTGGTATTCGGGAAAGGGGTGACTATAGATTCATCCAAGATAGAAGCAATGCAATATTGCGGACAACCTAAGAATGCTTTTGAGATCTGTAGTTTCTTGGGGTTAACGGGGTATTATTGTAGATTTGTGAAGGATTTCTCTAAGCTAGCCTCACCATTGACTAGACTGACAAGGAAAGAGATAAAATTTGTATGAAGTGAGACTTGTGAGAAGTCTTTTCAAGAGCTTAAGGTTAGACTTACCACAGCTCCAGTTTTGATTATTCCGGAGAGGGATTTGGGCTATTCGGTGTATTGTGATGCCTCACGGGAAGGTTTGGATTGTGTTTTGATACAAGAGGGGAAGGTAGTAGCCTATGGCTCATAGCAGCTAAAAACACATGAGAGGAACTACCCTACTCATGACTTAGAATTAGCGGCGATGATCTTTGCCTTAAAGATTTGGGGTGTTTTTTTTATCACAAGAGTCTGAAATATTTGTTTACACAAAAAGACTTGAATCTAAGGCAGAGGAGGTGGATGGAGTTCATAGAGGATTATGACTTTGAGTTACATTGGAAGGCCAATATTGTGGCCGATGCATTGAGGAGGAAATCTATTAACAGTGCAACTTGTATTGCCATTCAGGAATAGGAAATGTTGGGTACTATCGGTAAGTTTGACTTGCATCTCGGCGAGTCCATTAAGTTGGCAGCCTTGTTTTCAGTAGTTGCACAACCTACACTTGTGAACCGAGTGATAGAATCCCAGAGGGGTGACCTTGAGGTAGAATGCCTCCGGGAGAAGATCTCCAGCGGGAAGGTAGAGAGAGGGTTGAATGTGTACTCCGACTTGAGTGTTAGATACCTTGACCGTCTCTTTATGCTGGAGTCTTGCTGAGAGGAAATACTCCGAGAGTTTTACCATTTACGCCTTGCGGTGCATCTGGGAGACACAAAGATGTATCACAACCTTAGCCACCAGTTTTAGTGTAAGGGAATGAAAAATGATGTGGCCATGTTTGTGTCGAGGTGCCTTACTTCAACAAGTGAAGGCCGAACATCAAAGACCAGCGGGTTTATTACAACCCTTGCCTATAGCCGAGTGAAAGTGAGAGCATGTCACGATGGATTTTGTTGTGGGTCTTCCGAGGACTCAACGGGGTAATTATGCAATTTGGGTGGTAGTTGACCAGTTAACTAAGTCAACGCACTTTATGCCTATGCGTGTGAGTGACTCGGTAGATCATCTTGCCGACCTTTGTATTAGGGACATAGTGAAGTTGTACGGGGTCCCTGTGACGATTGTCTCAAATAGAGATCCGCGTTTCACAGCGCGGTTGTGGCAGAGCCTACAGAGTGCCTTGGGCACGAGATTGACTTTTAGTACTGCGTATTGTCCTCAGACTGACAGGCAGTCCGAGCGTACTATTCAGATCCTTGAGGATATGCTTCGGGCTTATGTTCTTAACTTTAAGGGGTCACGGGAGAGACACTTGCCCTTAGTGGAGTTTGCCTATAACAATAGCTTCCAATCGAGTATTGGCATGGCACCGTTTGAGGCCTTGTATGGTCGACCGTGTAGATCCCCTGTGTGTTGGGCCGAGGTGGTTGATGCACCTATGTTGGGTCTAGAGTTTGTCTGGGAAATGACGGAGAAAGTCGTACTTATTCGTAAGAGGTTAGCTACTGCCCAGAGTTGCCAGAAAAGTTATGCCGACTGTAGGAGGAGACCCTTATCTTTTGAGGTGGGAGACCATGTCTTCTTGAAGATATCACCTAGGAGGGGTTTGATGAGGTTTGGAAAGAATGGGAAGTTGTCCCCTCGATTCATTGGGCATTTTGAAATCCTTGAGCGGATTGGAGAGGTAGCTTATTGTTTGGTTTTGCCGCCATAGCTTTCCGGGGTTCATGATGTGTTCCATATTAGCATGCTTCGAAAGTATGAGTCGGATTCATCGCACGTGTTAGATTGGACTGACTTAGAGGTAGATGAGGACACCTCATATGAGGAAAGACCGGTGAGAGTCTTGGACACTCGGGACCAAGTCTTGCGAGGCAAGACAATTCCCTTGGTTAAAGTACTATGAAAACATCACGAGATTGACGAAGCAACTTGGAAACGTGAGTTGGAAGTCCGTGAGAAGTATTCAGACTTATTTGTTGATGTTTGAGCATGTATTGAAATTTTGATTATGTTAATCAAATATGAAAACATTGTATATGTTTTGAGAACATGGAAACATTGTATGTGTTATATATGTTTTGGAAACACGGATTTAATGTAAACATTGTATATGCTTTGGAAAAATGTGAATTGTGCTGTCAATGTTAGAACTTGTGTATCGAGTTGATGAGAATGGGTGACTATTGTGATCAATTTAAACATAGTTTTAAAAATTGATTTAAAATTTTGGAGACGAAATTCCTTAAGGGGGGAGATTATAGCGATTCTGGTTTTAACCTGACCTTTTTGTATCTTGGACTCGGATTTCATGGTTTCGTAATATTGTTCATGTCTTTTTTCCCTCATACTTCCTTGAGTTTGGCAATTGGATTGTAATGGTTGCGTTTGGAATAGGTTGGTTGATTGGTTTTCAAACTTTTGTTGCCCAGAATTTTACTCCTCAGCTCGAGCAGCACTTCTTGCGCTCGAGCAAGCTTTGTGAAATCTCAATACTTTTGCAAGTTTGCAAAATTACTAGGAGAGTTTATTTTATGCTTGAATGGTGCTTTCTGCACTTGAGTGGTCTCAAAGCGGCCTTTCTTGCACTCGAGCATTGGTCTGTTGTCTGCAAAACTATTAGGAGTGTACATTTTGTGCTCGAGCAGAACAACTTATTGTGTTTGAGACTCGAGCGTCACTTCTTGCACTCAAGGGGACTATGCGTATATCAGTTCGTAAAAGTCACTTTTTTCATCTCTTTCTCTCTCCAAACATTTCAAAAACCTTAGATCTAGAGTTTCTCTCTCTAAAACTCATATTCTCTCTTCTACAGCACCTAGATCCGTCGGGTTCTCGACCCTAGTGTCTTTGGGAAAAACATAGAGCATCTTAAGAGCTCCATTTTGGTCCGAACAAAACTTGGTTTTGGCACCTTTGAAGTTCCTCAATTGCTTCCTTGATCTCTAGCTTCAAGGTAGGGACTTTCTACACTCTTTAATGGTTCTTAACTTAGTTATTTGTTGATGTGTAAGAAATGTTGGAATTTGGGATGATTTTGAATAAACCTAGAGTTTTGGTTTAAAATCAAAAGAGGGGTTTTCAAATGTAAACCAAACCAAACCAAGCCTTAAGTCCCATCAAATGGGGTCGGGGTTTTCAAATGTATGTATTAAAAATGGTTATGGGAGTAGGTGTAAGGTTGTGTTGTGATAAATTTGTTGATTTTGATACCCGGGATGGATTTTGGAAGAAAATGAAGCTTTTTCCTAAAATGCTTATGGAGTTGGATATGTGTTACCTCTCACCTATGAAAATTTGGATAATTTATGTCTTGGAGATTATATATCTGTTTAGAATTATCTGTTTGGGCTATCAGTGGATGATAGTTATGATTGTTGTAGAAATTGCATAAGGCTTAGGTGAATTGAAACTAATCTATTATCCGTTGTTATTAAATATGACTATGTCTTTGATATATTGTAAATGTATGATGTTTGGGAGAAGAAAAGGGATATACTCCATGTTTGGAAGAAGAAAAGGGATATACTCCATGTTTGGAAGAAGAAAGATGATGGACTCCATTGAATTAAGTTGGCTTGTGTGTCTAGGGTGAAAGTCCCGAAAAGCATGTGTATACATGCATTTCTTTTCTCTTTTAATTAAAGAAATCTCAACACGGTAATCATCATTACCAATTTTCATCTTTTCAAGATAAGTATAACAATATACTATTCGCTATTTTCTCAATATCAATTTCTCTTTTACATGGAATTTCAACAATAGGGATGAATATATCAATTTCCTCATTATTTCTCAAAAATGAATATCAACAATTCATGATTTCATCAAATCCCAACTGTTCTCCAAATTTCCAAAATCTAGAGTTTTCACAACCAAAAAAAAAAAAAAAAAAAGCAAAAAAATAGTGTTTCTCATTTTGAAAAATTTTACGCAATTAGAAACCCCAACCAACTCATATTTTTCATCAATACAACATTTTTGTCAACTTCCTCAAGTTTAGGATTTTCACAAAATTAGGGTTTCCTTATGTTTGAAAAGATTTTTGCTCATGAAACTCCCAAAACATTCACATAGTTCATAAATTAAAAGATTTTGTAAATGATTTGAGAAAAACTATCTTTGAACAAAACACAATCTCATAAAAATCAAACCCTAACTCAATACACTCCAAACAACATCAAAATAACCATAGACTTACAAAAATGTATATATAACTAAAAGAAAATCCTTACCTCAAACCCAAGAGGAGAGAAGAATGAAAAGCCCTAAAAATCGACTGCGTCGGAATACAATCTCCACTGCACAACATGAAGCTGTTAATGAGCTCTCCAAAAATGCCTCAAGGACACCTATCTAAATCTTCATAGTTTTTGAGAAATCTAAGAGAGGAGTTGAAAGTGGTTGTGTTTTTAGAGAGGGATGAGAGAAAAAATGAGTATAGAGAGGAAAACGAATGAGAAAAGTGATGAGAGAGGGAGATGAAATCAGAGTTTATAAAAGATGGTATGAAATTCAAAGCTAAATAAGACATTTCCGCACATGCCTGCCCTTGGCTACATGTGCGACGCTCTCCCCGCATGTGCCCTCTGTATATGCTTTTATTCCAGAATGCAACCCAGAAAACCAAGCTTTCCCCGCATGTACAGTTTTGTTTATTAGATAGGTTTACTAAACTCAACAAGTATTCCTCCACCCTGGTTCCACCTCTGCACGCTAAACAAGAAATTCTTGAACCCGGAGTAAGTTAGGGTGAACACACAAGAAGATTTTTGAAAAGTGGTGCACTCTCACGGTCGACAAGGGCTCGAATTAATATCAAAACTCTAGATGTACAGATTAAACGAGAATAAGAGAATGAGGAATTCGGGTTATGTACCTAGGACATTATATTCAAAACCAAAATGATTACTATTTGGACTTCTAGATCTACACATAATACATCAAAAAATTAATAATGACTTAAAAATTAGAAAGTCTGCAATGTTCTTACAAACGATAATAATATTTCCCTTTGGCAATCACATCTCACTAAAGGAAAATTGAAAAAATAAATAAATAAACAAAACATAATCAACAAGAAAAAAAATTTCCTAAATGTTCACTCTCTTAAATGTCACGAAAATGTAGGAAAAATAATTCTTTGAGGAAGGTGTTTTATTCAAAATAAGATTGAATTGTTCTAATAAAAAATTGATAGGACTTGGTGTTTTTTCTTCAAAAAAAAAAAAAAAAAGGACTAATTAATTATTTTCCATATTAGATATCAAATTTTATAGAAATTGAAAAAATATTTCAAAATTTTTTAAATATAAAATATATAAATCCATTTTGTTTTTGTTTTTGTTTTTTTTTTTTATAAGCTATCATCTTCTATAACTCCATATCTTCATTTGGGGGCGATAGTCCACCCAATCCAGCTTGATGTTTTTAGAGTTTGAGAAATAATGAAAGCAGACACTAATAGCATTTTTCTGTATGATCTGCAAAACCAATGCCCATCACCCAAAGGAAACCAAATTTCTTGTTGAATTTCACCTTTGAGGCTAAAAACAAAAAAACAAGGTTGCATTCCCTATAAACCTGAGCAATCCATTTATACTTGCAAATACTCCTCCCTTGTTTTTATTTTATTTATGGACTTTTCTTAGGTGTGCCTTACATATGGTATGCAAGGCATTTACACCCATTTTATTTTGCATTTACACCTTTTATGTATTGGGTTTTTGAAAGTTTACACATTGGTGACCTGCTAAACGGGTCACTTTGCAGGTAAATTAATTAAATAATATAATATATTAATAATTTCATTAAAGGTCCTAAAAGGTGTTAAAATGTGAAAAACTTTCAGAAACTAGTGTAAGTATTTTGACGAAAAGGTATAAACTTTCAGAAAAAGGTGTAAACTTTCAGAAAATGGTGTAAGTGTTTGGACGAAAAGGTATAAACTTTCAGAAAATGGTGTAAGTATTTTAACAAAAATGTATAAGTTTAGAAATTTTTCAGAAAAGGTGTAACGTTTCAGAAAATGGGTGTAAAATTTAGGTTATTGTAAATTTTATCGACAAATAACAGTTTAGTCGCTAAAGGTTGAAAATTTTATTACCATCGGCCCCCCTCTTCTCTGTTTTCCACTGCCCCTCTCTCTGTTGTCTCTCATACGCACACAGAATAGTCACCACCAATCCTGACCCTCGCTGACCACCCAAGTGTCGGTGGCCTTCGGTGCTCACCGCCGTCTGACATCGCCACCGCTACGGCCACTGCCACCGGCGCTTTCGCAAATCAAAGATTTTTTTTTCTCTCTCTCTCTCTATCGATCTCGGTCTCTCTCTGTTAATATCAGCCTCTTCTCCGTCAATGTCGGTCTCTCTCTGTCGATCCCTGTCTATCTCGATCTATCTCCAGCGATCTCGGTCTGTCTCCAGCTATCTTGGTCTGTCTGTGTCGATCTCGATCTCTTCTCTGTCGATCTCGGTCTCTTCTCTGTCGATCTCGGTGTGGCTGTCTCTGTCGATCACTCTCCATCTCGGTGTTTCTGTCTGTCGATCTCGGTCTGTCTGACTGTCTCTCTCTCTGTCCCTTCGTCTATATTAAAAATTGTTCTCTTTTACATTGACATACTTGGTTGGATCCCAAACTCGTGTTCTCTGAAACGGACTTGTACTGAGAGAAATACCAAGCCCTCCGAAACGCCGCTTCTCTCTTACATTGCCATTATTTGAACAAGACAAATACAGGTTGATTGGATTTTAGGAACTTACACGTTTTGTGAAAAAACGGAACTTACACCTTTTGCGAAGTTACTTACATCTCTTCTGAAAACACTTACACTATTTGTGGAAGGTTACACATTTGTGAAATAATTTACTTTGTAAAATTTTCACATTTTCGTTGAAATACTTACACCTTTTGTGAAAAGTTACTACTTTTGTAAACAATTTTATTAAAAAAATTTACACATTTTATTGGAAGTTACATATTTTCTGAGAACAGAAATTACACTTTTTTTTGCAAATAACTTACATCTTGGTTGAAAAAATTTATACCTTCTATGGAAAATATGTTTCGATAAAGTTTACACATTTTGTTAAAAACTAACACCTTTGCTGAAAGTTTACACCTTTTCTGAGAAGTTGCTCCATTTGTGAAACAATTTTTTTTCAGAAAATTTACACATTTTATTAGAACTTACACCTTTTATGACATAACTTACATCTTTTGTAAAAATATTTACACCTCTTATGGAAATATGTTTGAATAAAATTTACACATTTTCTTAAAAACTTACACGTTCTCTGAAAGTTTACACCTTTTACTGGAAATATTTACACATTTTCTGGAAGGTTACTCTGATTGTGAATTAATTTTTTTCAGAAAATTTACACCTTTTGTGACATAACATACATCTTTTTTGAAAATGTTTACACCTCTTATGGAAAATATGTTTGGATAAAGTTTACACATTTTGTTGAAAGTTTACACATTTGGGGGAAATACTTAAAGTTACACCTTCTGTGAAATTATATTTTCCATAAAATTTACACCTTTAATGGGAACTTACACATTTTCTGGAAAAAAAAAATACACCATTTGTGACATAAGTTACATCTTTTGGGAAACCATTTACAAGTTTTTTTGAAAATTTACACCTTTCATAGAAAAAGATTTGCATAAAATTTATACCTTTTGTTAAAAACTTACACCTTTTCTAAATGGTTACACCTTTTTGTGGAAATACTTACACTTTTGCTGAATGGTTACTCCTTTTGTGAAAGAACGTTCTCCATAAAATTTACATCTTTTATGGGATATTACACCTTTTCTGAATCTATTTACACCTTTTTTAAAAATTTACACCTTTTATGGAAAATATATTTTCATCAAGTTTACACCTTTTTTTAACAACTTACACCTCTTTTGAAAAGTTACTTCTTTTGTGAAAATCCAAATTTTAAAAAAATTTACACCTTCTAATAGGAGTTACACCCTTTCTCAAAACAAAATTTACACATTTTCTGACATAAGTTACATCTTCGGTGAAGACAATTACACCTTTTTGAAAATTTACACGTTTTATGGAAAATATGTTTTGATAAAGTTTGTGTTATAACATTTACGAAAGTTTACACTATTTGGTGGAAATACTTACACTTTTTCTGGAAAGTTAAACCTTCTGTGAAAAAAAATCTTTCATTAAATTTACAACTTTTATGGGAACTTATGCCTTTTCCGAAAACAAAACTTATATCTTTTGTGAAAATATTTAAACCCTTTTTAAAAATTTACACCTTCTATGGAATATATATTTTCACAAAGTTTGCATGTTTTATAAAAACTTACACCATCTCTGAAAGTCTACACCCTATGGTGAAAACACTTACACCTTTCATCAAAGGTTACACGTTTCTCGAATTTTTTTTTTCTGTTATATATATTTACACCTTTCGCATAGAACTTACACCTTTTGTTCTACTTTTGCAGAAAAGGTGTAAATTTTATGAAAGAAATTATTTGACAAAAGTTTTAACTTTTCAAATATAGTGTATGTTTTTCCGAAAAAAGTGTAAATAACCTCAGAGAAGATATAAGTTTTGTTTTCACTAAAGGTGTAAGTTCAAATAATATGTGTAAATTTTATGAAAAAAATTATTTCACAAAATGTGTAATTTTTCAAGAAAGTTGTAAACATTTCCACGAAAGGGTGTAAAATTTAGGAATAGTTGTAAACTTTGTGAAAGAGAATATTTCACATAGCTGTAAGTATCGTTTTTACAGAAGATATAAGTTCCAACCAAAGCTGAAAATTTTATCAGCACCCACCACCCAACCGTCACGGGCCACCGTTGCCCACCGCCGTTTGACATTGCCACCGCCACCGCCACCGCCGCTGGTGCAGATCAAAGGTTTTTCTTGTCACTATCGATCTTGGTCTCTCTTTGTCCATCTCGGGCTCTTCTCTGTCAATGTCGGTCTCTCTCTCTCTCTCTCTCTGTCGAACTCTGTCTATACCAATCGCTGTCTCTCTCTATCGATCTTGGTTTGTCTGTGTCGATCTCGGTCTGTCTCTCTCTGTCGAACCATGTCTATCTCGGTCTCTGTCTGTCGATATCAGTCTGTCTCTCTCCCTCCCTTCCTCTATATTAAAAACAAGTTCTCTTTTACATCGATATATTGGTTGGATTTGGACCCAGACTGGCTATTCGAAGCCCTCCCAAACGCCCATTCTCTCACACATTGCCATGAACAACACAAATACAGTTTGATTGGATTTTAACAACTTACTCGTTCTGCGAAAAAATGAAACTTACACTTTTTGTGAAGTTAATTTCATCTTTTGTGAAAACACTTACACTATTTGTTGAAGGTTACACTTTTTGTGAAATAATTTATTTTGGAAATTTACACATTTTGTGAACATTTACACATTTTTGTTGAAATACTTACACCTTTTCAGAAAAGTTACCCCTTTTGTAAAATAATTTTATTACAAAAATTTACACATTTTATTTGAAGTTACACCATTCTGAAAACAGAACTTACACCTTTTGCCAAATAACAAACATGTTTTGTGAAAAAATTTACTTTCTAAAAAACTGAAACGTTGTATGGAAAATATGTTTTCATTAAAGTTTACACCTTTTCTTAACTTTTCTGAAAACATTTACACCCTTTTTGAAAGTTTACACCTTTCATAAAACATACACCTTTTCTTAAAGTTTATACCTTTTGGTGGAAATACTTACACGTTATCTGAAAAGTTACTCCATTTGTGAAATAACTTTTTCCATAAAATTTACACCTCTTATTAGAACTTACACCTTTTCTGAAAACAAAAGTTACACCTTTTGTGAAATGACATCCATCTTTTGTCAAAACAGTTAAACCTTTTGAAAATTTACAACTTTTATGGAAAATATGTTTTCAAAAAGTCTACACCTTTTGTTAAAAACTTACACATTTTCTGAAAATTTACCCCTTTTGGTGGTAATACTTACACCTTTTCTGAAAATGTACTCCTTTTGTGATTTTTTTTTTTTTTCATGAAATTTACACCTTTTATTACAAGTTACACCTTTTATGAAAACAAAAGTTACACGTTTTGTGACATAACTTACATGTTTTGTGAAAATAGTTACATCTTTTTTGAAAATTTCCACCTTTTATGGAAAAGTTTTCAACTTTTGTTAAAAACTTACACATTTTCTGAGAAGTTACTCCTGTTGTGAAATAGTTTTTACACCTTTTCTGAAAACCAAAGTTACACATTTTGTGACATAACTTATATCTTTGTGAAAACAGTTACACGGTTTTTGAAAATTTACACGTTTGATGGAAAATATGTTTTCATAAAGTTTACACCTTTTGTTAAAAACTTACACTTTTTCTGAAAGTTTACACCTTTTGGGGAAAATATTTACACCTTTTCTGAAAAGTTACTCCATTTGTGACCAAAAAAAAAAAAAAAAAAATTGCAAAGAATTTACCCCTTTTATTATAACTTACAGCTTTTGTGCCAAACTTACATCTTTTGTGAAACATTTACAACTTTTTCCATAAAAGGTGTAAATGTTTTCACAAAAAATGAATGTTATTTGACAAAAGTTGTAACTTTTGTGAAATGAAAATGTGTAAGTTCAAATGAAAGGTGTAAATTTTATGGAAAAAATTATTTCTGAAAAGGTGTAAGTATTTTCACCAAAAGGCATGAACTCACTGAAAAGGTGTATCCTTTTAAGAAAATGAGTAAATTTTCTTAAAGGAAATTTTTCATAAATAGTGTGAATTTTCCAAAAAGCTGTAAATGTTTTCACAAAAGATGTAAGTTATTTGACAGAAGGTGTAAGTTTTCTTTTTAAAAAGATGTAAGTTCCAATAGGAGGTCTAAATTTAATGAAAAAATAATTTCACAAAAGGAATAACTTTTCAGAAATGGTGTAAGTAATTCCACTGAAAGGTGTAAACTTTCAGAGAAGGTGTAAGGTTTCATAAAAGGTATAAATTTTATGAAAGCAAATTTTCCATAAAAAGTGTAAATTTTTAAAAAAACGTGTAAATATTTTCACAAAATATGCAAGTAATGTCACAGAAGGTGCAAATTTTGTTTTCAGAAAATGTGTGACTTCCAAGAAATGGTGTAAATTTGATAAAAAAAAAATAATTCACAAATGGAGTAACTTTTCAGAAAAACGTGTAAGTATTTGCACCAAAAGGTGTATGTTTTTAGCAAAAGGTGTGAATTTTATGAAAAAATTTATTTCACAAAAGGTGTAACTTTTGAAAAAAGATTTATGTTTTTCACAGAAGGTGTAAATGATTTCAAAAATAGTCTAAGTCTTCGATTCACAAAATGTGCAAATTTTATGCAAAGCTTATTTTACAAAAGAAGTAACTTTTCAGAGAAGGTGTAACTATTTTCAGCAAAAGGTGTAAGATTTAAGAAAAGGTGTAAGTTTGAACAAAAGATGTATATTTTTGGAAAGAAATTATTTCACAAAAAGTGTAATTTTTGAGAAATGGTGTAAGTTTTTCCACAAAAGATCTAAGTAAATTAGCAAAAGGTGTAAGTTGCGTTTTAAAAAATGTGTAAGTTTGAACAAAAAGTGTAAATTTTTGGAAATTTTTTTTTTACAAAAAGTATAACTTTTGAGGAATCCTGTAAGTAATTTCACTACAACGTATAAGTTTTTGAAAAGGTGAATGTTTTAACAAAATGTGTAAATTGTATGATACAATTTCTTTCACAAAAGGTGTAAATTTTTTGAAAAGGTGTAAGTTTTTTCACAAAAGGTGTAAGTCACTTCACAAAACGTGTAAGTCATGTTTTCACGAAAGGCATATGTTTTTCCACAAAAGCTTTAAGTGACTTCAAAAAAATGTGTAAGTTTTGTTTTTACAAAAAGTGTAAGTTCCAAGAGAAGCTGTAACTTTTATGAACAAAATTAATTTATAAATGATGTAACTTTTCATAAAAAGGTGTAAGTAAAGTCAGAAAAGGTGTAAGTTGTTAGAAAAATTATAAAATTTTCAAAAAAGGCATAAGCGTTCAGAAAAGGTGTAAGTTCCCTCGGCACGTCCGTCTCTCTTCCATCTCAGACCCTCTTTCTCTCTGTTTGTCTGTCTCTCTTCGTCTCTCTGTTGTTCCATTTCCCCGTAGCTGTAAGGTTTTACAGAGAAAAATATTTGAGGGCAAAAATCATATTGAAAGAACAAGCTTATTTATTTGAGTTTAGCGAACATCAATCATTTAAGTTCTTGGGAAGGCTAGCCATGGAAGTGGATGCATAAATTCTTTTTTGAAATTGATTTTTTTCGCTGGAGCACAACCGCGAGGGTTAATCGAGCACCACCGTCGCTTTGTCACCTCCGGTTGGTATTTCCTTTATTTCGCGCTCTCTCTTTCTCTGCCTCCTTGTTTGTCTTCTTTCATTCACATATACCTTCACACCCAACCCGAAATTGACCCAATAGGAACTGTTCTGTACTCCATTTTTGTATTTTGTGCTATTTGAATAGGAACTCTTCCCTCTACTACCCCAAATCAACCCAATAGGAAGTGTTCTGTACTTGATTTTTGTATTTTCTCCCTTTCCAATAGGAAGTCTTTCCTGTGCTATCAGTGCTGCAACTTAAACATAGGTATCATAGTAGTTAGCAACAAACATAAAAGGTGTTCTACATTTACATGGCCAACTTGTTAGGTTATATATAACCCAAAAAGACTTAAAA
Source organism: Camellia granthamiana (assembly GCA_036172215.1). Classification (NCBI taxonomy): domain Eukaryota; kingdom Viridiplantae; phylum Streptophyta; class Magnoliopsida; order Ericales; family Theaceae; genus Camellia; species Camellia granthamiana. Next base: position 281,560 of record JAXFYN010000151.1, read on the forward strand.
AATTTTTTGCGTAATGTTGGCATGGGAAAAACAAATTTTTTTTTAGAGTACCCAACAAAACAAAAAGAAGAAACTCGAGAAACAAACAATGAGTAATCTTGATTCAGCAACAGCTAGCACATTCGGTATTCTACTTTCAATTTTGTAGTACTCGGTGATTTTTTTATATTGCCGGAACTTATGTTTAGAAACAACCTGTGTTACACGGAGTCTTCAAAATAGATCAAATACCCATGTTTGGCACCCGAGAGTCAGACAAGGGTATGGGATATGTGTCGGATACTTTTCAATGGATATTTCTTATATAATTGTATATAATACAATTATTATATGTGCATATTATTGTCAAATTACTATAAATGTCATTTTCACACTGTAAGTTACATATAGTATCATTTTATGTCACATATTATATTAAAAAAAAGAAAATATGATATTTTTTCCCGAGTCCGCGTACCCTTGAATGTAAGATTTAATGAGTCGGACCTGTACATACATACCCGCACCATACATACCCGCACCAAACACCCATACCCTAGTCTGTGTAACACAGGAAACAACTATTTGTTTTAGTGCTGAAGTTCATGCATAGTTGATGGTATTGAACTTCAAACATAGGAAAGCCAAATGAAAGAGTTGAAATGAGGATGACGATTTTCAAATTTTGTAGAGAGCTATTCGTTCCCCACACCCAATTCTTTTCCCAGAGTTGAACCCTTCACTTTCATGGCTTGCCTTACCAACAACTTAAGCCGCTGGAGACAATGGCTGAAAACCAATACCTTCTCCCCACCTGATTCGCACAAGCCTAACAGATTAAGGAAGAAGTTTGCCTTCAATCCTTCTCTAATATCCAACTTGTCTAAGATGTGGTCTATCCGGGCATCGTCAATGCCCTCTCTTTCTGTGGTTGACGTGTCTGTAGGTGAACTCTTTAGGAGAGATCTCAACTATGCGTGCACATAGAGTGCGCTCCCATCCCAGGTGATGTTGAACTTCTTAACTAAGTTCTTCAGTTCTTCAACTTCACGCACAGTTGTAGGGCTGAGGTGAAGAAATGTAGAAAAGGCAACAAGCCTAGGCAATTCATGAAGAAAATTTCATTCGTAGAAATGGAGAACCTTGCCTGTCATTGCACGCAACTCTTGAATGACGGTTACCTTTCTCTTGAAATTATCATCTTTCTGTTAAATAGCAGTTACATTTGAAGAGAAAGGTAGCTGTCATTCAGGAGTTGCGGGCTATCTAGACTTTATTGAGCTAGTTCATGAAATGCGTACTTTCATTTGTGGGAGTATGACCTTCGTCCAAAATGAGAATGGAAGAGTACATTAGTAATATTTGTTAGGAGGTAGCGGCAGTCTTGTTTGTTTCATTGCCACATACAATTGAAGAAACTTGCTTGTACGCCTGGGAAAGTATTCTTCTCTGATCTGCCCATTGTCTGAGCACCCAAAGGTGCTGTGCTCGATTATCCGTTTTTACATAGTAGACGTCATAAAGCGGAATGTCCTCAACTTGCCATGTGAAAAACTCTTTCTTTCATGTAGCCAGAATGCCTTTTGGCAGCACCACCAGTGGTCTAGCATGGGGATACTTGGCCAGAAAACTCCGCATAAAAGTAATTGTCATCAAAGTTTTTCTAGAGCCTGGAGCATGGACCAGGATGCAGCCACCTCGATTCTCTGCAACCAAGTTGCTCAATAGGAAATTGAAGCCCTTAACTTTATGGGGTTTCATCTGGTTTTTGTGCCTGGGATGAGCACCAATTTCAGTGACAGCAAAATCCTGTCCAGATAGTTTAACCCCGTCATGAAATAGTTCAGTTGCTTCCTTGTCCTTTGTAGTCGGGCCTTCATAAAAGTATGTGCGTGTCGTCCTTTAGCCCTAAATAAAAAACAAAATGTAGTCCTTTCTCTTTAATTTTTCAGAAATTATGCATTTATCACTTGTACACATAATTAGTTCAATTGTAAGCTGCGTGAACTAAATGCAAAATTTTGATGTCTGTCCTTTCTTTTGACCGTTTCAAAATCTGTATATGTGTTGGGAAATTATGCGTTTTGTTGTCTGTGTTTACGCAAAGTTTTCAGGTTAACAGCCACATGTTGAAGCCGTTTCTTTGTGTTCTTGTAAATATTGATTGGAATACTTTGCAGGAATTGTCATCATTGCATCTGATGGATATTGGTCACCTCGCACCAACAATGTTAGTTTTCTTCTTCAAGACTTCCTACCAGTTGGTTTCGTACATATGTTTGTAAACAAATGAAATCCATCACCATGGAATACGCTGAATTTTTTTTGGGATCAACTGTTACAGTAGCCCTTGTACTTTTGTCTTTGTGTCATTTGTTTTGCACAAATTTTGAATGGCCTCACTTTGCATCGTCAATTGTGAACTTTTGTATCAATTACGTCCATTTGATTACAACTCTTCACTGTTTTCTATTAGAAAATATATATATACGTGGCAACTGTACTTTTTGTTGTAGTCAACTTATAACTTTACTCAACTTAGATAATCTCAATCAATTAACATTACAATATTTGTTTTGAAAATCACAAACGGCTTTAGCAATTTGACCCAAATTGTCCAAGAAATTTAAAATCAAGTGTCAGAATTAAGGGAGTTTAAAGTGCATCGAGTCAAATTAGACAACGGACAAAATGTGTACACCACCCCTGTAATTTTCCCTTGAATCTAATTTGTATGATTTGCTCTTTCATGAAGGGGAAGGAAAAGATTGAAGACAATTGGCGAACAGCATATCCAAATGTCTAACACTATTGCTGGCTCTTCTCGAAAGCGGCCAGTTGCACCATTCATTTGTTACAGGTACTAGTTGTCCATTTTGACAATCTGGAATTACATTTTTTGTAGTGAAAGTATGCGCCTTGTCGAAGTTCAGTTTTTGATGTTTGAAATTGGTTTCGTTCCGCATGTTTGAAAATGTTTAAATTGGTGTCAATTCAATCTCGGATGTACGAAAGGTGTGTTATGCAGATTTCGGGGCCAGCTTGACATAAATACTTGCATATATATATATATATGTATTCATATTTAAGATTTAATGATGATACACTTCACGATGCTTGCATGCAGCCAGCAACAATTGAAGGAAATGAAGGGCCAGACAACACTCGACGAAAAATGGTGAGTATGGAAATCTATATTCTCTATAATACACTATGATGGAAACACATGGCTGGGTTGCTATCCACGCGTTGTATTGAATGGTCGTACTGGGCTTGTGATTGTTTCACGTTTGTTGGATTGTAGCATGTAATAATGTCACCTTCCTATTGTTTTTGTAAATTTCAATTCGTTGTAAAAGTCCAGCTACGTTTTGTTGCTGAGTTTTTCCTACAACTGTTATTTGTATTTGCAATCTTATTTAATTACCAACAATGCACGCAGATTACGTTTGGCATAAAGTTGCAGTTACAGTTATTTTGGACTCATAGTTGTTACTTGTCTTGTACGTCTGTCACTTTCGTGCTTAAAGAGTAGAAAGGAGCTTGGGGAAAGGTGGAAGGCACTCCCCTCTGATGAGAAAAAGAGGTTTGCGGAAATGGCTAAGGTGAGTGCCGAGGAACACACCAAAGTAGTACCATGTGCACCGAAGTCTGAAAAAGTAATTACGTACTTCATGTTTTCGTAAATGCATTTCGCTAGGTCCTGCTTTGCTGACATTGTTGGTTGTATTTTTGTATTAATTTAAGGGTAAAAATGTGCAGGGTAAAAGGAAACTCTACATATCATTGAAGTCAATTGTTGAGCTAGTTAATCGGTTCAACGAAGCACAAAAGCAGGCAGTCATTGACATTGGGTAGGGTGGCCTCCTGGGGATGAAGTGTACACGTATAGATCATGACTTGTGCACATGGTTGGTACAGAACTTCGATCCTGACAGTAGTTCATTGAATGTTCATGGCCGTCAACTCAGGCTCACCTATAAGGCAGTTAATGTTTTATTGGGAATACGGTGTGAAGGCAATGACGTGCAGTTGGCTGGGTCATTAGAGGCATATCCCAGTATCTACGATGAGGTTGGGGTTGTTAACGAAGTCATTCCTTCGAACAAGTTGACACTTTATCTAACCGAGACTGATGTTGTGGAGGACGAGTTTCGGAGGAAATTTGCGCTTTACGTCTTGGGGGCCATGTTGTGTCCTACCACAATGACCGCCTTGAAGCCATTGTTCATTCATGCCGTGAAGGACGTGAATGGTATGCGAGCTTGTAATTTGGCAAAGTTGACACTGCAATTTCTTCACAACGGTGTTCGTAAGTATAAGAGTAAAGGTTATCGCGCTGCAACTGGATGTGTTTTCCTGTTAATGGTATGCCAATAACTCGATTGTTTTTTCCATTCCCCCGTTCATATGTTTCATGCATTGTTCTATCATGGTTCAACAAATTAGGCTTGATTGGGACATACAATATTCCCTGCTATGTGAGTACGACAAATAACACTCTTCCTGACCAAGTATGGTACTCGCAGAAAGATATTTTCTGCGACCACCATCATGAATTTAAGAACAAAGAGTACAGGGCAAAAAGTATGACGGACCTCAATGGAGGAACCAATTTGCCTACGTTGCGAAGAGGGGAACATAATTGATTAATCTTCATTGGTTTGGAATAATCAATCAGACACAGAACTGACACAGGAAATATTATACACATTTGTAGGTAGAGTTGAAGAAAAATATATAGAAGAAACCTTCATAGGACCATTACCAAACCAAACGTATTGATTCTGGGAAAGGTCTTTTGGGTTGCACCTATTCATATATACAAACATGTACATAACTTTTTTTTCTTGGTTTCATCAATAAAGTCCTTGGTTTGCTACACTTTTTTTTTCCCAAAAAACATTGCATGATATGTGCCTATAAAGTTGACAACATCGTAAACAAAATCGGTATTCTATGTACGAGCTACAAAATTGACAATAATGAATGTCATTGTTACTGAATATAGTTGATTTTTGTGGGAAGAAGAAATTAATTATGGTGTGCCCCTTAATGTCCATAGCTATTGTACTTTGATTGTGTTTGTCTGAGCTCCACAAGTACGTCGGCTACAACGTGGTCCAGGCCTCGGCTTCATGATTGGGGTGATACCTAAATACGGGAGACGCTGCGACGTATTAGAAGGAAGCAAAATTTCCTAACAATTGTGGTAAGCACTCTAACTACTGTGCACATTTCACACCATCGCCCCACTTGTCTTCAACATACAATATCAGACTTCATTTATGCGTTTCTATGATTAGGTGGAGTTTGATTACAGTAACGACGAAAGCGACGCCGATCATGCTGATATGGATGCACACCATGTCGATAACCAACAAAAAAGACAGTACGATGAAGTACGTATGAGCAACGTAGAGTCTGACATTCGCGAACTGAAGGAAATGATTAAGCAAGTTCTCCAGAACCAAATAGATTTAATGGAGATGTTGCGGCATTTCCAAGGCAAGCAAGTTGTTAACAATGACAAGGTAATCTATCCAATCATTACGCAATTTTGACACAGTTGAGCCATATCATTTGAAGATGATTTATAAGACAAAGTTGACGTATGTGTTTGTATGATTAGGTGGAAGGCAGTGATGTGTGTATCATTAACCTCTCCTCTAATGTTGCTGAACTGAAGGAAATGCTGAAACAACTGTTTCAACGTTTCAGTTTCGGCTGCAATGAACCGTTCCCTGAACATACCAATTTAGGTGAACTGAAGCAAATGCTATACCACCTCATCGAAGTTATATTCTCTAGACCACAACCGGTAGGCGTGGACAAACAGGGTGTGGACCCTGCTGTTGGAGTGGAGGTGCATGACGATGGTGTGGTCAAACCATCTGACAAAGTTAACCCAATAGAGTGTAATATTTCAGATGTACAAGGGGTGGATCACCAACAACAGAATGTGAAGGAAACCTTGGCAAGAGACAAAAGTCATTTCCATGATGGACAGAAGCTGAACATTGAAGAAGATGGAGACAACCAGAAGAAGGGAGGCCTTTAGTCGGGGGAAACATACGAAACTGAAGATAAATATACTCCTGACCTTCAATCAGTGGGCGTCAAGAACGTAGCGTGCGATGTGCATACTTCTCCTACTAAGCTTGGCCAACCATTGGGAGCAACTGGAACTGTTAGAGGAAGAGAAAAGGGAAGAGGAAGAGGAAAAGGAAAAGGAAAAATACGTGGAAGTGGAGTTCAAGTCACTGAGGTCGGGGATATGCAATTGTGCATCGATAGCAAAATAATTAGTGGAGTTGATGACATCAGTTCACCTGTGGATATTGATGGTGTGAATAAGGCGAACAAGGTACAAATACTGCCTTCAATGCCCTACAAGTTCTGAATGACCAATTCATGCCCACATCAATAATGTCAATCACTAATTTTACAATCATCTGTGTTGTATTCTACTAGTTGTCAAACAATTACATGTTTGCAGTTATGACTGCTGGCATATGTTTTTACACATTTCTAATAAACTCCGCACCAAATGTCACAAGTTGGGAAAACTCTGAGGTTCGGAGTTTATACATCATTTCACGTTCTTTTTCATGACTAACAACCTTGTAATGTAAGCTTCAATTTTTATTTTTTTTTATGAAATGTGTTGTGTTAGTTGGCTGTTTATTTTTGTAGGACTCGTTGAGGATGTTGGACAGTGAAGGGTTGTTATCGGCGGAGGAACAAAAACTTGTCAACTATGTATTTGACGATAGCAAAAATGAAATGTATTGTTTCATTTAGTACTTGCAAATTTTAAATGACAGTCCACTGTGAAATAAGTATCATTCTAAGGATGATTATTGCTTGTAAGGACATTGTTGTGTCCATGAATCTTCATGGACGGGCATGTGAAGTTGGTATCCGACGTGACATGCGCACGCTCAAACCAGGGTCGTGGCTATCCGACACTGTAAGTGTTGGCTGCGCACATATGAATCTGCGTTTTTCATTTGAAGAACTCAAAAACCTTTCTAATGAACTTGCCTTCTGTCTTACATACAATGTTCTAGCCAATCAACTTGGTGGTGGTGCAATTGACTAATCGACAGAGGGATTTACACAATGACGGGAGGCATACTGATTGGTTTTTTCCCGTATATCTGTCGGTAAGTAAGTGTTTAAAGCTAGGTTGCGTTTTGTGTATGACATATTTTGACAAATGTTTCCGTCAATGACCTTTATGCATTACACATGCAGACTTTGATTCTAAATAAAAATACGCAACCTCTGCACCGTGAAAATATCGTCACATCATATTTCGGACATGACAGATACACTGGTGCGATTGATGCATATCAGAGAGTAATATCAATGTTCATTCCCTTATATTAAAACGAAAATATGAAAGCCATTACATGTTTACATGCCCTCTAAACAATGTCTGCACTTGTGTTTGCATGTAGATTTACATGTCTTTCAATTACAGAGGAGTGCATTGCACTACAAGAAAAGGGCCCAAATAACACGGAACTTTTTGCGACGGTATAGGAACCGTCGCAAAAAATGGTCTTTTGCGACGGTATTTTCAAGCCGTCTCAAAAAATTGTCTTTTGCGACGGCATCTTCAAACCGTCTCAAAAAATGGTCTTTGGCGACGGTGGTGAACCCGTCGCTAATGATATATCACAAAAAAAACATAAAACATTTGCGACGCCTGACGTACCGTCGCAAAAAAAAAAATTTTGAGACCGGGAAATTTACTGTCGCAAAAGTCTTGTTAAAACGACGCCGTTTTAACTGTTAAGATTCATCATTTGCGACGGTTTAAGTACGCCGTCGCAAAAAGTAATGAAATTTTTTTAATCCCGCTCATTTTGGCTTATTCGCGGTCGTGTTTCCCCAAAATCCCCAAACCTTTCTGAACCAACCCAAAATCCCTAAAACGAAGATCCCCAAAACCATTTTGAAGCAAAATCCCCAAAACCCTTGAGCCAAAATTCAACGACGGTGACGGACGACGACGCTAGCAGTGAGGGAGCAGCGGGTGACGACGACATCAACGACGACGACGAGCAGCAGCGAGTGACGACGGTGACGACGAGCAGCAAGTGACGACAGCGACGGCGAGTGACGACTGTATGCGAGTGACGATTGTATCCAGGTATCAAGTTTTAGCACCTCTGCCCCAAAGTTTGGTAGGGAGCAGAGTTCTGATTTTGAAAGTCCTATTGGCTGTGATGAGAAGGATTATATCCGCTGGAGGAATTGTTTGTTTTCACCTTATTTTTTTTTTTATAACAAAACATGATATCCCTGGTTTAAAAACATTTGGGATTTATTTCTTTCCTTTTAATTATTAAAAAATTTTCCTCTTTTTTTTTTTTTCCCAGTTTGATGCTTGATCCATATGTAAATTTAGTCTATGACTACATGGGAGGACTGGAAGATATTAAAAAAGATAAAGTGTGATGTTATCTCTAACAGATATTAAATTGCCTTCCCTTGCTTCTGTGTGTACTGGTGTGCTCACATCATTTCCTTTTGTCTTAGGTGCGAACTACAATTCGTGCAAGTCATTCATTTCTAGAGGATTGTGGTGAGTTCTTGTTGACAAATTTTTAATATCCTCATCATCTTCTTCTTCTTGTACTGTTATTTTAGAATATGGTTTACTCTATTTTGCAGCTCAAATACTACGTGCAATTAGAATTGCTGCCCGTTTAGGATTCCACTTTACAAGGGAAGCAGCTTACAGTATAAAAAATTTATCCTGTTCAGTTCTAAGACTTGATAAGGTATATTAAAAGCTCTTCTTACTCATTTACACTTTGTTTCATAGTTTCAATTATGTGAAAGTAAAATGGAAATTGCACAATGGCTATTCAGATTTAGGATATAGGAAAATTCGTGTTTGAAATATTTTTTTGGGATCTTAAAGTTCAAAGTTTAAAACTTTTTAAAAGAGCATATAATCCCAAAATACAATTAGGGAGAAGCCAATGGAAATTCTTTTTTTCTTTTCCATGTATTCTTAAACAATCTGGTTGGTTTACTAGCATTTGAGAAAAGAAACGAAATATGTTGTACCTAGTGCACTTGACTTCTGCATCCAATAGGGTCGGAGAGAAGCAGAGATTACTTCATTTTTTTCTAGGAGAGATTGATTCTATGACTCAAATCTATGCCACAATGATGGGGGAAAATAATACTTGATATTGCAGGGTGCCAGATAACAAATTATATATCCATTATAGAAGGTTTTGGTGCAAGGGGCTTTATTTGTAACTTTCCTTGTATCTTGCATTGCATCTAAGAGAAATGAGCACATAATCAAGGTTGCCTAAGCATATTTTCAAATAATTTTGTGTGGATACAACTTGAACATATGATGATATGTGTTCAATTTTAAATCTCAATTGGCACTTGATATTAGTTATACAATGTACATGTGATTGTGGCAACCATGTCTCTTGACAAGACATTCTGGAATTTCATGTAATGATTTTGAATTTGCATGTTGACGCATGACCATTATAATTTATAGTAGCATATATAAGCATGAAAGTACATAAGTTTTGATGGTTTGTTACTTTCTTCCATTCGGCAGTAGCATTTTCTGATTCTTTTTATTGGTTTGTATTGTGCCAGAATTTGGCTTATGAAGATGCATTCCGTCCATGGTTAGACTCCTCATGCTTGGAAGTGTTGCCAAGAAATCGCTAGAAGATTCTGCCTATGCTCTGAAGTCTGATATATTAGAGAAGGCTGTTTGACAATTTCTTCTGGTGTCATAGTGAAGTACTGCTTTGACTAAAGTTCTTTTTATCTATCTATATATATATATAATAGATGGGACAACTTGACTTATTTTTTTTTAAAACTTCTTTTTTTCTTTTTCCTTTTTAAAGGATATCAAAATGTTTTATTTTTGGTTCAGAACTTACTGCTTTACATCTTGGATTTGGTCATCCTTGTACGTAAACCCAATTCTTGGTTTTCCCATGCTGAAGTTCAAGACTCTTGCATTTATGTTGGTGAAACTATAATGTTCATGTCACCTCATTTATGCAAAAACCTTGAATTATGTAGATTTTGAAGATTGATAATTAGCTTTAGAAAACCTGAAACTGATTTTTTCCTATTATTATTTTGTGTCACATCCTTCTCTAAATAAACATTACGTTCACAATTGGGTTACATAAATTTGGTAAGAAATTTTTGTTTTGTCATCTTGCCGAATTTATATACAAGTGGGATGCTTTGGTCTCTAAAACCTTTCAATAATCAATATAGGTCCTTTTATTTTTCTTCTCGTTTTTCCAAATATACCTTAAAATTCTTAATAATTGGTTGTGATAGGTGAAGGATAGTCTAAGGAACGACCCCAGATACAAATCTATTAAGCACGAGGATAGGGAGATTTTGTTTAATGAATATATATCTGAACTAAAGTCTGCTGAAGTGGAAGTGGAAAGAGCAGCAAAGGCCAAACAGGAGGAGCAAGTAACAAGAGTAGTTCCTTTTTTGCTCTTTGAAACTTTGTGTTTTCCTTGCTCTTCGTCTTTTTGTTGTTGTTGATTATTGGATGTGATTATGATGTTTTACGCAAAGTGTGTTTAAATTGAACTATTTATGTAGCTGTCAACATTTCTTAAGGGTAATAATTTTCTTTCAAGTTCTTGCTGAATTTCTATTGGTCTCTCTCTCTCTCTCCCCACACACACGCACACACATATGGTTCTTTGTCTTTGTTTCATGTTTGGGAATGGTTTGAATTTTTTTTTTTTTGAGATACTTTCACTTTTTACGTTTGTTACATGTTCCTTATTTTTGTTACTATTGGTGCTTGGGCTAATTGAAAACTTCTGCTGCCATAGGAATACTAGGGTACATAACTGCAGTTTCGTAAGAATCTTGTAAGATTTTAAAGGTGCTCACTGTGTTGCAAGTTGTTCTTACGGTCGAACGTTTTGATTAGATTTGATTGCAAACAATAGTCGAGGGAAGTACAGATGATGGATAAGAGTTGGATTGATTTGCCAAATAGGATGTCGAGGGAATACATTAATGGGATTGATCAATTCCTTGTGTTTGCCTACACCAATAGGGTTGAAGGTTCGATGATTAGTTGTCCGTGTAGAAAATGTGAGAATCGATACCATCTTGTGCGAGAGGGTGTACGGAAGCATCTGCTTTTGAATGGTTTTTTTAAAAAGTACAAACATTGGATTAATCATGGGGAATCTTACGTATCTCTGCATGCTAATCGAGGGAATGAAACATTGACTAATTTAGACATTGGCGACGATATGGTTGGAATGATACAAGGGGCTGTGGGAAATCCACATACCGGTACAAGTGTTGACGGTAATGAAGCACAGAGCACTGATCCCCATGCATCTGAACCCCAGCTTGGTCCAAATGCAGAGACTGCAAACTATTTCAAACTTCTTCAAGATGCACAAAGTGAATTGTATCCGGGTTGTCAGAAGTTCACATCTTTGTCATTCATTGTTCGACTTCTACATTTGAAGGTGCTTAATCAGTGGACAGACAAGTCTGTTGACATGTTGCTTGAGTTATTGAATGAGGCGTTCCCGTTGGGTGTGAAACTTCCGGACTCATATTATAAAGCTCAAAAGGTCACAACAGATTTGGGCTTCACATATGAGACATGGGATGCATGTCCCAACAGTTGCATGTTGTTTCGAAACGAGGACGCCAATCTTGATAAATGTGTCATATGCAACAGTTCAAGATGGAAATCAAATGGTGATGGTGGTTCAAATGGTCCTCACAACGGTGGCAAACAAATAGCTGCAAAACAAATGAGGTATTTTCCTTTAAAGCCAAGGTTGCAAAGGCTGTTTATGTCATCCAAGACGGCTAAGTTAATGAGATGGCATGCAGAGGAACGAACTAATGACGGTGTCTTTAGGCATCCTGTAGACTCCCTTGCATGGAAAGATTTTGATCGTCGAAATATTGACTTTAGTAATGATTGCCGAAGTGTAAGGCTTGGCTTAGCATCTGATGGTTTTAACCCATTCAGGACAATGAACATAGTTCATAGCACTTGGCCTGTTGTACTCATTCCATAAAACTTGCCGCCATGGATGTGCATGAAACAACCATTTCTAATTTTATCTGTGCTTATTGATGGCCCGAAAGGACCTGGTGACAAGATTGATGTGTATATGCAACCGTTGATTGAGGACTTGAAAGAACTATGGAATGACGGTGTCTCCACATTTGATGCATCAACAAATCAAATGTTTCAAATGCATGCCTCGGAGAGCAGTGTACAAAGATGGTGCAAGGCCATCACAGTCAGCACCCCAGCCATCGACTATTGTTCAGATCACCCAGCAGGTTCGTGCGGAGCTAAGGGATGAGTTGAGGCAGGAGCTGAGGGAGGAGATGAGGGAGGAGATGAGAGCAGAGTTCTCTACACATTTACAGCAGCTGAGAGCTGAGATGATGGCCTTTGTGTCACAGGGGGCAAGTGTGGATCATAACAGACAGGTTCGATATAAATTAAATTGTTTGATAGTTAAATTGTCATACAACATTATGTGTAAAATTCGAATATGATTAACACATTATGCATTGACTATCATAGGCTCCTGATGCATCGAGTGGCCACCGTGCATTTAGGGAATCTGCAGAAGACGAGAATCCATATACACCACCACCAGAAGATCAGGTATAAAATGTAACTTTACATTCTAAGCTAAAATGTATATTTGCATTCTTTGCATTCTAAGCTAATAGAGTTGTGGGAGAAGACGGGACTCAAATTGGGTTCCCGGATTAGGAGTCAGAGATGGATTTCATTCTAGGCAAACTATTTCTTTAAAAAACTTGAATTCGAGGTGTTAACGTCCCAAAATCACCAAAAGGGGTCGGATTGGCACGAAACTTGGCACACACGACCGCCTAGGCACGAGAGAGTTGTGGGAGAAGACGGGACTCCAATCGGGTTCCTGGTTTGGGAGTTAGAGCCGTATTTCGGTCTAGGCAAGCTAGTTCCTTAAGAAACTTGAATTCGAGGTGTTGACAAAATCACCAAACGGGGTCGGATTGATACGAAACTTGGCACACACGACCGTCTAGGCACGAGAGACTTATGGGAGAAGACAGGACTCCAATCGGGTTCCTTGTTTGGGAGTTAGAGCCCTATTTCGGTTTAGGCAAGCTAGTTCCTTAAGAAACTTGAATTCGAGGTGTTGACGGCCCAAAATCACCAAATGGAGTCGGATTGATACGAAAATTGGCACACACGACCGTCTAGGCATGAGAGACTTGTGGGAGAAGACGGGACTCCAATCGGGTTCCCGATTTGGGAGTTAGAGCCGTATTTCGGTTTAGGCAAACTAGTTCCTTAAGAAACTTAAATTCGAGGTGTTGACGGACCAAAATCACTAAACGGGGTCGGATTGGCACGAAACTTGGCACACACGACCGCCTAGGCACGAGAGACTTGTGGGAGAAGACGGGACTCCAATCGGGTTCCTGGTTTGGGAGTTAGAGCCGTATTTCGGTCTAGGCAAGCTAGTTCCTTAAGAAACTTGAATTCGAGGTGTTGACGCCCCAAAATCACCAAACGGGGTCGGATTGGCACGAAACTTGGCACACACGACCGCCTAGGCATGAGAGAGTTGTGGGAGAAGACGGGACTCCAATCGGGTTCCCGGTTTGGGAGTTAGAGCCGTATTTTGGTTTAGGCAAGTTAGTTCCTTAAGAAACTTAAATTCGAGGTGTTGACGCCCCAAAATCACCAAACGGAGTCGGATTGGCACGAAACTTGGCACACACGACCGCCTAGGCACGAGAGACTTGTGGGAGAAGACGGGACTCCAATCGGGTTCCTGGTTTGGGAGTTAGAGCCGTATTTCGGTCTAGGCAAGCTAGTTCCTTAAGAAACTTGAATTCGAGGTGTTGACGGCCCAAAATCACCAAACGGGGTCGGATTGATACGAAACTTGGCACACACGACCGCCTAGGCACGAGAGAGTTGTGGGAGAAGACGGGACTCGAATCGGGTTCCCGGTTTGGGAGTTAGAGCCGTATTTCGGTTTAGGCAAACTAGTTCCTTAAGAAACTTAAATTCGAGGTGTTGACGCCCCAAAATCACCAAACGGGGTCGGATTGGCACGAAACTTGGCACACACGACCGCCTAGGCACGAGAGAGTTGTGGGAGAAGACGGGACTCCAATCGGGTTCCCGATTTGGGAGTTAGAGCCGTATTTCGGTTTAGGCAAGCTAGTTCCTTAAGAAACTTAAATTCGAGGTGTTGACGCCCCAAAATCACCAAACGGAGTCGGATTGGCACGAAACTTGGCACACACGACCGCCTAGGCACGAGAGACTTGTGGGAGAAGACGGGACTCCAATCGGGTTCCTGGTTTGGGAGTTAGAGCCGTATTTCGGTCTAGGCAAGCTAGTTCCTTAAGAAACTTGAATTCGAGGTGTTGACGGCCCAAAATCACCAAACGGGGTCGGATTGATACGAAACTTGGCACACACGACCGTCTAGGCACGAGAGACTTGTGGGAGAAGACGGGACTCGAATCGGGTTCCCGGTTTGGGAGTTAGAGCCGTATTTCGGTTTAGGCAAACTAGTTCCTTAAGAAACTTAAATTCGAGGTGTTGACGGCCCAAAATCACCAAACGGGGTCGGATTGGCACGAAACTTGGCACACACGACCGCCTAGGCACGAGAGACTTGTGGGAGAAGACGGGACTCCAATCGGGTTCCCGGTTTGGGAGTTAGAGCCGTATTTCGGTCTAGGCAAAGTAGTTCCTTAAGAAACTTGAATTCGAGGTGTTGACGCTCAAAAATCACCAAAAGGGGTCGGTTTAGCACGAAACTTGGCACACATGATCGCCTAGGCACGAGAGACTTGTGGGAGAAGACGAGACTCGAATCGGGTTTCCGGTTTGGGAGTTAGGGTCGGATTTCTGTGTAGCCAAAATTATTTACTTAACTATCTTTGTAATTATGTAGTAATTAATTTTTTATGTTTTTTTGTAATTAAAATATTAGCACATAATTATATTGTCATTAATTATTTTTATTTTTTATTTTCAGATATTTCCTGAGTAGCAGTTTGCTTCTTGTGGAATGCAGCCGTATGAAGATTGCGACGAACTTTTGTTTTTTTAACCCACGGAAGAATTATGAAGAAAACTTGTATTTTTGATTTACGTTATTTAGATTTGTGAACAACATTATGTATGTATTATGCAAAATTATGTGGTTGGATAATTTTGATGATGTGTTGTTATGAATGGAAGAGTACTTTAATTATGGATGAAATTTTATTTATATATAGGAATTTTTATATAATTATATAATTATTGATTATTTTTAGCTATTTTTATTTAATACAGGTAATTTGCATATTTTTAATAATTTTATTGCAGCATTTTTGTTTGAACCAGGTTTTTGCGATGGTAGCGTAGCCGTCGCCAATGATATTGGTAACATTAACAAAAGGCCTTTAGCGACGGTATTTTTACCGTCGCAAATAATATTTTTTTTAGAGACGGCTCATTTTCTGTCGCAAATAACAGTATCAACGACGGTATTAAACCCGTCGCAAATAACCACTTTAGCGACGGTAATTGTCCCGTCTCAAATAACCATTTTGCGATGGTAATTTACCGTCGCAAATAAACCCTTTTGCGACGGTATTTCAGTGCCGTCTCAAAAACTTGGGATTTTTACACATTAATTGCGACAGTATTTTGCCGTCGCTAAAAGGCATTTTTGCCGTCGCTAAAAGTTTGCGACGGCGTCTTACCGTCGCTAAAGACCTTTAGCTACCCCTTTTTTTGCGACCCCCCTGTTACCGTCGCTAAAAGATTTTTACCGTCGCAAAAAAGCTTTTGCGACGGCGGTTTGGGTATTGGCGACGGTATTTTACCGTCGCAAAAAAGCGATTTTTTTGTAGTGTTGGTTGTGTGTTAAAATTGATATGGTAGACCGTGTAGCCTACCTATTTGACTCGTTCCCATCCAACCGACCGAACAAAAGGAAGCTAAATGCGGCACAAATTTTGGTATGTCCTTCTGGTGCATTTCTCAACACTATAACAAACTTGAACATCCTTTACATAAACCAACTTCAACCTTGTGGAACAGATTCAAACTATGCACGACTTGCTGCAACTACACTTTGGAAATGATTATGTTACAAACGTGCGTAGCTTTCACCTTCGCATGTTAG
The DNA here is from genome assembly GCA_036172215.1 of Camellia granthamiana. Taxonomy (NCBI): domain Eukaryota; kingdom Viridiplantae; phylum Streptophyta; class Magnoliopsida; order Ericales; family Theaceae; genus Camellia; species Camellia granthamiana. Next base: position 297,777 of record JAXFYN010000151.1, read on the forward strand.
ATGAGAGGCCAATACCACAACTGGACGAGTAATCCACAATCCCTCCCTCACATTAATGTGTATCTTGCATGACTGATTAACAAACCTACTGACATTGATGACAAATTTAATGTGAAATTATTTTTGTAGCACATTTGACTGTGGGATGTTTGTCATCAAATTCATGCAGCAACCTGATTTAAGCCCCGGTCCACACAAGGTACATTCTATCGCTTCTTTTCCATTTGTCAATCAAATCTTTCCTTGTATGTCCTGAAATTTTAACTGATTTGTCTTATGATATTTCTGTACCAAGTTCCATCTCTCTATGCGTCATAAGTTGTTGGTTGACATCGTTATGGATGTCAATAATGCAAACATCACAGAGTACCGGGAGTGCCTTCATATCAGCAATGCCACAAGCTAGGCCAGTGATCGGAATGGGCTGCCAGTACACCAGTAATTTGGGTGGCAATAGGACTTCACTAATTTTTTATTCTTTGATTTCAATATGGATGTTAATTATGGCTCCCCAATATTGTTTTTGCTGGACGATGTAAAGATGGACTAACTGCAAAGTGCAAGTCAAATGTAAACATGGATCAAACATGTCGATGTAGCTGCTGCCTTATTACTATTTTGTTTATGCATGTTTCTTGTTTGGCTAAATGTGATTGAAACAAATATAATTTACGGCTGTTTTTTGTACACATATTTTGAGGATTGTACTTGCTGCCCAATTTGTCAGCATAACTTTGATGTCGCAACTGTAATAAAAAAGGACATTTTAGTTAATTTAGCCCTTATTTGTCAAAAGGACAATCTATAATTTTGCCCTTACTTGCTGTCCAATCTATAATTTCGCTCAACTTGAATTGGGTGTAATTAATTAGCCCTTATTTGTCAAAAAGACATTTTAGTTAATTTATAATATCCGTTAACGGCGTTAGTTGCGATACAACTTCGATGTAATTTGTTAAACCTCGTTTCGTGTATTTCATTTTAGGGTACATGACGTACTACTACCAAATCCTCCTTGTTGTTGTACATTTTAAAAACATGAAATGTCAGATCACCCGTACACTCAAACAACTACCACATTCCCTATTTCCATTGATGTCTTTCATATTCCAAGGAAATTGTTGTCAGTGTGAGTTGACATCAAAATGTTATGGATCCCAAGGACATTACCAAATAACTTACGAAATATCTGACATGGGTGTGGGGCCCACACACGTGTGATTTGTGTGAGTCGAACATGTATGTCACCGATTTGGTAATTTATTTGGGTCCCAACACAACTCAATTATTTATGTACCAGTCAAATTGTTACTCATTTTACAGTAAATCATAAGTATTTGAAGACTGCATATGAATGAAAAATCAATACTCTTTGTAGCTAATTTATATATCAGCCCATTAGCACATATCACTCCAGCCAAAACAAAAAATGCAACGTCTTACAAGGAAGGTAAAAAAAAAAAAATTAACCTGCTACATCATCAGCAGTGTCTTCTGAAGAGTTGTCCGTACTGTCTGATTGACTGTTCTCATCCATTGTCGTATCAGAGTTCACTTCGTCCGCCGCCAATTTCTCATCAGTCAGCCAATCAACGTTCTGCTTCATAGCGCCGACTTGCCGCTCCAAACTTGACAACCATGTGTCCACTTCATTCAGCCTTTCGTAGATATCTTGTAACTGCTGCAAAACAGAAGCAACATGAGCTTCAACAATAGTTTCAATCTTGTTTGAATCAGACATTTTGTAGGAATATGTGTATGGTTTATTTTACTTACTACTTTTTTAAAGAAATGTACAGATTCATAATATTACACAACACTACGCTATAAGTATTTATAAGATATGGTGTATGACTTGTATGTTTTTAGAAGACCTCATGCATTGTGACATACATTGTATTAATTTCTCAAACTGACCGAATTCATCTTGCACAAATTCGATCCTTCTTGCATACACCAGGTCATCCGTTCAGTACCCCTGATCGTCCATTATTTGGCATTTCTAACACACATGCATTGTACCTTCCATCAGTACTATCCCACTAGCATTTCCAACACACATGCATTGTAAATTCCTCTTATCAGATACATATGCCTTTCCAACTAGACCAAACCTATTAAATGAAATATTCAAATTAATTCATTTGCTTTTACTCAGTTTGGGTAGGTGTTTCCACCAAACAACAATAATTGTGTTCACATGTTTAAACGACAACTAAAGCAATACGTGTTTTTACCTAACACCAACGTATTAATGACTACGGGTCTAAAGTAATTTAACATTTACAACCAACCACTATTCAAGTTTGCAACCAGTGTTGTTTCCTTTGCATTTGGGTTTGTTTCTGCGTCCATATATTCTTCGTGAACCTGCGAAAACAAAGTTGGACTCAATCAAGAACCGTCACACCTATGGATGCACACCACAATAAACTCGGTTGTGGGCAATCACTTGCAAGGGCTGACACCTCCAGACCGAAGTCACCAGAACTGGATTATGCATGTGGGTATATCGATTCCTTCGGTGATCGACGTTTCTTTGAAACAGAATTCCCACTGTGGAGTTTTGAACCTCTACGGGATTACAATTGCACCCCAATACAAGATGCTAGCCTAGGAAAGTATTTTGGAATTCCAGTTTCACTGTTTGCCAAACGAGTTCAGTGTGAACACCACTGTCGATGTGCTTTTCTGAAGGTTACTAAAGCCCGATCGGTTGAAATGCAGCGGCAATTCCCTCATGTCAGCGAGTCCCAAGTTAGGCACCGTTTGCAAAGTGAGATTGATCAAATGACTCGTCGACTCATTAGGCACTCACGCATAGAGAATGCAAAGGCAAAGTCGAAGATACATGGATCGAACCCGACATCTGCGATCAAGGCTATAATGGAGGATCCTGCACTGGTGTCGGACCCTGACCTTTCAGATTACTCAGACTCTGAGGTTGTTGATTTGAGCGAGGATTAGGAGACCTGGAGATGTGTATGACATAGTAAGCGTAGTGTTGTAAGATGTCGTCGTGGTGCGAAAAAATACGACTTAGAAACTAACAAACCGTCAAACTCTGCTAACCATTTCAAGGGTGCATGCGTTAATGTTTTCATCATTTACGCTTTGTTGAAGGTATTTTTTTGGGTCAACGTCATCGACCGAAATCTGTCTTATGATTTTTGTTGGTACGATGACAAGGTAATTTTTTTGGTAATGTCATTGACCGATATTAGCAATTATCATTAACCTATGTTTTTTGATTACTTCATGTTTTGTAAATCGTTGAATATGGATAATAAGGTTTAATTGTCAGAATCATTGAATGGAATCACAAGCTGTAATTGCGAAAAAAAAAATTGTGCACGACCTGCTAATGGTCTCGTAGACTCTAATATGAATATGGGCACAAATGTTTTGTTTTTTCAAACACAACAGTTGTATGGAAGCATACCCCGTGGGGTCAACCTGTGCATTAGCAAATTTTCACCCTTTGTGTGTTGTTATGAAGTAATGAACTCCCCTTAACCAAAAAAAAAAAAAAACATATACAATAAAGTAATTTAAAAACAGAGTATTGATATTCATTAATGAAAGTCTGCACAATGGTGAAGAAATCTACCACGCATTCTGTGCAATACAAAAAAAAATAGATATATAAACCAGTCTAGGATATGGGGAAGAGAATGGCTAGAAGCTAGAAGACCCCATTCTGATTGAGCATCTGCCAACATGGTAGTTGACAGATAACACATCTGCCAAATCTGTTCATTACAAACAAACCTGCAACGGATAACAAAAGTTGTTCATTACAACCAAAATTCATTCACCCAGATAACAGAATCTGCAACAGATAACAGGCCACAGATAAGTGACAAAGCATCCACAAAATTCATTCATCCACAAATCATCCACACAATTCATCCACGTAGCATCCACAAAAAATTCATCCATATAGCATCCACAAAATTCATCCACAGATCTGCGAAATAGCATCCACAAAGCTCTAACAATGAGGCCAATGTTTCCCAAAATTCATTCCATAATAAAATTATTAGTTACATCATAATAACTTACAAAATTCATTCCATACATTCATTCCATAATAAAATTCATTCCACAAAGCTATTAAGTAAGTTACATAAGTTACATCATAATAAAAATCATTCCATAAACATTAGTTACATCATGAAGTACAATACAACCAAAAATGGTAGAAACTTCCATTCAATTTCCCAAAATACAATAAAGTACAAAAGTTATATGATCAAGTACAAAATGATAGAAAATATAATGAAATACGCCATCGCTTTGATATTATTTTCTATCCTTTCAAGCCTTTGACCATGGTCATTTTCCAAGTCATCAAGCCTCATCCTTACATCTTTAAAGTCTTCTACTGTTATAGCATTACAAGCTCTAGTGTTGGAACGGATTCTTGACGTAACGTCTTCATCATCTTCATCCACGAACTTGATGTAATTGTAATGGGGAGTGGGAGTGGTACTCTACAATGCATGACAATCAGTTAGTTGACTAAGACAAATATTAATGTGACTACTAAAGGATTCAAATTTCCAACACATACTTATATATTTTGATGGGCAAACAAAGAACAAACGCCCTTCATTTCCATTCTCATTGATTCTTACAATATATATGGCAGCGGTTCTTCCACAATTGCACAGCCTCGGTTGTAATCTTATGTTGCTATTGTTAGAAGAAGAAGCCATTTTTCAAATCTGCATACATGACAAACTTGTAGTGCTATGCTATGCTTGTGTTTGATGGGGTTAATAACAGTTCTATTTGAATTTGAGGGACAGCGTGTATGTCTTTACTGAAAACATCTATTTGTTCAAACTGCCATGTTTAATAGCATTTGAACAGAGATTACACAGGCTAAACTGTTAATAGCATTTGAACAAAATGGCAGTTCAATGTCAGTCATTTTCTTCAGTTCCAAACATAGCATTTCTGATTAATTACACACAAGTTACACACATAGCAGTTTCAAACTCAACAAACATGGCAGTTTTACAAACATAGCAGTTCAATGTCAATTCAATTATCAATCACACATGTTACACAACTATTATCAACAAATTATATTGAAGTTAAATGATTATGGGCAGATTGTTGGAGGGTGTGATTCAACTAATAGTTATCAATAAGTCACACATGTGATTGTCAACAAATCACACTGAAATAGTTATCAAGACATCACTAATAGTTTTCAACATTTCAGTTCAGGTTGATAATAGTTATCAATGTTGATACTAGTTAATTCAATTCACCCAGATAACATATTAGTTGATAGCAGTTCATTACAACAAATCATGTGTGACTGATAACAAATACACCAAAATTCAATTATCAACCACACATTGAAAATTACAGAACTACATGCATTTGTGAAAACTTTTTAGCCTTTTCTATTATCAATCTGCATAATCATAGTATTTATCAACAAATCATACTATTTATCAATCTGCATAATCATACTATGTTTTGCAAATATTTTATCCTTTCATTTATGTTCCTCACAATATGTTCCACATTTATCAATCATACTATTTATCAATCTGCATAAGAGTAATTCTGAAAGCCTTCATTTTGAAAGCCCTAATTTTCGAAGCCCTAATTTTGAGTGAGTAATTTTGAAAGCCCTAATTTTCAAATTTCAAATACATTTTGTCAATCACAACCCTAACCTTTTGATTTCAATGTTTCGAGGACGAACCCGGTTCATCTATGGCCTGAAAACCCACATTCTCCTCAACAAATTCCTTCGCTCTAGCCGATGGTGGTCGCGATGGAGCTATTGTTCGCGAAGCAGAGAAAATGATGGCTACAACGGTGGGTTGGGTTTACGAGTGGGTCGCCGTTGGGAGTGGTCGCCGGTTAGGCTGGGTTCGGTGGAGGAGGAGTGAGTGTGAGAGTGAGGGAGACTGAGAGTCAGATTGAGGTGTATACTCTGTATAAACTGTATAGTAGAGCGGGAAAATGAAAATTTCAGGTTGCATTTGGTAGACTTTTGTAGATATGATTTGAGAGTACGAGTTCTATTTTGAGTTTGTAAGTTGTGGAATTATGATTTTAGTGTAGAAAATTTGTTTGGTTATGGTTTTTGAATAGAGTGTTGAATTGAATTTTGAATTGCATGTGAAATTGAGTTTTGAAAGTTTGATGTGACATGTGAAATAAGAAAATTTGTTTGGTGATGAGTTTTCAAAATAGTTTTCAAAACTTAATTCAACCTATAATTCATAATCAAACACACAACTCATAACTCGATATCCGTATTTTTTATCAACAGTCATAACCAAACTATTTTTAAAATACTCAACTACAAAAAATGATTTTTCTTTTCAATTAATTATTTTTAAGTAATTTTTTTGAATAATTTTTTTCCCAAATTATTTTTTTTTTCAAATAACTTCTATGTCAATTATTTTATGTCAATTATTTTTTCTGTCAATTCATTTTTTATGCCTGTATAAACATTAAAAATATTTTAAAATTATTTAGAAAATTAAAATATTAAAAATATTTTGAAAATTAAAATATTAAAAATATTCCGAAAAATAAAATATTAAAAATATTCCGAAAATCAAAATATTTACAATTAAAATATCCAAATATTAAAATTAAAATATTAAAATATTTTTGTGAAACTTAAAATATTAAAAATATTCCTATAAAATAAAATAAAATATTTCAAATAAAAAAATAAATAATATATGTACAATGTTATTTGCCCATGTTCCAGTAATAACGTGTATCCAGTTCGACACCCTTGTATATGTGTTTGGGTGTAATTATTTTTAAAATTGAGTTTCCCGCTTTTTGTTTTATTCAGGTTTTCGATATTTTTAGCAAGACTATATTTTGGGTTTTACATTTGCAAATGCATCTTACTTAAATGTATGTACGAAGTAATTTACATGCCAAAAGTCCGTTGAAGAAATAAAGGAATACGCACGACAACCCCAACAAAATGTATTCACATTTTTTTAGTAAGGGGTGGGATTGTTACCGAGGGAATTATTAGTCAGGGGACTGGTAGTAATGGGACTAAAAACAATATTGTCATGGTTTAGGGCTGGTTTGGCATCTCTTTTAGAAGATAAAAAGTTACTAAAAAAGCTAAAAAGTTATCACTATACACAAATTAAATATATAAAAACATAAATTTATTGATGCAAAGTACAAGTCAAATGTATGACACAGTGATTGGTCTGTCCTGGTACAAATTACACATGGGTGCACAAAAAAATTACACAAGACAGTGTTCTTTGGTCGGTGGGAGCTTATCAGAAGTCCCGTTTTGATAATCTTAACCGTTAAATGTGTAGAACTTGTCGAGTACTATATGTTTATAAAAGATCACGTTGATCAGATATCGCTAACTATATGATCAAATCAATTTTGTATAAAAAAAAGGGATGGTGTTATAGCTAACGGTTAGCTATTGATATCCGATCAACATGATTTTTCATAGCCATGTAGTACTCGATGAGCTATACACATTGAACGATTCAGATTATAAAAAGGGGACCCGTGATGGCCCCCCACGGGCCGAACAGCACCGTCCAATGCAATGCCCAAAATGTTGGCACGCATTTCTTAGCATTAGTTCAGCCTGTTAGTCCAAAAAAGTTCAACAAGTGCACTTATTTAGGACACCCCAAACAACCCCAGTAACCACTGCCGTAGCAAGAACACAATATTTGTGTATTCGGAATACGTTGGGATTATGATACCCTCCATAGATGGGATTAGTAGTCCCTCATGGGAGATGGTATTAGAAAACCAATCCCTTCGATATATAGGTAGATTTGTTGGTTTGGCCCCTGTTATCCTACGTAATGTACTTATTGTACTTAGTAATTAATTTGCTGTACAAAATGTTTGTACTTATGCGATCGATATGTCCAATCCATGTGTATTAAATAATTTACGCCTCGTTTTGCATGTAACAGTTTTACCGTAATAAACGAACAAGCTCTACAAACCACCAACAACCCTAATAATATGTGTAATAACCAAAGTTAATAGTATAATAATATGTATATGAAAGTAATTGTTTTTGTACATTATGACGTGGTGCCTCTACCTCCTACCTGTGAAAACAAAATTAACTATTACTAATCCACTACTCATTACTGTAAAAAAGTATTTTGTTATAATTCTCTCACTAATAGTCTAGTTACATCCACAAAGGATGTGTTAGTGTATTTGTTACTGTCAACTGTTATTTTTTGGCCAACAAAGTTTCTTGTTTGGTGATGTAGTGCAATGGTTAAGGGCAACGTTACTGACCATAATTAATGTGCAATGTTAGATTGTCTATTAACTGCAGCTACCGTTTTAACCGCCAGGGGAGAGGTAGGAAAATTCTAGGCGAAAGCCCTCCTGGACATCCGGCCGAGAGTCCCTCTGGATGCCCCGCCAGGCGTCCACTACGATGTCTACCGCGATGTTGGGGCCCTTCAATAAAATAAAAACCAAAAAACAAAAATTTGGGTTAGATCGGTTTACTGGTCGCTAAACTGCAATTTCTTTTTTTGGGGCTTCTTGTACTTGTTCGGAAAATTTCCCTTCTGCAATTTTTTTTTAACTAACATTAATTATTTACTTTGTTTATTACATATATATGTATATATATACATATATACATATTTACAATTTTTGTTAGTCACGGAACTGAATATATCCCTTAATCCATCCATTGTATCATCATTCACACAGTTTACCATCTTTGTTTGGACTACATAAGGAGGGATTATAATCCATCGAACTGTTAGTCGTGCGATACATTGTCCCTGGAGTAGTCGGTTCAGGTGTATTTGTATCGTATGCTTGTTTACTCATCATATTAGATGCCTAGATTGGAGTAGCTGTAGTGAATCTAATGTTTGGTTAGACGGACTGGATAAGGATAAATTATCAATTTATATTTTATATTTAATTTATAATACTTTGTAATCTATAATTCATAATTGAACAACACACAAAAAATTTAATTCATAGGTCCATACTAAATTTTATTTTTAATTTATAGGCTGAAAATTTAATTTAACATTAGCCTACCTTACGCTACGCCTCGTTTGTGAAATAATTTTTTTTTTTTTTTTTTTTGGTATGTTTTTGCCATTTTGCCTAAAGAGCAATGACACATCCCTACAATTTTCGAGCTGTAATTCAGCTGTAACGATGTGGTGCAGAAAATAAAGAAATTAAAAATAAACAAAAACAAAAAAAATCAGCAAAAATAATTAATAAGGGCTTCGTTTGGGAAGTTGCTATTTTGGTAGGCTATTTTAGTTTTTGGCTATTTTAGTAAGCTAAAATTTTTGTGTTTGGGAAGATGATTGGATTTTTTTGTAGTTGAATGCGATGTTTGTGAGAGAAAAAGTGAAATGATTATGGGTTTGATGTGATATTTTATCTTATTAAATTTTGTCTTTTTGTAAATTTTAGCCTAAACCAGGCTATTTTTTTTCTTGCCAAACACCCCGAAGATAAAATGGCATGTCAAACCTATAATCAATTCAAATTTCCTGTCACAAACATCATACCCAACTACAACAAAATCTAATTATCTTTCAAAACACAAAAATTTAAGTTTCAAAATATGACAATACTAAAATAACCTATTAAAATAGCAACTTCCTAAGCACCCACTAAATGTATACTATGTATAATATATGTAGTGTCACCTACATTTCCGTTTCCCTCCCAAATTTGGAACAAAAACCAAAGTTGGCAGACAAAGCCTATGAAATGCTTCAAAGGCAGTACTTTTCATGATGACCCACAGGCTGTAGCCTTTCTAATCTCACCAACTCATTTCCATTTCCCACATAAAATTTCGGCCACTTTGTTGTCCCTCCTTCTCTCTCCATTTCGGTTTTGCTTTGCTGTCCATCTCCAGTAACACACTCTCTCTCTGTCTCTTCATTTCGACTGCGCCCGCTCACCGACAGTAACACTCACCATTTTCTCGGGCATGTGTGAGTCTGTCTATTTTTTATTTCGGAGCACATTATTATTATGACCTGCTATGTTCCACTCGCACGACGCATTTTTTTTAAACTATTAAACTGTTCGTCATTAGGTCGTTGAAACCATACGTACGATTAGGTATACAAACTACACGGGTGACAAACTGATATTGCCATTGACGAGTTCGATAGTGATTATAACTGCTGCATGAACGGTCTTGGTTGAATTCAGCAGTGTAGCCAGTTTTTTATTTCTCTGCATGAATGTAAGTTGCGTATGGGTGCTCTTAGGTTGAATGTCCGATGTGGCCCTGTTTTAAGTGTGCGTATTGTTTGTTTCTTTCTAGCTTTCTTGCAAGATTTCCTGTTGGTCGTTTGGCCAAAAGCCTTTGCAAAGGTGGTACCAAATGACTGGCCATTCTCATCGATGCAAACGAAGTTGTAGTCATGTTATGGTATTTTGCTTGCATACTGGTTGCACTTCTAGTTCTTTATAGGTGTAATGTCATGCCAATTTTCTGTATTGGTGTTGGTTGATACAGTTTTTGGTGTTACTAACTAACCCGATGCACTAACCCAGATAGATTACGTCCAGGCACGGAGACACGTCCGGCCCAAGGGAGGTCACGTGCCCCTAACTTTTTTGGATAACTCTGCCTTTGTCGTGAATAACTATTAACAGGAATGTAAACCTTTCTCACTTGCTTGGGAACTTGTATATCATAACATTTGTTGGTCTCTTGTTCGAAAATGTGTCAAATCTAGAGAAGTATGCATGTTATTCGTGGATTGACCTCATATCATTTTGCATTACAGCGGCCGGACGTGGCCACTATTAAGATTTTGTACAAGTGCTTTATTACTTTAATTTTTTGTTGTTCACTGTAACGACAATATTCGTGGCAGTGGATGATGCTCTAGTTTGCTGACAAAAAGAATCATTACCTGTTGGCAACTAGCCAACCGAAAGATTGTAACGCCACTGCCTGGGGCCCCCAATTAGGCTAACAAATTGGGTGTACAGGAAAACATTGTAATGCCAACGTACATCTGGTAATGAGTTCAGTCTTTAATTTATGCCGCACTTGGTCAAATAAAGCTTGACCATTATATGTGCAAGTATTGAAGTGGTCATTACTATTTACATGAGATTACCATAAAATGAGTACAACATATGGCCAATTGATTTTCATAAAATAGTGGCATGCAATAGGTGCATAAATTAACGACAACATATCATACTTTAACAATAAACGAAAAGTACAGCTCGTACAATGTACGTACGACTGAATGGTCCGTTCATTGTAGTTTTTTACAATTTGTGAGTAATGTTCTTTCTGCATCCTTATCAATATTGCATGAAATTCTTTCCAGGAATTATCGTAATTGGATATGGGCGATATGTCAGAAAATGCGAAGCAAATGTGAGTTTATGCCGTTCACTATTTCATACGATTAGGTTTGCAAGGATATGTTTCCTGTACATACTAAATTCCACGGTGTGTTCATGTAGGACATATTGTGGCGGTAGGTACTGTAATTAGGAGGTTGTGCAATTTTAGTTTCACACATTTGCGATAGCCTCAAATTTCACCATGAATTTCGTGTAATGGATTAAAACTGTCCATTTCTTAGCAGAATATGTGCACATACGGCATATGTCGCGTATTTTGCTGAGAGAAATTCTGAAATCCATAACTGACTGAGTTATACTCAACCACTTCAGTTAATAATTTTCTGTCACAACGAAAAATGACATTACCAATTTCACGAAAATGGCACAACTCTTTAAATGACAAGGCAAAATTGACTGCCTTTAAAGTTAACCGAGGAAGATGTCAGAATGCACAAAACGTACATACAACCGATGTAATTTGGCCTTTAATATAATTTCATTTACGCCGATATTTGTTACAGGGAAAGGAAAACATTGAAGCCAACTGGCGAAGGTTCACGAATCAAAACGGTTGACATTACCGTGCCCCCTCGTTAAAAGCGGCCAGTTGGACCATTTATTTTTTACAGGTTTGATCCGTGTCATTCAAAGCGGCTCACAGTATGAATCCCTCTTGTTAGAAACGACTGACAGTAATTTGTACAATTGTGCATTACATATTTTCTATTCATAGATTGCGGCAGTGCAAATTTCACTTCGTACTCACCAGAAATTAAGATTTTAGAGACCAAAAATAAGGGCCAAAATAATTTCTTACCAACCTAATACTGTTGTTGCGGAAAACATGTGGTTATTACATTTTTAGCAATGAAAATTGGACATTACTGATGCATTATTATGTAGTTGGAACCAAATTTGTTTGTGTCACAAAGGAAACCATTTGTGGACCAACTTATTCTGTCCATAAAATTGAATTTATTGCTGTCCTTTTCAATGTTTTGTCGATAAAAGCCTTATTTTTGACTTTTTGGGTCAACCTTTTAGTGGCAATCCTGATGACGATACAAATTGGTCCCTAAATGTCAATTGTTGAGATTTGTGTACATAAATGTATAAATATCTATTCATATCTAACATATACTTATGCCAAAATTCACAATGGTTGCAGCCAGCAACAATTCAAGGAAAGACAAGAAGCAGACAATCCTGGAGTGAAAATGGTTAGTGTGCAGACATGTACTAAGTAGAGTACACTGATGGAAACATGTGACTGCTGTGATAGCAAAGTATGGACTTCTATTCCATGCGCACGCTAGTCATGTGCTTCTATTGTGTCGCATTCAGCGATTTCCAGCAGTCATAGATGCCATATTGTATGTTCTTATAAACTCCGATTATTTGTAAAAGTCCATGTCCGTTTTTATTTCAAATATGTGTGAAATAATAATTTCTATGTGCAATCATATGTAAATACCACAAAATGTGCACACATTGCGAGTGATACAAGTTGTGATGACAATTATTTTGGACTTACAGTTCTTATTTGTCCTGTATGTGCGTTACTTTGGTGTAACACTTACAAAGCAGGAAGAATATTGGGAAAAGGTGGAAAGAACTCCCTCGTGATGAGAAGAAGAGGTTTCAGGACATGGCTAAGGCAAGTGCCAAGGAACTGGGCGAAGAAGTTGTAAAGAAATCTGCAAAGGTACTTATGTACTTAATTTTTTCATAACTGCATTTGGGGGGAACCTGCTATCGACATAATGTTGGTCAAATTTTTGTATTAATGTTCACGTTAATAACATTGAAGAGTAAAATGCAAGTCCGCATATCATTGAAGTCAATTGTTGATATCGTGAACCGGTGTAACGAGGCACAGAAGCAGGCAGTCATTAATATTGGGTTTGGTGGCCTCCTCAGGTTAAAGAGTACCCGTATAGATCACAACTTGTGCCAATGGTTGGTATAGAACTTCGATCCCGACACCTGTTCATTGACTATTCATGGCCGGCACCTGAGGCTCACCTATGAGGAAGTGCATGTCTTATTGGGTATACGGTTAGAAGGTGATGACGTGCAGTTCACTGGTTCAATAGATGCATATCCCAATATCTACGAAGAGGTTGGAGCTGTTAAGGGAGTCATTCCTTTGAACCAGTTGAGAGTTTATCTGACTGAGACTGATGGTGCAGACGATGAGTTTCGGCGGAAGTTTGCGCTATACGTGTTGGGGGCCATATTGTGTCCTACCACAATGACCGCCTTGAGCCTGTTGTTCATTCATGCCGTGAAGGGCGTGACCGGTATGCGGGCATGCAATTGGGCAAAGTTGACACTGTAATTCCTTGTCAAAGGTGTTTGGAAGTATAAGATAAGAGGTCAGCGCGAGGCAACTGGATGTGTTTTCCTTCTAATGGTAACGTAATCGACCCTTGTTTGTTTGTACCATGCCGATTACATATTTCATTCATTGTTGTGCATATGGTTCAATAAAATGGCAGTTGTTGTGAAATACAAAGTTACATTTTATTAAACATCATGACAAATATACTTGTACGGGCCACATTTTTATAACCAGAAATAGCTTATCTTTTTAACCAGAAAGGTGCATGGGGATTCTACCATCGAGACACATAAACACATAGATATGATTGTCTGTAAGTTGTATGCATCAATAAGTCCTTCGTTCGCAAGAAAAAAGGTGTAAAACATAGCCACCGTACCATTGTCAACTACAAACTTGTATGCCATCAACAATTTTTTCACATCACAATTTCCTCACTTTACATTGTTAACGAATACAGATTATTTTGCTTGAAAATGTATAGTAAATATCTTTTTCCCCTTATAATGCAGCTATTTTACTTGGATCGTTTTGCCCCTCTCTATAAGAGTACGTCGGCTACTACACGCTCCATGCCTCGGCTAAATGATTGGGGTGATGCCGAAATATGGGAGACGCGGCGATGTATGGGAAGGAAGCAAATGTTGGAGGAACCTGAGTTAATCAACCAATTCGTTGTGCACATTTGATAGCATTGCCCGACCTGTGTTATGGAAACAATGACAAACTTAATTTGTGTTCCTATGATTAGGTGGGTTTGTTTTTCGGATCATACGATTCGCGATTCCAAACATATGATTCGAATCAATTCCGTAGGCAATCGATTTGAACATATTAGATATATTTAATATGTAAGTGTGTGCATATACATTGTGTGCAATTTAAGAAAGCTAATCGAAACTTTACGATTCACAGTTCAGATCGATTAACGATTCAGTACATTATCATTTTCATTCATAATTTGAATCTCGATTTGACAACTATGTTAGGTAGAGTTTCATCCAACAATAGAGGAAAGCATCGACACTGATGACGCAATCGACGCACACCATGTCAATAACAAGTAGAAACCACAGATTGATGAAGTTCGTTTGAGCAAAGTTGAGTCCAACATTGGTGAACTCAAGGAAACGATGAAGCAAGTGCTTCGCAGCAATGCGGAAATAAGGGACATGTTGCTCAATTTCCGAGAGAAGGAAGTTGTTGACAATGCAAAGGTATGCAAAAGCAATCAGTACACATGCTTCACACAGTTCACAGAGGTTACCTAAAGATGAAATATCGTAGTAAGTTAATGTATGTGTTTGTGTGATTAGGTGGAGTCGATTGAAAGAAATTATAACATTAACATATCCTCCAGCATTGGTGAACTGAAAGGAATGCTTAACCAACTGGTTGCAGCTATATTGTCTGGGAAACAACCGTTTAATGAACAGACACATATTGCTAAAATGAAGCAAATGATGCAGCAAGTGCTGGAAGGTTTATCGGAAATAGCACAATTGCCTCGCACAGAGGAAAAAGGTGTTCACCCTAGCATGGGAGTCGAGTTGCATGACGGCGGCGTGGTCTTCCCAAATTATTATGGTAGCCCAATAGAGGGTAATCTTCAAGATTTACAGGGGGTGGATTGCGAGGAGAATAATGTGAATGGAATATTGTCCAATGAGATAATTGATATGCACGTTGGACAGTTGTGTACCGTCCAAGAAGTTGGGGACACGCACAACAACCGTGGCCTTGCCTTGGAGGAAATATACGCAAGCGAAAAAAGCAAATCTGTTTCGGTTGAGTTTCTGGCCATCAAAAAGGTTGCAAAAGAGAGTGTTTCTTCCTTTAATGATTTGCAAACCTTGCCTCTAATGCGAGGAGAGGCAGACAAAGTGCATACTTCTGCTGGTAAGATTGCCCAAACATTGGGAGCGGGACAAATTGTGACAAGCAGAAAAAAGGAAAGAGGAAGAGGTAGAGGAAAAGAAAGAGGAAGAAGAAGAGGAAGAGGTGTTGAAGCCACAGATATAGGGGATATGCATTCATGCAATGATAGCAAAATAAGTACTCGACTTATTGTAGAAAAATTCTCAAGTCGCCACATCACTTCACCTTTCGTATGTTTCATTACCGATTAATGCCGACAACATTACTGATCATAATTGAACCATTATTTCTGTTGTATTTTAATAGTTGTCATTGTAGTGTAAGTTTGCACTAACAAATGTTGTACAATTGTTTTACAGATTGCGGACAAAGTCTTGTCCAAATTGCACAGGTTGGAGAAACGGTTCCATTCAGAGGTTAGACATCGCTTCACCAATTTTAGATGCATAAGGATGTGTTATGTATTTTGTAAATTTATTTTCTGAACTGTGTTCAGTTAGTTAATTGTTTATATTAATAGGAGGAGTTGATGTTACTTGATTGTTTATATTGATAGAAGGAGTTAATGGTACTAGAGAGCATAGAGGTTTTATCAGCGGCCGAAGACAAAGTTGTTGACTCTGTACTTGACGACTGAAAAAACGAAAGGTACGGTTGAGTTTACTACTTGCAATTAACCTGTTCCGTAGTACTTGTGAAATAAGTTTGAATTCCATAATTTTCATTTGTCGTGCTATGTTTATTTGATTTTTGTACCTATTAGTTCTTTAATTTTTCATTCTGTATGATTTTGATTTTCGTATGATGGGTTTATGCATGTCGTATGTAGGATTTTGTTTGAAATTAATGCAGTGGCCTAGGGAAAGATCAGTGGCTAAATTTCCTGTCGGAAGTTTTCTTCTCTTGGTCTTATCCTGCACACATGTAGCTATTGGTAACATTGCAGATGATTGATATTTTCACAAAATATTCACAAATTGATGGAAAACTTTATAATTTTAATTATTAAAATTAATAAAGTTCACCAATGATTTGCAAAATTTTTTTAAAACTTACACTGAAGTGAAATTTTCCGTAGCTATTTTCTTATAGTCTGCTTACATTTTCCATTGTGATCATTTTGGGATATTGTTGGGTCCAGTTTGTAAAATACATGTGGTTTTTTTTTACTTGCTCACCTATAAATGAGCATTTAAATTTTCACATATTAATTTAGCAAATACTATTGGACATGCCATAAGTTGTAACATTTAAAACTTTTTCTTTTCTTTTTTTTTTGAAAAACTTAAAACTAATCTTAATTGGATTGGAGAGTAGTAGAATCGGGAATATCTGCCTTAGTTCTACAATAGAAAAAACTAATCTTATGTTGTAGAGTTAAGCCAGATATTTAAGTTTTACTAGGCTGTAGGTTTCTTCTTACTGGTTCATGGATACGTTTAATGTAGAGACATTGTCGTGTCTATAAATCTTCATGAAATGCCTTGCGAATGTGCTACCCGGCGTGACATGCGCACGCTTAAACCAGGGGCATGGCTATCCGACATTGTAAGTCGTGGCATCTGACAATGTTATTTCCACTATATTTGCATGATGTAGGGACATTTTTATTTCGTATTAGATTTAAACAAATTGCAAACCTTATTTACCAAGTTGCCTTGTCTGTTACAATGTTCCATCCAATAAACTTGGTCGCGGTTTAATTAACTAACGCACAGCGGCAAGTACACAAAGATGGGAGGCATACCACGTGGTTCTTTCCAGTATATCTCTCGGTAAGTAAGTGTTTTAGGTCGGTTGTGTATTGTATATGACATATTTTCAGAAATCTTTGGCTGACTGAAATTTACACACCAAACATGTAGACTTTGATACGAAATCAAAAAACTCAACCTCTGAACCATGAAAATATCATCAAATCATATTTTGGACATGACAGATATGCTGGTGTGCTTGATGCATGTCAGAAGGTAATATGAATGTCCATCCCATTGAAGCGAGTAGATTTAATATGAATGTCGGTAATATGAATGTCGATCTCATTTACATCAATGTCAATGTAAATATGAAAGTGCGTACATGTTCGCATGCCCTCTAAACAATGTCTTCACTTGTGTTTATGTGTAGATTTACATGCTTTTCAATTATATAGGAGTATATTCGTTGTGCGTAAAAATAGATATGGTAGACCGTGTGGTGTACCTATTTGACTCCTTGGCATCCGCCACATTGGACACCAGCAAGCTGAACGCGGCAAAAAAGTTGGTAGGTCGTGCTAAATTTCACAAATCTACTTCCACACTGTCACATCCTTCACATAAACTAATCGTCTCTGTCTGCAACAGGTTCAAACAATGCATGCCTTACTGCAACTACAGTTTGGAAATGAATATGCTGTAGACGTACATATGTTCGACGTCCGCATGTTAGAAAAAAGGCCATTACAATAGCTGGACGAGTAATCCACAAACCTTGCGTCACATTTACTTGACTCCTGAATGGCTCATTTAATGAACCTGCTTATATTTACGAGAAACTTAATCTTACATTTCATTTGTAGCACTTTCGACTATGGGATGTTTGTGATCAAGTATATGCAGCGGTCTGATATACCCAGCAGTTCACACAAGGTACATTCTACCGCTTCATTTCCAATTGCAAAATAAATCCGTTTATTTCTTACAGTTGTAACTGTACCGGTTTTCTGTGATTCGCTTTCTCTATATAGTTTCATCCTTCTGTGCGTCGGAAGTTGGTGCTTGACTTCGTTATGGATGTGAATAATTCAAAGATCGGCGAGTATCTTTCGTGCATGTGATTGATTGCAATTACAATAAATAGGGCAGCAATTTTATCATGGCCTGCCAGTACGACAGTAATTTGGATGCCCAACCACAACCGGATGGCTGCATCAGCTTGTCGTGACAACTTTTTAGGTCGCAGCTGTGATAATACTAATTTCCCACGCATATTGATTGTACACATAATTCCGATGTTTGGGACTGGAACAAACGACAAATAGTAGTAATGTTTGTTCGCTTTTATCATGGCCTATATGTACTTACGAAATTGTGCATAAATTGGATATCGCAACTCTATCGATCAGTGGAATTATGGGTGCAGAACAAACAATGCAATGTGATATTTGTCCAAATGAATATAGTAATGTTTGTCCAATGCAATGTGATATTTGTCCAACAAACAATGCAAGTTGAAAGTAGTAATGTTTATTCGCTTTTTTTGAATGCCATAATTTTGTCCAAAACAAAGCAAAAAAATATCCCACAGAACAAACAAATAACAGTGACTATAATGCACCAACAGGGGTCCACCTGTCGACAGGAATTCATGTGGTCAACAAACTGTTGTAATTCTCCTGTCGAACCACCATAGTATTATGTTTCCAACTGTCCCTGCACATTGTGGGCTTCACATTGACAGGTCAAATGTATTGTATTCTGCTAATGACCGTTTCTGCAATCCACCCAGTTAGTCCATGCAATATCCTCGTAACTGCTGCACCATGTGGGCCCTCACGTGCAGTTAAACTAAACCCCTTTCGTATGTGTAATTGATGGACTCTGACATTGACTTTGGCACATGTCATGTTGTGGTTGATCCACCTGTCGACTGGCACAAACAAATACAAATTTTAAAATGCAAACAATAGCATAACACTAATTCCTAATCAATCCCAACTATAAGCACGTAAAGGAGTTTGGTATTACAACTTAGAAGAAATATAACATTTCATGCTTAAGTCTGACTATAAAGCATGCTTATTACGAATGGACAGAAAATAGGCAACAATTTCAAGTAAACAATTAAACCAAAGTTACCGGCCAACTGATTCAAGCTGATTGAAATGCCTAACAAGTAGAACTTGGATACTGATTCGAATAAAGAACATGCACCTTATGAGAGGACCTGAAAGTCCTGCCATGGGTGAACTGCGTGTACAAGCCACTGCATGGACAATCCAATTACGAAGCAACGATACACGTTGTTTTAATAGTACAGTACGTGTACATGTACGACTAGGAATCGATTTGAAAAGAAAACACGAAACTGGAATATGTTTGATTGAGTGCAATATTTATATCGTTAGCTGATTGTGAGTGCGAAAGTGGGCACCTGCTTAAAGTAGGTTGAACTTAATGGTGCCCATAGAATCGTATTCCACGCCAATGATGGTACTCGGAAGACTCTGTTCCTGATGATGGTAACCTCAATGGTCCGATACATGAGAAGAGAACTGATTTTGCTTACCTTCAACAAGTTGGCCTTCAAAGAACTACAAAAGGATCTTGCTTGGACATGGTTTGATGCCATGAAAACATTCATGGAACGTACAAGTTGAATATATGCCATACAAAACAGAAGAACATCGTGGGTTTGAACGATACGATTTTCACAAGAACCTGTTCGTTTAACGATAAAGTTACTCCTAAATTATGGAAGAATTATAAACTGCTTAACTTGTGTTGCTCATGATGTTGTCCTATCTTCGGCGAACATCGTCAGTTTTGATATCCGTATACTCTTTTTGTGGCCCATTACTGCATGATCCCACACTTCAACCCCATAATTAAAGTGTAACTGCCCCCTGATTTTGAATCTTCCAACTCTACCAAATATTAAATGTACCCTGCCGACCTTCCTTCCAACTCTCAAGTTGCCTCGTCTGTTAAATGTTCCAGCCAATAAACTTGGTCGCGGTTCAATTGACTAACGAACAGCGGCAAGTAAACAAAGACGGGAGGCATACTACCTGGTTCTTTCCAGTATATCGGTCGGTAAGTAAGTGTTTTACGTCGGTTGTGTATTGTAGATGACATATTTTCAAAAATCTTTGGCTGACTGACTTTACACACTAAACATGCAGACTTTGATACTAAATAAAAATACTCAACCTCTGTACATGACAGATATACTGGTGTGAAGAAGTATGACATCCTTTACATAAACCAATCCTTGGAAGGGCAACCACATAGAAGATATATAAACGGAAAATATGTGAAGAAGTATTATCCAACCATGTGGGAAACTTTGAAGGGGAGTTGATTACTTCATAACAATGCACAAAGGGAGAAAAATTGCACAACAAAATAAAAAACCATACAACAGACCATTCAAAAATAGAGTATTGATATTCATTAATGAACAAGTCTGCACAATGGTTTGAAAGATAGCATGCATTCTGTGCAATACAAAAAATATATATATAAACTAGTCTAGGATTTGGGGAAGAGAATGGCTAGAACACCCCATTCTGATTGAGCATCTGCCAGCATGGCTCGGGCTTGGTCCAACTCAGCTTTAGTTGTCTGAATTGATGCAGGACCATGTCTAATTTGGGAGAGCATCATCCTTGCTTCTTGATTAAGCTGGTCGTGTTGCTGCTGCAGATGAGCCTTTCTTTGCCGGACGGAGGCAAGTTCTGCCATGAGTTTGGTTTCCTCAAGTTCAAGTGCTGAGTGTTGCTCAAGAATGGCTGCAGAGGTTTGCTGGCTGAGTTTGAGTGAAGTAGATATGGTGTGGGCTTCGTTTAGGAAATCTTTTTTGGTTTGAATATCCTTGGAGCAAGTCTGAACCATCTGTGAAAGGGTTGGCCATTCCGTGATGATCTTGGCTAATTGCTTTAATTGAATGGGGTTGAAAGGATTAGGGGAGAGGTTTAGAACAGCAGAAAGACAGGCCAAGGTTTCATCAGGTTTGTGCAGAATGATTTCTTCAACTGGGGGGTTAATGAGGTCGATGAAGGTGGTTAAGGTTTGTTGAGTTTCAGCATGAAAGAGATGTAGCCTTTGAGGCAATGGGGATATTTCGTCTAGATGTTGTTAAAGAATAGAAAGTTTGGCCCAAATATCCTGAGATGGAACGACGGCCTGTGAACATTAATAGTTTGGTGAGAATATATGCTTGCAAGTAATAAAGAGTAAATAGGACGAGGTTGGAAATGGCAGTGCCTGTCTTGATAAAGTGCGCGCAGACGGTTCGCCTTGTTCGACTGTGGTTATAGCAGCAGGAGGAGTTGTTTCGGGTACTAATGAAATGGCAACATCAGCGCCTTCAGGCTCTTTTTCTGGTTCTGGTAAGAGGGAAAAGTCATGAGAACCTTCAAGTTCTTTTTCAGACATTGGTCGTAGAGATGAGTCATGTATTATGTCCGTCCCTGTAAATTGGAGAAGAAGAGCAGTTAGTTAAACATAAGTTTTTTTTTTTTTCAAACGAACAATCACATTTGTATTTCTATTTACCTTGGTTGTTATGAAAATATAGTTGAGGGGATTTTGTATTGTCATCTGTTGAAGAGGATTAGCTGTTGATTGAAATGTCAAAATCAATCCTCTCTGATTCTTTGTTTGAAGTTTGGGAATTTGAGGAGTTGGATGGAGATGGTTGAGGGCTAAAGACAGAAGGGACAATAATAGGCTCAGTGCCCCCTGGGTAATCAACCTCCATCGGGAGAGCCCCAACTATGACATCCCTGAGAGCAATAGGAGGAGGTTCTAGCTGTGAAGGATGTTGTGATGCAGGTTGTGTAGATTGCTCTGGCAAAGACTGCGAAGGAGGTTGTAATGAGGTTTGTTGAGATGCTTGAGGTGATGGTGGAGTTGGTTCTACAGTGGGTTCTTTGGGTACATTGGTGATAGGACTAGGAATTGGATGAATGTGTTGAAGAGAAGTGGAAGGATGTTGTGATGCAGATTGTGTAGATTGTTGTGGCAAAGACTGTGAAGGAGGTTGTAAGGAAGTTTGTTGAGATGCTTCAGGTGGTGGTGGAGTTGGTTGTAGAGTGGGTTTCCTGGGTACATTGGTGATGGGACTGGGAATTGGATGAATGTGTGGAGGAGAAGTGGAAGGATCCTCATCATCAGCAACAGTAAGAAATAATCTCCTTATTTTTCTCTGCACAAAAGTAAGTGATCAGTCGGGCGTGAATGGAAATTGAGATGATGTAAATATGTAAAGTGAAGGCATACTTGGTAGAGCTGCCCTGAAGGATTTGATGTTGTTTGGCCAACCATTTGGCTGAGAGGGATATCCCAATCACTTAGGTCTGTACTTAGAGCAGGAGCAGTGGAAGGCTCTTCTCTCTTCTTCGCCGTGACCTCTATCTCGACAAGGGTATGGGTGGTAGTTCCTCTCTGTGCTTATGGCTGTGAGGCTGCGAAAAAGTCTCCCATTAATTTCTGAACTGAGGGGGTGTTTGTTTGAGTAGTTGAATCCATTAGAGCCTTGCCTTTATGTTGGTCCCTAACCAATGGTTCAGCAGCAGGCCCAATTTTGGCTGTCAAAGGTTAAACAAGTTAGTGTTGTAGAGAAAAAAAAAAGAAGGGCATAAGACAGTCAGGGATATGAAGTATATAAAGGAAGGATACCTGTAGCCTTGCGATTGGAAGGCGAGGATATGGGGCCCTGATTATCAATACAAGTATCGTGAAGGCAGGTTTCAAGTGGCTTGCAGAAATAATGGCAGTCATAAGTCCCCACCAATGGTCAAAAGTAGTGGAGCAGTCCGAAGAAGGTTTGAAGAAGAAGGGGCCAAAATCTTGGAACAGTTTGGTGTTCTCTGTCAGAATGGATTTAGCTTGATTAGGATCTTTGAAGTAGATTCTGGACCCAATCTCCTCATGGGTGGTTGGGTGGAAATAAGGATAAGGGATACCCTGGGAAAGACCTAATTGCCTGGACCATTGATTGGGACAGTATGTCTCAAAACTACAGTTGGACAACTTGGTGGAGGATATGGAACAGCCAACCAAGACATGTCTGCAGGTGAGAATGTGTCTTCAAGTCTCATTTTGTTATTGGACTTGCTCATTGTCTAAATCACAAGGATCTATGAAGAGGAAGCGAAGTCTACTGGAGGAGAATTCAAAGTTTTGAAATGGCATGTACAAGTTAGAAGGTCTCTTCAAAGGAAGGTTGTAAAACATAGTAAGATGATTTCTGAAAGTCAGGATGGGTTGGCTATTATAAGTGAGCAATTGCTCAGCATAGGAGTGGAAAACTAGTTTCAAGGTGTTAGCTGGTGGGGGTCGTGCCTCAGGGAAACAAACATACAACCAGACCTGGAAGAGCCAGAAGGGGCCACCACAGTTGCCAGAAATCTTCTTGTCGACAAAGGAAAATAGGGCCTTGTAAAGGGTGGCAAGAAGATAATGGGCTAAAGCCATAGCTTGGCCATCTTGCATACACAAGGCAAAAGGGAGGTATTCTTTCGTGATCTTGTACCCAGGGACACAAAAAACAAACTCACAAAGCCAAAGTAAGTAAAAAGCAGTTTTTTCTTTGTCCTCGACCGGGGAACCAGGTGCGCCTTGTATTTTTTGGCAAAATCTGTATAGCACATGTCAGTGTTTAAAGTAAAGTTCACTGTTAGAGGCTCAAGGAGAGCATGAATTGGATTGCCCAAGATTGGGAGACCAGTCAAGTGAGCTACATCTAAGATGGTAAAGGAAATCATACCAAAATTGAGGAGTAGGGAGTTACAAGATTGCGACCAAAAGCATGCAGCAGCAGCAATCAGCCCTTTGCCCATGTCATAATTTTTAGTCGATAGTCTAATTGCTTCACTAATGCCCTGGTGCTTCCATACTTCAGCGTCATGACCTTCAATTCTCCTGGCCCAGCTTCGCCAAACAGAGTCTAGTGACCTCCACGATCTGAGTGGGTTTTTGCTGACATTCCAGTTAGTCCACTTTAAGTCTAGGTTGGTTGAGAAGAAGGTTCTCACCATTACCAAGGGGATAGTATGGAGCTAGCTCGTCTGGGAAGAAAGATGTGAAGGTAAGGCCTAGCGCAGCCTTAGCGACAGAGCTTGTGCTGGGCAATAAGGTAATACCTAATTTTAGAGGAGCGATACGTGCACTGATAGGGTCTAGGAAGCGGAGTAGGTCTTCATTGTTGTCCTCAGATGGAGATGGTTGAGATTTTTTGGGCGCCATGGCTTAGGGCTTTATTGTGTTGTGGTTTTGAACGGCAATGCTTGAGAAGAAGGAGTCCACTCCGAGCAGTTCGAATCAGAGGGAAATGAAGTTGAAGTGGCTGAGGGTTTTGTGGTGCTGTGGTTTTGAACGGCAAGGCTTGAGAAGGAGTGCACTCTGAGGAGTTCGAATCAGAGGGAAATAAAGTTGAAGTGGTTTGAAGCTGAAAATGTGGGTCTTTTATATCTTATGATGGGGTCAGTATATTTAAATGCTCTCATATTGGGCTGTAGTTTATGTTTGTTTTGGGCCCATATTAAGAAATTTGCTATTCGACTTATCTCTTGGGCTCATGGGAATAAATCCTGTGTTAAGTACAAATTGGGCCCAACTGGCAACTTTGGTGAAGGTTAAATCATATGATATACAACTTGAACAAGGGTGCCATTGTTTGCACCAAGTTTTACCAGTCTCTGTCGACAGATAGTCCACTTAATGGAGGACACGTGGCCTAGTCTGAAGGAATGTCCAGCAGTTGAAAGTGGGTTGTCTGTATGTGGGTCACGTAGAAGTGATGGGGGCAGTTTTTAGCACCAGTCATGGAGTTGGTGGGCACTTTTAGGAGGAAGCATGAGACAAAGTAGGAGCCTTGCTCTGTCGACAGAGGTTCCAAACGGTTGGTTACCATGAAATAAACTAAAGAAAAGGGAGATCGACAGATAGAAGTGGAGGTTTAGCACACTTGGGTTTTCATATCCCTTCTACACCATAACTGCCACTGTAACTGCCCCCCTGACTTCGAATCTTCAAACTCTACCAAATATTGACTCTTCCCTGTCGACCTTTCTTTTCACCATTGTGGCGCATGTCCCTCATCATTATGACACAACAATAGACAGAATATTGTCCACTAAACACAACCACAATCCTTGCAAACTGGGCCACTGAACCACAACACTAGGCCACTCACTGTAACTGCCCCCTGCCTTTGAACCTTCAAACCCTGCCAAATATTGAATTTTCCCTGTAATTTAATCAATAAATTCAATGTTGGTAAACTTGTTAATATTTGAAATACCCGTTTTGCACTGTCATGACATAAACACAATTGTTGTCCTACATTTTACGTAACCACAATACACAACTTATTTATATTGAAAACAAAATATACATTTCGGGTTTATAATCATAAAAATGGAAACTACTTTTTTTCTCTTTTAAAGTTCACTCATATTTTCAGCTAAATTATGATTGGTTATTTTTTAAAAATTCCTCTTTCCACCTATTTTTCCTACATCCTGCCAACAGGTGCTCCATTCAATTAAGGACACATGGCAAGTCCATCTGAAAACAAGGGTTATCAACTAACATTGAATCTTGCATGCCACCTGACTTACATGGTGGAGCACTTACTGGCATTGATCATGGATTTAGTGGCCACCCTCAAAAAGGAAACATTCGCAAATTGGGAGTCTGTATCTGTCGAGGAAAAGCTAAAAGGACTTGGGCATGGGTGGCAAATTCAAGATATGCACTTCGACAGGTACCAGTAAAGGTTTTATGTGGTTTGAAGACATCGAAATGACCGTGCAATCATAGAAGTTGCACAGAAGCAGTTGCAGATTCGGCAGATCATGGGATCGTGGGAAATAAGAGCTATAAAGGGCAAAAGGTTTGCATGTAGAGAGCACATGAACAACAACACAACAACTTACTTTCTACATTGTAACTTCTGAGCAGTTTTTTCACTTCTCATTTTTCAACCTCAAATCAGCAAAGGTTTATCTTCTATGATTTGTTACCATCACCTCATATCAGAAAGGTCATTCTACTAGTTTACTTTCTTACTATCAGTTCATCAAAATAAGTCTTCATCCTTTTCAGGCATTAGAACCAATACCACAATTGCTGGATTCTTTTCTTTAATTTGTCAACTTTAAATTACTGCTTGGTTGCTGTAGATATAGGCCCACTTTAATTTTACTAACAATAAACCCATCACTTTCATAGTTAACATGAAATAATTTCACAATTCCTGTTCGTAACTCATAATTCATATAACAATCGGCATAGAGATAAAGTAAACGAGTTCGTTGGGTTACTTTCTCCAACTAATACCCAAAATTAACTGCCACTTGGATTATATACAAAATGCATGTGCTGGGATGTAATTTTGCAAAACCACATGGACAAAATTCGTATTTTACTCGAAATATAATAGTAATTTACCGAAACTAGTCATAAGAAATCAATACGAAGCCAAACACATCATTAGCTGATAAACCACACCACAAGAAATGATTCACTTAGATCCAACCAAATATGGAACATAAACAAGCAACCCGCAATAGGAATCTTGGAATACAGACATAAGCCAATTTCCAACCCAAAACAATACACAGACAACCTATATATATCTCACCTTCAATTAGTTTTCAAAATGACAAGTCACTGCAAACACAAATGACAACATCACTCTAAACAATATGGGAAATCACTGTTCTTGGCCTTGTACATAAGTAATTTTGTGACATTTCGCGGCATTGTACATAAGTAACGTTGTGCCATTTCGTGGCATTGTACATAATCAATTATTTACACATATCTACCCTGTTCTTTGCAATGATGTGTTTCCAATAGCTAGTACTGTCTACCTAATAAATTAAGGGAATAAGTAAATCATACAAATTATACAATTACCTGATTCACCTCATCAATTGTGGTCGAATCATTTTAGCACACTGCTGCTTCAACACTACTGTATTGGCCCACAAGCTGTTTGGAATCAAGAGAAGCATCAAAAAATAGTCATCGTTGCTTAATGTGCGGTGTACTTGGATCCACCAACCCAGGTTCGCAACGAATAGGCAATGACTCCACATTGTACTCACGGTCGGTGATGTGGGTTGTTTCTGCATCTGAGTTACTACCCACTGTTCGGCTAAACCGAACCTTAGGACACGCTCACTTTGTGTGCCCAATGCATTTGCAATTCCCACATTTTCTTGGTCTTCGACAGTTGGACGAGGCCTGTCCCGAGTTCCCTTTTGTCTTCACAAGATCAAGATCTTCTACTCCAAATTGTCATGGGATTGAATGTTTCCCTCTGTCTCCATCCCCATTGTTCAGATTCCTCTCATATAACTCCTTCATCCGGCTCGTCATCGGAAGACATACATCCCGAGCCTCTTTGAAACCTTCCGTTGATTGCGAAGCATAGAAACACATTTCATTGTAGGCAGAACTCAATATCCCATACCGGGCCGTCTATGTTGTAGTGCTATCAATTGAGGGTTGAGGCAATTGCTGACCATCTTTGCTTGCAGCCCTTGTCCATCTATGCAGCACACAAGTTGGAGGAATTTGCGTTAAATTTTTGGCTTTCATAACACATATCATGTGACAGCAAGGTAGCTCCAACAACTCAAACTTCATGCAAGAACATCTCATTGCAGCATCCACTGGATTGTGTGTTACTATCCATGATCTATCCTTCACCTTGTACTTATGAATATAGTAGCATTTCTGACCATCCGGCAAAGGGAACACGTCTTTTACATTCAACTTCCCCTCTTCTAAGATTTCATCACGAAACATTCTAAATATATTTCGGGTGAATAGCTCAGCTCCATGTCTTTCTATATCTCGCAATGGAGTAATCAATACCGGAAAAGTGTTATTTGTTTCAGCATCATCTCCAGCCTCGTTATACCTTATCCTTGCAAGAGCCCAATCATAGTGCCTAACAAATTCATATAGCTTCAATTTGTGTTGGAGGAAGGGATTGAAATAAGCATTTATACTCTCCGAGCGCTGAGTGCTCTTCATCCCAGCAAAGAAATGTCCATGCATATATGCCTCAGCCCACATATGACGCTTCTCATATGTCTCCAACACCCAGCTGTTGGTTTGAAGTCCAAATTTTTTGACCATTCTCGTCCAGCCATCCTCAAACTTTGCCTCATCTGTTTCCATGTCCATGCACTGCTTGAAAGCATGTGCAAAGCCACTTTTGTGAACATTTGAAACAGCATTTTTCCCAAGATGCCAATTACATAATCGATGTCTTGCGTCCGGAAATACTCTTCTGATTGCCTCTCGCATTGCCTTATCCTCATCTATCAGTATGGACACAGGTGCTTTATTGCCCATTGCCTCCATAAATGTTTCCAAAACCCATGTGTATGTATCAATTGTCTCATTAGCTAGCAAAACACATGCAAATATCGTGGTCCTAAAGTGATTAGTCACACCAGCCAACATGACAAAAGGTTTCTTATACGCATTGGTTCTGTAAGTTGAGTCAAATATCAACACATCACCAAACTTTGCGTAGTCAGCCCGCGATTTCGAATCTGCCCAGAACAGATTTTGTAACTTGTTTTCCTTACACACATCATACTTGTAAAAAAAAATGTGCGTCAACATCAAGTTTTGCACATCGGTAAACCAATGCACCCTGCGCATCACCATCCTCAACTTCTGCTCTACGTTTGGCTTGAATATGGTTGTGCAGATCCGTACGGATGAAACCAACATTCTCATAAGACCCGGACTGATTTACCATATAGTCCATGATTTGGCTAGTCTTCACACCGACATTGCACATAGCCATTGCTTGAGCTTTGTCAGCGCTGTTTAAACCGCGATGTGACCTCAGATACATCACACAGTGTTGTTCTGCCAATTCATGGTTGTGTTCTGCGACGAAGTGAGTCACAACATACTTTCCCCCTTCACCAGCATCTGCATTGTACCGTATGTGAAATTGGGCTTTGCAACCTACTCTTGTTAGTGCCTTGGGAGCTCTACTCTTCTCAGCAACACGGTCCAAGTATTTTGGTAATCTCTGACCTTCCCTTGAACACAACCACAGTCTACTAACAACCTTTCCCTCTTTATTTCTGTTAAATCTGGATTTTCGTATACTAAATCCCTTGGCTTTAGTATACGCATTGTAAAAAGCTTCTCCGTCTTTGACCGAATCAAATTTCTGTTCCAGAATAGCACGTTCAACATCACCAACCATGTCATTGTGATGAGCATCGTCAACCATTTCTTGTTTCAGATTGACTCTGCCATCTTCAACGTTCATGTTGGTTGCTTCTTCATTGCTCGGATCAGCTTCGCAACCATGATAACGTTCCGCCCAACTTTCATTGATCAAACGAATGTCAT
This sequence comes from Camellia granthamiana, assembly GCA_036172215.1. Lineage (NCBI taxonomy): Eukaryota > Viridiplantae > Streptophyta > Magnoliopsida > Ericales > Theaceae > Camellia > Camellia granthamiana. The sequence continues at coordinate 327,504 of JAXFYN010000151.1, forward strand.
CAGCTTCATTTGGAATGTCATAATCAGCACCTTCCCTTTTAACTTCCGCTGGGGCCATACTGTACAAGACATTAATACAAACAATTACTTGGTGACCGAAAAATGTTAACACAAACACAAACATGACATTTTCACACGGTTTAATTGTTTGTACAAACACAAACACTCGCTTTAGAAAGAGAAAGGTTAGTTGCCAATGGAGGGTTTCCGTTTGAGCGAAGCGTAGAGCGGTTGAAGTTAGGATGGGGGGTTTAGTTGAGGGAAAATAGCTGAAGTGAAGAGGTCAGAGATAGAGAGAGACAGAGAGAGGGAGACAGCTCCATACCTTATATCTAGTTGGAGAAAACGCCTTCACTTCAGCAATAGAACCAGCACAGCCTTCTAGTTCCGTTGTTGTTGGAAATCGGCCGTCTATTCTCTACAGATCTTCGTCAATGGAACCCAGCAAGGGCTTCTCGCTGTTAATGGAAATCAAGGGTTACACTGACTCAACCTTACACAAAGAGGAGAACAGAGAGAGATAGAGACGAAGTAGAGAGAGTGAGTGGGATGCAACCATGCAAATATAAGCATTAACCAGTTGCCCCGGTTTCAACTTTTTCACGATTAAACAATTCAATGGTCTTGATCAATTATTGTAATCTAATGACTAAAAATTGAGTTGCATATGGTGTGCAAAGGTTGCACACTTAAATATCTCCCTTTGGGTGTGTTTGTTTGGACGGACTAGACAAGGGGAGATTGTAATCTATCGGACTATTAGTCGCGGGATACATTGTCCCTGAACTATTTGGTTGGACTGGATTTGTATCTTATGTTTGTTTAGTCATGGGATTATATGTTTGAATTGAACTATTTTTAGTGAATCCAATGTTTGGTTAGACAGACTGGATAAGGATAAATGTTCAAAAGACTATTTTACCCTTGTAATTTATAATTTTTATTTAATATATAATTTTAAATTTGTAATCTATAATTTATAATTTAACAACACTAAAAAAATTTAATTTATAAGGCCATAATTTTTAATTTATTATTTTCAATTAAATTAAATTTATAATTTATAATTTATATTTTTTATTTAATATATAATTTTAAATTAACGACAATAAAAAAAATAATTTTATTTAATATATAAATTAAATTTTCAACAACACTAAAAAAATTTAATTTATAAGGCCATAATTTATAATTTATTATTTTTAAATAAATTTAATTTATAATTTAAATTTTTTATTTAATATATAATTTTAAATTAACAACACTAAAAAAATAATTTTTTTAATATGTAAATTTAATTTTTTAACAACACTAAAAAAAATTAATTTATAAGGTCATAATTTTTAATTTATTATTTTTAATTAAATTTAATTTATAATTTATAATTTAAATTTTTTATTTAATATATAATTTTAAATTAACAATACTAAAAAAATAATTTATAAATGTTCAAAAGACTATTTTATCATTTTCTAATTGTTTATTAAGTAATAGCATGAAGGGTAAAATAGACATTTCACAAAATAATCTCATGGGATACCAATCCCATGGCTTCTATCCCACCTCCCCCATGGGATAAGATAATCTCATATTTGTGGGACTAATAGTCTGGGAAAACTATTAGTCCGAAGCAAAAATTTTCAAACAAACAATAAACTATTAATCCGATGAGATTAATAGTCTAATCCCACACACTAATCCTTCAAAACAAACACACCCTTTATTTATTTCTAGGTTAAGTGTTGTATTAAAAGGATTCCAAGAGGGGCACAACCTTCCCACAAAAAACTATTCTAGATGAAAAAGGTTCAACACTAAAATCGAGATCTCCTATAAAGAAGTAGGGGTGCAACTCGGGCGGGCTCAACCCGAGCAACTCGAGCCCAGCCCGAGTTTTTTTAGGACTTGGACAACTATATCTTGTAATTTGGACGGGCCTGGGCAGATTTTTAATGCCCGAATTGTAATTCGGGCCGGGCTTGGGCAGAACCAATGGCCAACCCGAGCAACCCGAACCCGAATTAAATTTAATATATTATATAAATTATATAATATATAATATATAATATATATATAATTTAATAAATTATATAATATATATAAATTAAGTAAAAGAGTTAGTCTTAATTTTTAATTTTTATTTTTTGGTGACCAGAAAATAACTTTGAATAATTCTCAATTCTTTGTTAATTATCAATTCTACCTACAAGTTTTAAAACAAATCTACCTATAAGTTTCTGGGCAATTCGGGCTAACCCAAGTTCAAAATACAAAGCTTGGGCCGGGCTTGGGCAGCAAAGCTCGGGTTCATGTTCGGGCTTGGGCGGGCTTGGGCACTGCTCTGGGCAATTCGGGTCGGGCTTGGGCAGACCCCCAACCCGACCGAACCCGCCCGAGTTGCACCCCTATAAAGAAGCAGTTTGGAATTTTTTTTATTTTTTATTTTTATTTTTTAACTTTTTACCAAGTTTTCTCAAAAAAATAAAAAAAAATCACCAAAAAAATCAATTTTTTTTACTAAAAAAGTTACCAAAAAAGTCAAAAAAACTAAAAAATCAACTTTTTACTAACTTCCCAAAATACCTTAATAATCTACAAGAGCAAAAGATGATTCACAAAATAAATCATTTTTAATAATCAAAGACTAATTTAGTTTAATTTTCAAAATTTAATTTTTTTTAAATTGAAATTTTTTATTTTTCGTAATTTTTTTTCACTGAATTTTTTTAATATTTTAAGCAATTTTTTTTAAAAAAATTAGATACACCTAACATAAATACACTTAAAAAATATAATATTTGTGAAAAAAAACTTTAAAAAATTTACTAAATACCAAAAATATAAAAAAAAAAAAAATACAAAAATTTAATATATTTTTCATATTCTTGAGTATTTATTAATTTTTTTTATAAATATTTTATTTTTTAGATACATCAACGTAAGGTTCATATAAAAAAGTAAAAAAATTACTTAAAATTTTAAAAATATTCACTAAAAAATAAAATAAAAAATTTAAAAAATTAAAACCAAACATAATGAATAAGATTTCGATGAGAACCTTATTTCCAAGCCTTCACTTCATCGTATCCTCTCCTCCCTATTCAACGTAGGGGTGAGCATGGTCCGGATTGGATCGGATCAGGGTAAAACCAAGACCAATCCGTTATCTACGGTTCCTGAAAAATTAGAACCAATCCAATCCGTTTAAATCATGAAACCAATCCGAACCAATCCATTTAAATACGGATTGAATTGGTTTAGAACCACGGATTCACATATTTAAATAACAAATATATATATATATATATAACACTTTAATTTCATAAAAATATAAGCATAGCGCTATATTAGTTCCACAATAACAACATATTTTTTTTATAATAGCGACATACTGTTCTAAAATTTAAACAACCATAAGAAAACTAGTTTCACCATAAGTATTTAGACCATTACAAATTAAAACTAAAAACTAACAAACAAAAGTAATAAAAGAAGCTATTATACAGTTTTAGGTTTGAGTTTAGATTTTATATAGAATAAGAAAAGATACTATGGGGGAGGATGTATAATAAAAATATAGACTATTTATATACGGTCCGGATTGGTTCCAATCTGAAACCGTGGGGTTCAATCTGGAACCAATCCGTAGACTACAGATTTTAATTCTTCAATCCGAAACCAAACTACGGATTCAAAAAATCAATAAAAATCTATTGGACTGGACTGGACTGGACTGGATCAGATTACAGATTTCACGGATTCCTTGCTTAGCTCTAATTCAACGGGTATCAAAGAACTCAACCAAGGCCTCCAATTCCTATTGTTGCAAGGATCTGATGTGCCAAAAACAAAGGTGGTATTTGGTAGAGTTTTGTAAATGTGATTTGAGAGTTTGAGTTGTATTTTGAGTTTGTGTGTTGTGGAATTATGATTTGAGTGTAGAAAATTTGTTTGGTAAAGAGTTTTGAAAATAGTTTTGGAAAAGAGGTTTGATTTGAGTGGGGAATTGTTGATGTGACATTTGATATGTGATACAAAAATTTACAACTCATAACTAAACATACAACTCAAAATTATTTTAAAGCACATAAAAAATTTGAAAAATTTAAGAAAATATTTTTCCCGATTATGTAAATCAATTGCAAAAAAAAAAAATAAAATAAAATAAAATAAAATAAAAAAATAATTCTGGAATTCAGCCGGACATCCGGGTGGACATCTGGGTGGTCTACCGGGTGGACATCCGGGTGGTCTACCGGGTGGTCTTCCTTTGGACAGAAAACACGCCTGTGTGCACAAAGTTCTCTGCAGAGAGTGTAGAAAATTGATTTGAAAACATAACCAAACATCATGCGCCAAAACACGCGTAGAAAATTGGTTTGAGAATACAAACAAACAGAGCCAGACTCTCAAATCGCCTTCTTATTATATAGATCCACGAAAGGCCACAGTTAAACGAACATCTCAACTATTGAGGGCAAAAGGAAACCAAGTTCCAGAATCAAGGATTAAAAAATCAAATCAAGTTCCCACTTACATAAACCTTTCTATAGTAGATTTGGTGAAGCCAGCCCTGTGATAAGTAGAATCCTCACGTTGGAGCCATTATATTCAAATCAGCCAGAAAAAAAGTTTCATATGGGAAGCTTCTGTGGATAGTGTGGCTAAATTTGTAATTTATCAATTCACACGATCTACTCCTACTCTAACATAGCATTTAAAATCTAATCTCAAGGTGATTCTTGAGCACACTTTTTCCAATTTATATCCCATGTTAACCGCCGTCTTATTCCTGTCACCTATGTTACATAGACTCGGATATAAGTGTCGAGTGACGGTATATATCTAAAAATTAAAATCATCAAATTATAAATTTAAAAGTACACAGACTTAATAAATAAATATCATATTTTTATATTTTTCATCAAATATATGAGATAAAATGATACTATATGTAACTTACAGTGTCAAAAAACATTTATAATAATTATACAACAATATATACATATAATAATAGCGTTATATACAATTATATAAGAAGTATCTGTTGAAAAGTATCCGACACATATCACATACCTTTATTCGAGTGTCGGGTGTCCGATACGAGTATTTAATTTATTTTAAAAAGTTTGTGCAACATAGCCTGTCACATAGTAAAGATGAATCACAATGTAGGTTGATAGAATAGTTTAGTTTGTGTCTTTCTAGTCCCAAAAAGCCAATTCTGGTTGGCCTGTTTTCTCAAAGTTTTACATGTCATGCACAGATGATACTTCATAGAATATAAGAAGCATGCACTTACGACAATGATCAAGTAAGAATGAATCACACAACTGAAAAGATAACACTTCACTCAAGGTAATTGAAAAAATAATAAGTCGACCTACACTAAATTGTGTACATTTCAACTCTGAACCAAATAACAAATATATGCAATTCTATGAGAGAATGAGGGCTGTAATCAGGCATAAATGACAAATATACACTAAACAGTATCAATTTCAACTCTTAACTAACCAAATATTGATACATTACATGCAATTATATGCAATTCTATGAGATAACAAAGGTTCAAATCAGGACATAAATGCCAAATACAACGAGAATAATGCAATATTTTACAGAGAAACCAATCACAATAACTATACTCCCTAAGCTTCCAAGGGCTGAAAGCGGGCAGCTTCATCATGAGAAGAAGATTCAGACTTAAATTTGAGAAGCCGTAAACTCTGGCAATCCATTTCCCTCAGCTTCAGAAGCAAAAACAGCACAATGCCACACCCAAATCCCAAAGCAGCACTAGAACCAGTGAGTGACACAGCAGCACATACCAACATCACAAAAGACTCTTCCTTTGTATTCATATCTCTTGAAGCCATAGCCAACTCAATCCCAGCAAAAAGCAAAAGCACCCCAAGAATCCCAATTGGAAACTGACCCAAAATTCTCCCAAACGAGTTCCCAAAAACAAGCCCAATTACAAGCTTCGCAACCCCCAAAAACACCACAGACGCCCCACTCCGTCCACCGAACCGGTACTGCCCTGCCAACCCCCCAGCACCGTGGCAAACCGGCATTGCCCCGAACCAACACCCAACTAAATTCATCACTCCAACGCTCACCGAAACGGTCGTGGCCGACACTTCTCGGTCAGGAAACAAATCAGCAGACAATTTACACACAGCAATCACAGAATTCAATACAGACAATGGGATCTGCGGAATCGCAGCTCTAAAGAATCCAATCTTCCAATCCTCCCAACAAATTTTCACCAATTGTATCTTAGACGGACCCAATTGAAGGTCCTTGAAAATTGAAGGGTCTCGAAGAAAACACAAAGCCAACCCAAACAAAAACACAATAAGAGCACCCGGAATGGCATACAGAACCCTTAATCTACGACGAACTCGGCGTTGAGATTGAGATTCAGATTGAATCAAGGAAGGGTTCGATTGTTCATCATCAACAGAATCGCCTGACCCAGTACAAAGTACAAGAAAAGAGAGAGAAAAAAGTGCAACAACAAGGCCATCGAGGCCGAGAAAGTCTCGGGGAGAACCAGACTTACCGGAGGCAAAATCTTGGTTGAAGCGGACGTACTTGATGGCGGAGAAAGCGAAGGAGAGGCCTTGAGAGAGCTGGACGCCGCGGACGACGGGGAGGGGGATGAAGCGGTAGAAGAAGGACATGAGGCCGGTGGCGCCGAGGAGGAGTAGCACGGAGGCGGTGGAGATTCCGGCGGCGGCGATTTGGGGGATAGTGAGGTGGGGGGATTCTGAGATGGCGACGGCGGCGATGGATTTCATGGGTTGGACGGGCATGGGGGTGCCGAAGAGGAGGCCGGTGGAGATGTTGTAGAGGGAGGTGAAGATGAGAGTGGTGGAGAGGTCGAGGTGGGAGACTAGGGTTAGGGCTAGGACTATGGGGATGTAGGTGCCGAGGTCGCCGACGGAGCCCCCGAGTTCGGACCAGATCGTGGTTTTGAGGCGGAGGTTGGTGGCACATGGGAGAGTGGTGAGGCGTTGGCGCCACCGTGGAAGGCCGAGGAGAGGGGTGGTTTGGGTCGATGATTGTCGCTCCTCTTCCTCCTCCATGCCTCTCTCCGATTCAATTTGGAATCTGAAATGAGGAGAGAGAGAGAGAGAGAGAGAGTTATCAGTGAGGTCTCCAAGTTGATTAACCAACCCAGTGAGGAGTTATCAGTGAGGTCTCCAGGCTGATTAACCAACCCTTCATATCACACTATATATATTCTATGGGGGTATTTTGCGAAGCCAGAAAAAAAAAAAAAATAAATAAATAAATAAAATCAACTTTCAGTGTTTTACTCATTTTGAATCACATCACTTTTCATATTTGAATAATATTATATATATTAATTAGTGTATTAATTAATATATCAATTGATGATGTGACATAATTTAAGAAGTTTTTGGTATTTGTAATTTGTATAATGAGTGGGGTCAATAATAATGTCATAACGAGTAATGATTCATCCCCCTTTTCCCCCACCCCCTTTGACCCCCTCTCTCTCTCATTGGTCACATTTTTTTTTTCTTTTTCTTTTTTTTCCTACTCTTCCAATCACCACCCGCCACGTGGCAAAGGGGGGTGAGGGAGTGACCCCCACAAGGGGGTCCCAAGCATTATTCATATCACTATATTTCATTTCAGGTTTCGACCCACAATGATAGTATCTTGTAAATTGTATAATGAAAAATATTCATTGATAAATAAATAAATAAATTATATTTTATTTTATAAAATAAAGTGATTTAATTTTAAATTTATAATTATTATTTATTTTAAAAAATAAAATATATGTTATCCATATGTGAAGTAATATTTAATAAATTAATATTTTATATTAATTTTTATTATTAAATTTTATAAAATAAATAATTTAAATTATTATTATGAACTAAAATGAAATTTGTAAAATAAAATATGACAACATATAAAAGATGGTGGTATTGAGAAATCCATTCCCGTTGATTAATGTTTTCTTGCGTAGGCTATAGGCTGAAAGTTTTGTTTTGTTTTTAGGTGGGCCTGCCCGAGCCAATAATTGGACAGGAACAACTTCGTGAAATGACAAAAATGTTTTTAACATTATTATGGTGGTTTGTTCAGATGTAAAATACTTTTATTTTTTAGTGTTTCGTTGATATTTAAAATAATTATTTATTTATTTATTGTATTCGTTGGATAGAAAGGTAATGAAAAGCCATATTTTTCACATTTGGAAAGATTAATGTACTAAAAGAGCTAAGGTGAAAGTCAACTTGTTAAAAATTAATTTACAGAATTTTTAATAGCAAGTCATTTTAAGAACTAGTTTTTGTTCAATCAAATAATAAAAAATATAAAAAATAAAAATATTTTACATCGAAATAAAAGTAAATATAATAAAAAAAAGTTTACTTAACTAATATTCTTGAGAAAGGGCACACCTTAATAAGATTTTTACACAAATGAGTTATGATATTTATCATTATTTTTAGTTTACTCTTTTTACTTTGTCTATGGACTTATATGTAGAGATACATAGAAAGTTAAAAAGGAAAATAAAATAGTGAAATTTGTAATATAACAATCTAACATATTCATGTTAATTCACATAAAATTGTTGTTATCAGAAAAAATTGCTTAGCAAAATGATTTCTTTCTCTTATAAAGTTTAAAATCTAACACACACTAAATAAATTATTAATTTAGATTTTTTTAGAATCCAAAATACAATATATATTTAATCTAATTTTGTGTATGGTGAACCTGCATTAGGGGTCATGTATTACATAATGAGAGATCTCAACTGTTCAACTTTGCCTTCAGTGAAGTTTAAACTTCTTATTAGGGTTGAGCAAAATATTATCTAATTTGTTAAAATCATATCGATCCATATCAATCTGCACCATTCTATCTGAGAAACTGCAATTTAAACTTTAAAATTTATAATACCCCTTCGAAACCGCTCTCCTTTGCTATAGTTAACACATATATATTTTTTAATCTATAATGAAATATCAAAGTAAAAAGGAGTGTGAGAGAGATTTAATGTGTGAAATTTATTACAAATTAGTAGTTACAAATATAAAAAATATTATGTAAAATTAGTTTGTGTTATAAATATAAAAAATGTTATGCAAATTAATATTATATATTATGCAAATACTTAATAATTGGTTAGAATATTTGTCAATCCGTCAATCCACTAATCTGTTATTCGATTTATAATTTTATTCTTAAACCATCCGAATCGCACCGCACACACCTCACTCCCAATATATGTTAACCTTTGGGGAGGTATTATTGAGCTACAAGCCCTCGGCAGTTTAGATGGTAAAATTTAAAGAAAAATGGTCTTAAAAAATAATAATAATTAAATTGGTGTTTGGGATTTTTTTTCTTTTTTTACTTTTTGTTATCGTTAATGTTGTGTTATATATATATATAGATATATATTTGTCTTTAGTTTAAAAAAAAAATTAATTTTCAAAAAATTTCACACTTTTGAGTTATAATCGACTAGATAGGTTAGAAAATAATTTTTATTTTAGAAGTTTAAAAAAATGTCCATAAATGACAAAAAGAAAAGCCAAAAACAATAAATTTTTCAATTTTTCTTTTTTTACTTTTTAGATTCGTTCATATATAGATCATAAAATTTTAAAAAAATTGTTGAAAAGTCCAATCTAAAGAGAGTATAAAACATTAGGTTTAGGAATGGATATCAACCCGTTGGCTTGTCCAGCCTAGCCCTATTTTTCTAGGGCTTGGGAATATTGTTTTAGCCTATAGAGTCGGGCTGGGCCAATATTTTCAGCTCGAAATATTAATGAGCTGAGTTTGAAATTTATACTTTTAATCGAGTCCGACCTATTATTAAATTAATTAATGGAAAACTTACCTATAGGTCTCATACACAAAGTTCAAAACCCATCTAGTATTAAACAAAATATTTGCACCAATTAGTCTTACATATTTTTAATTGTTACCCAATTTTTTTTTTTTTTTAATTTAAATCTGCTGCTATATCCCACTACCATTGGACTTCTGTCAAATGGTCACTGAAGACTCGCTGGATGTTCAACATACTGGGAAATTGCCGGAATGTTTTGAACATCACTGGAAGTTGCCAGAATGACTAGAATCTTCACTGGACATCAAGAATATCCCTGGATACTCACCGAAATGTTCAAAATATTGCTGGGAAAAAAAAATAAATTGAAAAATTAGAGCAAAAAACCAAAATGTGCTAAATATTGATAAATTGAAAGAAGAAGAAAACGTAACAACAACAAACAACAAACAACAATGGGAAAAAAAAATGTTATTTTCAATTTTCACAAAGTTTAAGTAAATAATTTTCAATATTAATCAAATTGAAAAGCAAGCTTTAAAACTGTAAAATGTTACAGTTTCAATGTATGATTCTATTAGGCATTTATCCTTATTAATCAAACTGAAAAACATGTTATGATATTGAAAAATTTTACAGTTCTAAAATAAATTATGAAACTGCAAAATTTTACAGTTTTAAAGAATGATTCATTTCAGTACCAAAAAAACTGAAATTATAAAATTTTACAATTTTCACTGCCTGTAACTAAAACTTGAAAATAACTTGTTTAAAATTTGAAAATTTTCTCTATTATAACGGGAAAATAGAAGTGTGTAGTATAGAAAAAGTAATATTAAAAAAAAAAAAAAACTGAGAGATCGAGAAAGAGACAGATATAAAGAGAGACTTGTACTTCAGCAACTATTTTTAGATCTAGCCGGATTTAACTACATCAAATCTGAGTAGATCTACTCACCTTCTTCGTCGTAAACTCATCGCCTTCGTCGTCGATGAGCGCAAAGCAAGCAGTCAATGCTCGGTGGTTGCCGATAAATCCCAATCAACGGTGGTCGTCGGTCGCCGGTGATTGTAGATTAGAAAGAGAAAGAAAATGAGGAAGGCGTGGTCGTGGTCGTGGTCGTGGTTGCCAGATATTAAAGAAAGAGAGATAAAGAGAAGAAGCAAGATGCAGGGAAAAATGAGAAGATAAATTAGCACGGGACTTTTGAGTCTATCTAAATGGTTTTAGGATTAAATAAAACACACTTTTCAAAAATAACTTGTGAGTAATTTGCCCTTAATTAATTAATTAATTATAATACATTAAAATACATATTTTTTTTATTAGGATCTAGATTTTATCTTTGTTGATTTTATTAAAAGTCACATTTCTAGTGATATGTGATTGAATTTATTTAAGAAATCCTTTAATTTATATACAAAATCTTTTAATTTATAATTATGTCAATATATTTATTTAATAATATAATATGCAATTGAATTTAATTATGGAATGTTTTAAAAAAAATTAACGTAGAGCCCAATGGGCAAGCTTGGGATTTATAATTATTTTTTGAACTAAGCTTGGGTAGATATTTGTTGGTTTTGGAAGACATTTTGTTTTTAATTTTATCCCTTAATTTATTGATTAACTTTGTTTTGTCTGTTGATTTTTTTGATTATCTATTCAAATTTATATCTATCTGTTTAAATTTTTATCTATTATTCAAATTATTTTCTATCTATTTAAATTTATATATATATATATATATCTGATCAATTTTTTCTCGTTTATGTTTAAAATTTGTGGATTTCTCTTTTTATCTTTTAAAAATCTATGAAATTCTCTCTCGTTTTTTTAAAATATCTCTATCTATATAAAATCTAGTGGTGGTGTTGTTTTTTTATCTGCTACAATCATCAACAACAACAACAAGAAGAAAGAATAAATATAATTTTTTTCTGTGTTACAAAAAAATTGAATAAAATTTGTTTATCTCAACCTGTCTATTCATTTTATTTTATTTTTGAATAGATCTCAAAGTTGACAAATCTCAAATTTTATCTGTGTTATTTTTAGCTACAACAACAAACTACAAAACAAAATCCCAATCAATTCCTATTTCTTCAAAGCACTACAAAAAAAAAAATAAAAGGTAAACTACTAATAGGTCCCTAATAATTAGATTTAATTCCCATCAATTCCTATTAAAAATAAATTTTGATAAAATTGTCGCTAAAAATAATTTTTTTATAACAATTTTTTACATACGTCGCTAAAAATTGATAATTAGTGACTTTTATTTTGTTATAATTTTTATAAATTGTCGTTAAAACTTACATTTAGTGACTTTTTTATGACAAATTTTTTCTATAAGAACCTATTAGACAATAAATCTATTTATTATGACCTACACGTTATGTACCCCAAAAATAAACACACATAGAGAGATAACCACATATAACCAAGCAACCCCCCTCCCCCCCAAACCACACCCCCCCCCCCCCCCCCCAACACACACACACACACACACACACAAAGAAGATTTGTCTCACTAGATAAGCACACACACTAGATCTGAACTAGATAACCACATACACAACCAAAAAAATTACACTAGATCTAGATCTGTACAATTGATTGCCTCATTGGCGAGAGAACCACCGACCATTGACGAATAAAAAAAAATTAAACAAATTGTTATACAAAAATATATATATATATATATACACAGAGAGATTGGGGAATGTAATGCCCCTATTTTCATGAACTTGATTAACATTAAATAATCTCACATTCATCCATTTATTAGATATCATCTTGTACATACATATTTGATACAATAGAATACTCAACAACTAACAAACTCTCATCATTACAAAATAACTTCCCTTCTATTGTTAAAATATATGAGAATTTTCTAAAGATTCATATGTATTAATACATTCAAGATATTCCTATCCTGAATTTGTAGCATGTGAACTTCTATTACAGCAAAAGAAATAGCAAGGAAGGCCAAGTTTGGCATCTTCAAAAAAATCCAAAAAGTCAAAAAGTCACTATCCTATTTAAGTCACATCATCTTATTTAAGTCACATCACCTCTCTAACGCATCACTTCAAACCCAACCCAAATCTAACCTATATTTCATAAAAAGTCAAAAAGTACATTTATTTAGTCTTCCCAAACTTGGCCTAAATTTCCTACGAGCTTACATCATTCAAGGTTGAAACCTTGTTACAAAAAGTGGGTTTCAACCTAAGACAATTTAGCTCAAAAGCTTTACCAAAATCAACAACACAAAAAGAAGCCTTTGTGCTCCAATTGCTCTAATCCTTTAATGATGAGGAAGCATCTTATTGGCACCTAAAATTGTTTTTTCTACTAATGAATGAGCACAATGCCTAGTAGAGATAACATTACAATAGTATATGGGATTACCATATGTACAATTATGAATGCATATAACTCATTCAAAAATAGAACAAGTTCCACATAATTCATAAACCAAATTATTAAATCATAAATAACATCTTAGAAATCCCTAAGCGATGTGTTTGCAAGTAGTCTATTCAGAACTACTAAAAATCTACATTTACTGGCTATTATCCAGAATGGCAAGTGGTGTGACAGCACTGTCACGTACTATGTTTTTAATTCTTTGATTGTGCATGTGCTTATGTGCTAAGTGTGAATTTGAGTGATAAATATGTCATTAATGTGGTTTTGACTACACATCTGTTAATCGTAGGAAAATTTGCTATGATTTCTGCTTTGATCTAAAAATTGAAAGTCTTTAAGGCGTTAGAAACTGAAATTGTTTAATTTATTGTAATCAACATAATTTTTAGAGCCTATTAGAAAATTTGATTATAATTTGGTTTAGTTCAGAAAAATTAGTTTTAATTAATTAAACTTAAACCTAATTATTTACTTAATCATTGATTAGTGATAATTAAGTTAATTAGTATATATATGTTGAGTGATGAGCTTAACTCATCGAACTTTGTTGAGTTACATACTAGAGGGAGAGGGAGAGTTCATTTAGAGAGAAAGAGGCTCAACTTGAAGAATTTTGCTTAAGGATTGGAGAATTGGGTAGAACAACTCAAGTTCTTGTTAGAACTAGTGTTCTTGAAGATTATAGGTAAGTGTTTATACCTTAATTCATGAGTTAAACCATCAAATATGTGAATTCAAGAGGATTATGTGTTCAACTATAAGAATTGAGCTTAGAATGAAGAATTAGAGGTTAATTAATACATGCATGCATAATTTGATAGAGTTTCATAAGTTTGAATATGATTCATGTCATCAATGTTGAGTTTTGAAGCTATATTCTACATGCATTCATGAATTATGAAGTTTTAGAGCTTAATTCCATGATTTACAAGGTTTTGAAAGTGAATTACATGTTTTTGCAAACTTTGGAAAGGAATTTGAAGTTTAATCATTCATACATGATCATTTGAGTTGAATTCATGAAGTTTGGCCATGAGGCTTGAGAATTGGTCTTGAATCCATGTTTGTAGAAGAGTTTTAAGTGTTTGAGAAGTTGTTTACAAGCTATCAAGAGTTCGTTTTGAAAATACAAGCTTTGAAGCTCAACTCTGTTCTGGAATTTTCAAAATTTTGTCTCACCGCTCAAACAAACAATTTGTCGCTCAAGTGTACATTCATGCATCCAGTATTTTTGTAGAGAATTGCAGTTGGCTCAAGCGACCGCCTTTTATTTTGCACCTTGGCTCGAGAGAACATCAAGCCTAGATTCGGACCATCCGGTACTTTTGTAGACCAAGTGGTTCGCTTGAGCGACCAATGTTGCACTCGAGCAAAGTGCTTTGTTTCAACAAATTTTGAAAAGCCATATTCTGATAAAATGTGCATCATCATTCCTTTTTGGGCATTCTTAGGCATGAATTGAACATCCTAAATGCATTAAAGAGTTAGAAAGAAGCCTAAGATAATTGAATAAATTAGAGAACGATTCGAATAAGCAATGTAACTCAATGTGTGTATGTTTATGAATTGTGTAGGATCATCCACAATGATGAATCAACAATCGAATCACTGTAAGTAATATCTTAGTAAAGATATTTTCTTACTTACTTTATTTTCTGAATGTCCTAATATAGTAAGCTTTTCTGAAACTATGATTTTGCAAGTGTAAATAAGTTTCTATCTGTCTGATCAATATGATATCTGTAAACGTGATTGATGTAACACGAATGTGTATGATGGATCCAAGGTCATTCTATATATCTGAATTGGACCCAAGATTGTTCTGTATATATGATAAGATGGACCCAAAGTCGTTCTAAACATCTGATAAGTCTGATTATCTGTTATGAGTTGACCGAATGGTTATTATACAGCTATAAATGATTAGACTCGAGGTCGTTCTATTATGATATGATCAATTTCATTCTGTACATCTGTTATACGTTGAACCCGAGGTCATTCTGTTACCTGTTGGACACAAGGTTGTTTCGTGATGAATTGCTTATGATATAGAAATGCTTATGTCATTTACTAGATCTCATTCACATAACCCCTTTATCCTGATGTTATTCACTAGGCATTAACTCACTCCGTTTATATATATATATATATAGGTGAGCAGCGGGATGTCCAGCCCCAACCTTAGTGAACCTGTAAAGGATACCGAGTTTTGTGAAGTCTGTTATGAGCGCCTCACAAGTGAGGCTTTTGTTTCTTTTGTCTTTTGAATTTCTTTATTCTTTTGTTAGTCATGTTTGACCCTGTATATGTATATAAGTTCTGGTTTTGTATGACAATGATGTTTGAAATATCTTGGACACATGGAATCCTAATATATATGTATGAGTGTGAGTTATTAATATATAAGAAGTTTTTGTTTATGTCATTTATGCACAAGCTCATTGGACAAATATTATATTTCTGCTTCTGCTTCTGACCCCATATAATTAAATATGATTTGATTTCTGTTTGTGACCGTAGGTAATCTTAGAATTACTGGTCGGTTATGATCCATACCTCTAGGGGTGGGTTTCGGTCATGACAATTGGGCACCTGATCTTGTGGGTTTCCAGACTTACACCGAGGACCTCAGGCCAACTTAAACAATTTGTAAACATTTCTACACATCCCGAATTTAACCAAGTTATTTACTTTAATAATTTAACAAAGTTTCAAACCATTTTCCAAAAGTTCCAAAGACAAATTCCTCAAAATATGTTCAACAGTACAAATGAGGAAACATGTGACGCAAATGAGATGCATGAGTTTAAAAGTCTTCATTTCCCTAGTTCCTAAGTATTTCTACAACAATCATGCAACCCTCCACCGGTTGCCCAAAACGGTTATCTCTATCAAGTATTTCAAGATTGACAATATTATAGCATAACTAAATCAAGTTCATTAATATAAATATTAACAATTTTCAAATGTTCATTTGTCACAAAATAGTCCCAACAATAGTTCATTTCCAAAGAGATCTTCTCTCCCTATCACAAGTTTTCATTTTTCCAAAACAAATCTCAACACACAATGAAAATCTCTAACTTTTCCCATTCTAGGTTTTCCATAAAAATCTATGGCTTTCTCATTTTACAAGTCAAAACATGAATTCCAAACACCAATTGTTAATTGAAATGCTAAACTTCAAAATTCCAAACAAATAGATCAAGCCCTAGTTTTGATATCATATATATGTAACAAAATCCCAATAAATTCCAACATCCAAGTGTTTCAAAATGCCACATACTAATGCGAATACACATATACAAAAGTAATAAAGATCCCTACCTCAAATATAGAAGAGGGAGAGAAAGCTCCAAAATCAAAAGTGACGAAACAAAGTTTTGTTCCGACTAGAACGAAGCCCTTGACGAGCTTTATGTTTTATCCCAAATGAGTAAGGTGAGAAGATGGTCCCAAGTGAGTAGATCTGAAGTTTGTACGAAAAAACAAAAGCTTTAAAAGCAAAAATAGTGGGTTTGATATAGGAAGAGAAAAGAAAAAATTAAAAAAGAAATAGTGCCTTGAGGGTCCATTTATAGTATTAGGTCAAATGTAGGATATTTACCAAAGTCAACCAAGAAAGCAAGTCAAAAATCCCAAAAAGAAAAGCCAAAAATGTGGCTGAAATTCTCTGCACTTTCTAGCAAATGTCAACACCCAAAAGGGTGGTGTCGGCACTATAAAACTGTGGTGAAACACTTCTTTAAAGATAGACCAAGTGTCGACACCCTCCAACCCAAGTGTCGACCCTATAAACCAACAACAAAAGAAAGAAAAGAAAAAGAAGCAAGTGTCGACACCCAAAAAAGTTGTGTCGACCCCAAAAACCATAAACAAAAGGAAATAAAAGTGCAGAAGGCAAGTGTCGACTCTCTGAAGCCTAGTGTCGACACCCAGAATAGAATTTCAAGGTTCCCAAGTCACATTCTAAAAAAACTAAGTGCAAAGTAACACTTCTAACATGTTTAAATCAAATCTCGCTCTACCAATACAATGATACAATAACTCAAACACCCAATAACAATGAGTAATGGAAATTAAATATACTTTCAAAAAGTTTTAAAGAACACGAGTGTTATAGGGAAGATCATCATCATCATTATCATTTTCAACACGAATCTGTTGAAATTATTGTGGACTATCTGTTGGCCATTTTTTCAATCCCTCTCTCTCTCTCTCTCTCTCTCTTTTGAAACCCCAAATCTGCTTCACATTTCAAAGAAACCAACTCAAAAACACAAAAATTAAAACCAACTCAGAGAGAGAAATATTGCACACTCAATAGTGGAATCGAGGAATCGATTGATACATCCTGAACAATAACAAGAGTAACCACAAAAATCACAAGCTTAAAATAGAAGAGATAACCCAAAAGAGAGAAGGCAAAAATGAAAGCAAACATACCTTCTTTAGTCTTTAACCCAGTGACTCTAATTGTGGGCCGGCAAAGTCGAACCAGAACATAGGAAGGCTAACGAAGAGGGCAAAGGAAGCGCCAGTGATAAACAAGCGAGAATAGTACTCGACCAAGTCGTCGAAGGCCTAGGAGAAGGGGAATGAGGAGCTCATTCATGGATCGCTGGAGATTCATCATCTCTGGTCATAATCATTCACAGATCATGATCTTCGTGCTGGTGTTACTAGATCTGAATGAAATGAGAAGAGAAAGAGCCAGATTTGTGAGCCGAACAAGCGAGTGTAGCTTGCTTTTCGTGCTCCTTTCGGATACGATAGCCTTACAGTTCGGACTCCCATGGTTCTGAGTCTGATTCCACAAGAGCAGTGTGAAATAGATAAACACAAAAGAGTCCAAATCCGACAAATCTTTTGGAAAATCGATTTTGTATAAAAAATGGACTGCTTTGCCAGATTACAGAGTCGCCACCTAAATATTTTTGAAAAATTTAGGAAACCCGAGACTCGTGTCAAAGGCCACTTATCTGTCATCAGCAAAGTATCTCAGCTCGGGAACTTAGGTACAAGAGGAAAAGGTCATAAATGGAGCACCCCACTAGCCCGATCAAAGATCGGCCTCTATTAATCATGAAGTGATTCTTATTTACATTATATGTGCTTGTTCCGATTATTAGGCTAACTTTACTAGGTGACGCACACAAGTATAGACTAATTTGCAAAAGTCAAAACACTTTGATTTCATGTTTGTTTTGAAAAATGGTTTGAATACGTATCATTTGAAAAAGTGGGCTCGTATGTACATCAATCAAATTATCCCAATTTAAGTAATTAGCCTCCATCCACAAGCATTTAAACAGGTATAGCACTTAAGCACTTAGCCTCATGGAAAATATGCTTGATTTGTTAGCAATCACATGC
Source organism: Camellia granthamiana (assembly GCA_036172215.1). NCBI lineage: Eukaryota > Viridiplantae > Streptophyta > Magnoliopsida > Ericales > Theaceae > Camellia > Camellia granthamiana. The sequence goes on from JAXFYN010000151.1 coordinate 346,187, forward strand.
ATGCAGTATGCTAAAACAATAAATGCTCACCTAGTACTCCAAGGCAAGCTAAAAGAAATAAAAAGATTAGAAAAATGCATGATCCTAACTAGGCAAATGACTAATGCAACACATTCAATATGCAATTATTAGGCCCAGCTACTAACATGACATATAAATCAATTCAAGACATGGGATAAAACACGTATTTCATTTAAAGAAGTTGAATTTTGACATCGATTTGTATGATGAGTCGAACCCTTATCCATGCAAAACAAGTGGATGCAAGTGTAGATACCCCATTTTTGACCACCCTTAAGACTTGGATGTCATCGTTTATACACTCGATGATTACCTTTGTTTGTGTTTGTTTTGAGCGCCCGAAGTCCTTGGCGGAACGCCTTGTCTTTGAGCCTCTAAACCTATCTGTTTTGTGCATGTTTTTGGACCAAGAGCTTGTTGCCTCTTGCCTGGAAAGGAGGGTGGCCTGTCGGCCAGCCCTAAACCTTGTCGGCCACAAGTTGTGCCCGTCGGCCACTAGTGGTGGCTGACAGCCATTTGTCTCATTTTTTCAGATATTTATTTGCTAGCAGTGCCAGCTATTGCTCACTGAACTGCATCTCCATACATGTGTATGGTAGGATGAATTCAAGCTCAAACCTTGATTTTCTATATATAGGGGTGCTCTCTCCTATTTGGAGGGGTTAGATTTTTAGAACAAAAATTTTCTCTCTCTCTCTCTTCTTATTTTGTGCCTTAAAGTCTAGTTTCTCTACACTTTTGCACATCAATCCTTAACCAAACACTCACTTTTAGGCTGAGGTTCTGTGGAGTTTAGTTTGAGCTCTTGAAGGAGGTTTGAGTTGGAATTTGGGGTTGTTTTGTGCTTGAGCTTCAAGAGGTAGTTCACTTGCTTAGTGTACTTGTTTTGACTACTTATTTTGCCATCCTTTTGTATTGTTTTGGGCTAGTTTTCAACTTTAAAAAAACTCTATTTTTTTAGGCTTAACATGATGGTTTGAGGCTATTTTGTGTCCACTCTTCTTGTGGCTTAATTGTGCAGACTTTTGCACCATCTTTCATCACCTTTAAATCAAACTTTTTGGACCTCTTAACCACTGAAAGCCAGAGTTATTTCAGTGACAAAAAACCTTCTTTTAAAGTCCAAAATTGGAGGGGTTAGCCTCCCTTCCTTATTGTCTTGCTTGCATGCCTAGTTGCCTCATAAGTTAGCATGTTTTTGTAGCTTATCTTAGCCTATTTCCAGCATGTTTTTACCTCTGATTTGGGCTTCTTTGGTTCCGTTTTGGGCTGTTTGTGTTGTATGACTGGTCTTTTGCATAGTTGTAGTGTAAAGGGCTTCACTAATTTGGTGTTTTAGGCTTTTAAACATGAATTGCTTGAGTCGCTTGCATGTTGTGGTGCTATTTTGCATGTAATTTCAACATCATAAACTCTATCACATACTCATTTGCTTCACTCTTTCATTTATTTTGAAAGTGGCTTTAAACCCCTTGTTGGCTTAAGTATGAAATTGAGACATTCATGCTTAATGGTTTAATCCCCCCTGGGGTCCATTATCAACAACATGAGGTCTCTTTCATGCTCAAGACACTTGTGGTATAAGCCCACATTCCATTAGAGGATATTCACTTTTGGACTTAACCGGTTAAAGAATGGATCAGTAACTAAAATGAGTAAATAAAAATAGACAAAGTAAAATAAGCAAGATAAAGCATCTTCATGTTGCATTGCATGTATTCGAATCGGACGTTAATTCGAACACGAGGAAAATGGGACGTTTCATACTCAAAGTGATGAAACGTGCCACTTTCCGTGGTCACCATCACCCTTGATCATGCACGATAGGGTAGTGGTTGTTTTAGTCTTGTTTATGCATTCATTAAGCTTGTACAAGCTTGGTTCCTTAGCCATCATGCATGGAAAATGCTTGGTTGATGGTTTGAGGGCCAAGAGTTACACTCCTTTGAGTTTATGTAATGATAAGGAGAGTAACAGTACATACAAACCTTGTGAATACACTGTTTTGCCCCTGTTTGCTCTCTGTTGCAGCAAAAAAGGAAGTTTAGGGAAGGAGTGGCTGACGGCCACCAGCAGTAGCCGTCCGCCACCAGCAGTAGCCGTAGCCGACGGCCACCAATGAAAAAAGTTGCTCTGTGTGCTCTTGAAGGGGATCAGAAGTGTTCTGGGAGTTGGCACAATTTTCAATGGTCAAATATGTGCAAACAAAGGCTGCAATGGCAAGGCGGTGGCATTTTCGGGAGGAGAATCTGAGCATGCATGCATCCCTCGCCCCTCGAGGCCGTTTAATTGCTTTATTAGTTAGTGGTAGCTAATTAATTCATTTACTTGTTTTGTAATTAGTTAGTTGAAGTGTTTAGCTAATTAATTCATTTTGTAATATTTAATTAACTTAGTATAGTTAGTTAAATATCGTGTTTGTAATATTGATTAACTAGAATAGTTAATTCGTTTTGTAATAGTTAGCTTAATTAGTGTAGCTAGTTAGCTTATTCATTCAGACCCTCTTTCGCAAGGGCATAACGTTGTAATAAGTGTACGTGAGTGTGTATATGTCTTCCAACCCCACGTCTTTTTCCCTTTTATTTAATCGTTTTCGATGGTTAGATGAGGGACATTCTCAATTAGCATACCTTCTGCTCGCATGTTTGCATCCATTCATTTTGTCTTACATGTACCGAGGCTCGGCACATTGCACTTTCAATACTTCTGAATATGTGTTTCAACAGCATGTTGTTCAAATCGATTCATATGCCATATTAGTAGTCAAACCTATTAATTGCATATTGCATGTATTGCATGTATTGCATTAGACACTTAACATAGTTAGGATCATGCATTTTTCTAACTAGCTTTTGTTTTGGTTTGGAATACACAGTGAGTTTTTGTGCTTTATCATACTTGCATGAGTGCGATTGCCATGTTGCCATGTTTCGCATGCTTGCCATAAAGCTATGTGCTTACTTGCTAAACTGCATGAATGCCTATAGATGAAGGTCTGTTGTTTGAATTGGAACGATTCAACAAATGTGCATTTTAAGCCCACTTTGTTGTAGCAATCATGTTTTAAGCCCACTATGTTTGGTAGCAAAACCGCATTTTTAAGCCCACTTGAGGTAGCAAATTCAAACCATTTTAGCAAACAAATATGAGTTGAATTGTTCCAAATTAAGCAAACTAGTCTATACTTGCTTTGTGCGCGTCACATAGTAATGCTAGTTTAATAAACGAAATAAGAACGCATAATGTTTATAAAACATCATATCATGGTTAGTAGAGGCCGATCTTTTATCGGGCGAGCGGGGGTGCTCATTTCAGGGCCTTCCTCTCTCGTACCCAAGTTCCCGAGCCGAGGCAACTTTGATGATGATGGACACGTGGCCTTTGGTACGAGTCAAGGTTTCCTAAATTTCCCCAAAAGTAAAATACTTAGGTGGCGACTTTGTAATCTGGCAAAGCAGTCCAATTTTGGTATTATTTGATTTAAAATTGATTTTCCAAAAAAGATTTGCCGGATTGGACTCTTTGGTGTTTATCAGTTTCATATTGTACTTGTGAGATTAGATTCAGAACCGCAGAAGTCCAAACTGTGAGGCCTTCTTTTCAAACCCTTTTCGAAAGGTGAAGGCGTGGAAAAAGGCGAGTCCACAGCAAGTCATGGAAGATGCTAAGTAAATATGATGCTATCATTATAAGCGGGTAAATAAAAGGGAGAAAGAAATGGGGATTGGAAAACATACACAATTATTACATATTTGCTCTCGTGCAAAAAAGTCCGAATGAATGTCCTAGCTAATTACTATGAATTAACTAACTATTACAAACCAAATGAAATCAATTAACTACACTAGCTACTTATTACAAATGAAGATTAACTAATTAATTACAACACAAGATTAATTCACGAAGTTATTACAAATTCTAAGCTATTAATTTAACACTAATTAAACCAGAGCGGCGGTTAAAGAACCATGCATGCCAATGCAATCATCCTTCCGGAAATGCTTCTGTTTTGCTGCCAGAACTGTTCTGTCTACAAAGAATGTCTCTGTTTTGCCACTACTTTTGCTCTGTTTTGCAAGAAAATGAACACTGCCTGTCTGAAAAAGGTGGGTGGCTGTAGACACCCCATTTTTGACCGTCCTCAAGACTTGGACGTCACCGTTTGAACACTCGGTGATTATCCATGTTTGTGTTCGTTTGGAGTTTCCGGAGTTCTCGGCTACGCGCCCTGCCTCAGGATCTCCGAACTCGACCGTTTTGTGTCTGGTTTTGCACCAAACACTTGTGTTTTGCCTTGGAGGGGCAGTGAATGGCTTGTGAGGCATCCCCACATACCACCGGCAGTGGATAGAGGCCACCGGCTGGTTTTTGTTGCCACCGGCAATGTATGTTGCCGGTCGGCACCCTTTGTTGCCGGTCGGCATTCAATTTTGTCAAAATGACATTTTTGGCCGGCCGACTATTGTTCAGCTGCTTTTGGAGATATTTTGAAACAGCTGGATGGCATTGGCTTCCCCTCCATACACGTGTATGGAGGGATGCCCCTCTTGTTTGCTTACTTGCTAAGCATTACAAGATTGCCTCCTCTATAAGAGGAGGCCTTTTCTCCCTTGTTCTAGGGTTAGAAAAATTGAAGAGGAGAGTGAGAAGAGCTCTGGTTTTAGCTTTAGGACATATATCTATCCTATATCTATACCTTCCCCTCTTTGTAGTCTTGTGTGTGTTTTAGTCCATACTATTGCACACAAGCACCTAGTGTTTCACCTTCCCTTGGCTACTGAGGTTCTAAGGGCTTGTTCTTGCTGTTCTTGGCTGGATTGGAGCTCAAGGAGGCCACAAAACCACCATTTGTGAAGAGGTCTACAAGGGTAACCACTTTACTCCCTTTTTATCCCTTTCTTGCATCTTATTTTTGCCTATCTTAGAGTTGTTTTTGTGTTTAGTGTATAACATAGAAAAGTTCTGTTTTTAGGCCCTCTTGATTGTTTGTTAAGAGTGTTTTGTGGTTTGGGTGTGTTTGACCACCCTTAGGCCTTGAAAGGCTCCATTTTTGTGCTATTTTGTGCAAGTTTCGAGAATTTGGTGTTTGGGCCTCTTCACCACTGAAATCTTGAGGGATTTCAGTGGTGGAGATGGTGCCTTGAAGTCTCTAAAAGGGGAGGGCCACCCCCTCTACTTGTTGTCCTTGAAAGGGACCATTTTTGGCCTCTTGAGGGAGCCTATGTTAGAGTGTGTGTTGATCATGTCTAGGCTGCATTTCATGCTTATTATGCCATAATATAATCATGTTGTGTGTTGGTCTTGGTACACTATGCATGCTTAGCATACCTACCATGTAATACCTTGTAATTGCCTTAATATGCCTTAGGTTGTTAGCCTTTGTTCGAGCATGTTTTAGGCTTAGCCTTGTGAATGTTTTGTGCTAATTTTGCCATGCATTAGGTCTGTCCATAGTTGTTTGGATCGATTTTGGCATGCTTAGTATAGCTCCTTTGCATTTGTGGCTTGTCGGGCTTGTATGCCTCAAGTATGTGAATGTGTAGCATGTGTTGATTGCATCATTTTGGTGGTTTGGAACCATCCAACATGTAATTTCAGTCCCTTTGACATGCTCATATGCTTGCCTTAGTTGCCTCTTCGTTGCTTTGAGGGCATGTGTTGTAAGCCTTATGTTTTGACCATTATGCATGCCTTTGAATTTGAGCCACTTAGATGCCATCTAAGTAGTCCTTTGGCCTTGTTTTAACATGCTAAAAATCTGTTTTTAGTTGTTTAATGCATGCCATGTTTGATTGTACTAAGTGTGCTTCAAGGCTTCATGACTTGCCTCAAGTACTTGGACCATGCTTGCATACTTATGCTTGTCTCATTTGGGTTGGTTTGGCACCACATTTTAACATGATTTTAAAGCTTTTCATTCTATGCCAATTGTCCATGTTTAGCCTCTTTCAAGTGTGTTTGAGAGTTGCTTGTTTAATGCTTAGGTTTGTGCCTTAACATGTACATGCGTGTGTGTGTGCTTAGCCTCTATTTTTGAGCACTTTGGCTACTGATTTTGGGCCTATTTGGAGTTGCCTAAGTCATGTTTAAGTCCCTCTTTTATTTGGTTTGCATGCTTGCCTTGCATGCTTGCTTGTATGTTTGTATAAGTGCCTTGCATTGTCCATATTGCATGCTAGCCAACATGTCTAGGATTGCATTGCATTGTGCGTGCTTGGCCTCTTGAAGTGAGTGTGATAGAGGTTTGGCTTCCTTGTGCGATGATATGGTTTGCATGCATTTGAAATTGAAAGTGCACACTTGATTCTTTGGGCTATCATGCATGGAAATGCGTGATTGGTGGCCCGAGAATCGAGGCAAATCCTCCCTTGAGTCATTAACATGATAAGGAGTGTGATTGGCGCATACATAGCTTGAATAGCATTGCCATGCAAGTTTTGCCCTCTGTTGCTGTGAGTTGCAGGTTCTGCAGGTATTTTCTGCCAACTGGCAACATTTTCTGCCAGCCGGCAGTAAATCAACAGCCGATGGATGAATTTTGTGCCGGTGACCACAATTCAGTGCCGGTGGTCATTCTACTTAGCCGGTGGGATCCCCCAGTATCCAGAGAGGCATTCCTGAGACTTTGGCAGTTTTCAGAGGAGCAAAGCAGGGAAAACAGAGGCAGACTGGGCATGGCAGTGCAATTCCGAGCGGAATCCGAGCGCGCATGCATTGAACCCGCTTCCCGAGAGCTTTACTGTTTTAATTAGATTAATTAATTTGTTAATTTAATTGATCTGTAATATTTAATTAGCTTGCGTGGTTAATTAATTTGTATATTTTTTTGGTCCCCCCCCTCGAGCGAGGGCAAATTTGTAATAAGTGTGGGTGAGTGGTGTGCATGTCTTCCAACCCCCACCTCTTTCTACCCTTTTATTTACCTGCTTACGATGGTAGATTAGGGCATATTTATTTTAGCATACCTTATGCTATGCATGCGTGCATTCATCCATAAAGTATTGCATGCACCGGGCTCGGTACATCATACAAACTGCATTGTATCTTCAAATCTAACTTGAATACGTGCAATGAATGATTGCATTTCACATGCCATTTTAGGGTTAGCCGAGCCTATCCTAATCACATTCTGTATGCGATGCATTAGCTATCTTAACATGAACTAGGGCATGCATGTTTGCTAACTAGTTTCTTGTTTTGGCGCGGAGTACGATGTAAGTATTTATGCTTTAGCATATCGCATGCGTGTGAATGTTAACATGATAGTAGGCTTACCATGTGGCTAAATGCTTATATGAGATAAACTGTTTGAATGCCTGTGGGTGGAGGTTGGATTGTTTGAGTTGGAAAAACTCGTTGAAATCCGTGCTTTTAGCCTACTTGCGAGTAGCAAATTCCAAAGCCTTTTCAAAACGAACGGATATGTAATGCTTATTTCCAAATTAGGCAATCTAGTCTATACTTGTTTGCTGTGCGCGTAACGTAGTAAATCTAGGCTAACAACCGGAATAAGAACACATAACGTTTTCAAAATCGGATATCACGGTTAGTAGAGGCCGGTCTTCGGACCGGGCGAAAGGGAGTGCTCATAGCTGACCTTCCCCGATCGTACCCAAGCTCCCGAGCCGAGGCAACTTTGGTGATGACGGACACGTGGGCTTTGGCACCGAGTCAGGATTTCCTAAATTTTTCCATAAAAAATATTTAGGTGGCGACTCTGTATCTGGCAAAGCAGTCCATGTTTGGCACTTCTTTTCAAAAATCTGTTTTTCTCAAAACGATTTGCCGGAGTTGGACTCTTTGGTTCAGATTAAGAACCGACAACAAAAGGGGAGTCCGAACTGTAGAGTGAGGCCCCAAGGGGGCATCTACAGTGGCCAGCCGGCTAGTAAAAGTGGACGGCCGTACAGAAGAGGTGACCAACCGGCCACTATTGTTGGTATTGCCCTGTTGCAGCGGAAAAGGAACAGAGCAAAAACAGAGTGTTTCTAGGAGATGTCTGTCCACCCTGCCTCTTCTTCTTATTAAACAGATCAAATGAGGGGTAGGCTTGATGCGCAAGCTATCAATCGACGCAAACTTATTGTGTGATGACTTATGGATCAAGGGATACAATCGCAATAAATGATGATGATGACACACAAAAACCTCTCCCTATCATGGCTCTGATCAAGGAAGGCGGTTGACCTTGGAACCTTAAACCATTTTCATAACTAATAAGTATGAAACGACTCAAGACTCCATGGGTTCAATTAACGTCCAATTGAACCCAAGTTAATTTTATTACCTAGCTTCATTTTAGCCCCGATTTTATTACTCCATTTAATTACCTTTCCATTCATTAATCGATTGAGTCCAAAAATGAAGATTAAGTCTACTAATGAAAAGGAGTGTCAAACCAAGGGTTATTTTAGGCATAAGAGAGAGATCATGCTATTGGTAATGAACCTCCAAAGAGATTAAACCATTAAGTACAAGGTCACCTCTCAAACTTAAACAACATTAATTTTGAAGCAACTCTCAAAACAAATAAAATGCCAAGAAAAGAGGGGGAGTGCAGATGTGATTAGAGGTGAATACAAGTATGAAAAGCATGAAATAAATGCTATTAACTCAAATAGGTTGGTGTCTAATGCCTAAAACACCAAACCTATGAGAACCATTACACTACAAGCATGCTATACAAAGCATAAATGAAATAAACAACCTAAAATAGTCCTAAAACACCTAAAAACAATACTGAAATTAATGTACAAAAAGCCAAAAGAGTAGGCTAAAATAATGGAGAAATTAAGCTAGTAAACAAGCCAAATGAGGGGTGGCTAACCCGTATATTTTTGGGACTTCAAAACTACTTTTTTAGTGTTTGAAAACCTCTAAAAATTAGTGGTAAAAAGCTCAAAAAAAGTTGATGAAAAGATGGGAAACACAAAAGGGAAAAGCCTAAGAAACAAGGTTCAAACAAGGGTGGTCAACCCCTCTACCCTTAATGGCCTTAAACCACAAGTTTCAGCCTATAAACACAGGTGAAAAATAATAGAAAAACAACAATAAATGATGGTAAATAAATAGGGGAAAGAAGCTTGGAGTTGTACCTCTTAAAGAGGAGTGACACCTTGAGTTATAAACCACTAATTTCTCACCCTCAAGAGCTAATATGCAAGCTCAATAACCTCAGCAAAGAGACCTCAAAATTTTGTTTAAGGAGTCTAGGTAAGGTATGTGTAGGTTGCAAGGTAGAGAGAGAAATATTTTCTAAGAATTTTTCTTCTCCAAATTTTTCTAACCTAATTTTATGAGAGGGGGTCAAATATATATAGAAAAACATGTTACTCAGTCAGAAATATGCATACAGGAACAACTAGTGCAGTGCATGCATCTGTGGAGACAGCTGACGCAGTTGCCAAAAAGATTTGTTTTTTGACAAAAGTGGTCGACCAGCCACTAAAGGAGACAGCCGTACACTAATTAGTGGTCGGCCGGCCAGTAGTGGGTCTGTGGGCCTCTGAGTGGTCAGGCTTGAAAAAAAAAGCTGTTGTAATCCAAAAATGATGTAAGGCTTGTAGGTTTCTGAGGCTCAAATCCGAGGCTTTCTGCTGAGGAAATCTAGCATTTGACAAGCATGTGCATTCATCATTGGGCAATCAATCAGTGGTGCCCAAGTCTTAAGGGCAATCAAAAATAGGGACCTTTAAGCATAGAAAATTCAAAATTGGATTTATGGACCAAATGTCCTTAAATTTTAAAAATTTAACATAATTAAATAAAAAAAAATTACTAAATGGCCTATTTAATTATATGCCCAACACGTCAAGAAGTGAATTTCAATTTGATGACTTCCAAAATTAACTTGCCATTTTGATATATATATTGAAAATTTCCCTCTAACCTAACATTGTTCTTGCCTAGCCCAATCCTATATAAGAGATTTCTCACCTACTTTTGACCCTAATTCGATGATTGTAAATTTAGTAGGCCTATTGTGAGTCCAATCTCGATGATCCAAACCATTCACTTTTTAGTACTCGTTGAAAAGAATATTCATGTTAAAAATAAAAATGATTGGACTTCGGAAGTTTTTTGTTTGAATCACATTTATTTAAAACAAATGGACATCAAATAAAATTTCAAGAATAATCGTCCATTTTTTGAAGACAAATGCGATTCAAATATATAACTACCAAAGTCTAATCATCTTGATTTTTTACATGAATATTTTTCTCAATGAGTTATAAAAAGTGAACGGTTTGGATCATTGAGATCGGCCTCACAATTGACCAACTAAACCCAAATGCTCTCTCAAATTGAATCCTCAACATGAGAGAAGCCAAACCCTTTTTGAATCTCCGATTGATTTCAATCTAGGATGGCATTGGTATCCCCCGCTCCATAGCCCCAGGAGTTGTCTGGACTAGTTGAGTTACAATTATATCTGTAATAGGGATGACAATAGAAGAGGTTTGTAGTGCCCTACTCGCATCTTGTATTATAACAAGAGAGATGATCGGGGCATGAGTGGGTTAGTTTTGTAATTTTAGGAATGATGATACTAATCTAAAATAGAGATGATATGATATATTACTGATAATAATTTATAATTAATTGGAGTAAAAAATATGTAAGATGAGAAATAAATAAATGAAAACGAATAATAAGTATACTATTTTAGTGTATTAATTTTATTATATTCAAAAGAAATTACATTATATATTATATATAATTAATATAATTGAGGCAAGGTGGAAAAAACTCATGCGAAGCGGAATGAACAAAGGATGAGTGACGGAGCATGGAGGGAGAAAATTATCATCCCTAATCTAAGAGCATCTCCACGTAAAATGTCATTTTTAAGATGGCACTTTTTTTTAATCGACAAAAAAAAACTTTATTGATGAACCGCATATAAAAGAAAACTTTTAATCGACAAAAGAAAACGTTTTTTTAAGATGGCACCTTTGACAACAAAATAAGACATATAATTATGCTCCATTCGAATGTAAGCTGGTAATTGGCATGTTTTGAATAAGGGAGACTTATTTATAAGTCCTTTTTCAGACACTTATGCTAGGCTAAATCCTGTGTAATTTCTTATAGTCTCAAGTCCTATTTAAATATGAATGTATTCCATAAGATCCTATATAAACGTAACGTGACGTGACACTTACATAAACGTAACGTAACGTGACACCTACATATACGTAACATAACGTGACACCTATATAAACGTAACGTAACGTGACACCTACATAAACGTAACGTAACGTGTCACGTTACGTTTCGCAAATTTAATGAGTTTTTATTTTTTTAAATTGAATGTGAAAATGTTGCCGGCTTATGTTGGTGTCACGTTACGTTTCATATAAATATGATCTATGGTAACATTCAATTTCCTTCCTATATAGGAAATTAATTGTTACCATAGATCATAAGTGTCACGTTACGTTTATGTAGGTGTCATGTTACGTTACGTTTATGTAGATATGATTTATAGTAACATTCAATTTCCTATATAAGAAATTGAATGTTGCCATAGATCATAGGTGTCACATTACGTTTATGTAGATGTCATATTACATTACGTTTATGTAGATATAATTTATGTAGATATAATTAATATGTCGAGTTAATCGATTAATAGTATGAGTAATAGAACAATCTTGTAATTGATTTAATTCTAATGGTTCAGGTGGAAATAAGAATTTAAATGTGACAGGATGTCCTAAAACATGAGTAGTAATTCCTTCAGTGGAAGTGGTAAATGGATATAATAATGAAATGAAGGGTGTTCCTAAAATTATTCGATCAGTCATATTTTTAACTAAAACAGATGTGGTTTTAAAACAAACATTATTTTGGCAAACATGTACTTTAGGTAATTTATATCTAATATGCATTTTACTACCATTAGCAGAGGTTAATTTCTCTTGACATTTGTGATAATATTTAGTAGGAAGTAATCCTTCTTGAATACAATTTAAATCCGCACCAGTATCAATTAATGCAACCAAATCTAATTCAAAGTCTTCAACTATGATTTTAATTCGTGAATACCATTTTTGCATAAAAATTTTATTAAGTAAATTTAATCTTTTATCTTCAAGGTTAGTAGCTTGGGATCTATTATCAAAAATAAGTTTATCAGGATTTGTGTGACCAGATTCAGAATCAGAATGGGTGTCAGATTTCTGGGGTGATTTTGGATTAGGTTGAAAATCATTTAAGTTTTGTTTAAGTTTAATATTAATGATTTCATTTTCTAATTTATTATCTTTGTTTTGGAGTTCTCGGATAGTTTGTTTAATTTGATTTATTTCAGATTGTAAATCTTGAAGTGTGACGTCTTTAGTTTTATTTTTAAATTTTTCTAAAGTTTTGGATAATACACCAACTAATATATATTCCCGCATCCATGATCAACTTAGTAATCTTACTTGTCCAACCTTAAGTGATTTTAGATGGTATAAAGATGTTTTTACCTCTCGAGTTATGTTACGGGAAGACTGTACTAAATCATTCTGGAAAGAAAAATTCATTAATGGATTACCTAGTTTATTTGCTCACAAAATCCGAGATGTTCTTAGTCAACCTAATGGTGTTATTGAATATGATAATTTAACATATGGTGATATAATAGGCACTATTCAAAAAGAAGGTTTAAAAATGTGTATTGATTTAAAACTTAGTCAAAAAGCTTCTAAAGATAAACATAAGGCTAAATATGAATTAGGCAATTTTTGTGAACAATATGGATTACCTCCAGTTGCACCCTCTCGTAGGAAATCACATAAATATTCAAAACATAGAAATTATAAATCTAAGTATTATAATAAATATAAGAAGCCTTATTCACCTTCTAAATCTACTGACAAATTTTATACTAAACCTAAAAAGAAATATCATAAAAATAAATCACATCCAAAATCTAATAAAGACATTACCTGTTATAATTGTGGTCAAAAAGGTCATTATGCTAATAAATGCAAAGAAAAACAAAAACTCAAAGATAGAGTTAGTCAACTCCAAATTAATGAAGAATCCAAAATTCAATTATTTGAAATCTTACAATTAAATCAATCTGATAATGATTCCTCTTCTGTTCCTCCTTCTACATCCAGTTCCCCTTCTGATAATGATACATTACGTTTATGTAGATGTCATGTTACGTTACGTTTATGTAGATATGATTTATGGTAACATTCAATTTCCTATATAGGAAATTGAATGTTGCCATAGATCATAGGTGTCACGTTACGTTATATTTATGTAGGTGTCACGTTACGTTACGTTTATATAAATATGATCTATGGTAACATTCAATTTCCTATATATGGTTTTACTATTATTTGTGATATTAACAACTAATATTGAGGGTAAATGTGTTAACAAACTTCCTACAGAACTTATGAGAACATAAGTTTTTTAGTCGAACCATATGTAGCATAAACCTCCCTAATAAGACTTATAAATAATTCTCCCTTTGAATAAATAGCAGGTAATTGACATGTTTTGAATAAAGTGAAATTTAGCATAGCATAAGGAAGATATGAAATCTCTTTGTTTTTATTATTTTAACAGTAAGAACCCATAAAAAAGTTTAAAAAGATTGAAGTAAGGTTTTTTAAAATTCTTTTATAAAGATTTTAAATTTATATATGTCAAATTGACACCTAAACTTTTATGAAATTTTAAAGATTGGAGTTCAAATGATCCAAGGTACTCTTTGTTTTTAGAGACGAAGGATGAGATTGAATTAATAATAAAGTGGGATTTACAAAAAATTATGTTTGTTTTAAAAAATTGTTATGGAATTAAAAATTTCATGGGACTATGAAACCCTTTTAATGAATGGACTAGCAATCTCATGGAGAGATGATATTGAAATCTAATTTATGAGATTAGAGGTAGAAAGACTATATTGTTCATCACTTTGCAAAAATAATAAAGTTACCTTCTATATAACGATGGCTTTTACGTAATTTTATTAATTTAATCTCAACCAACTAATATCAGTACACTAATGCTAAAAATAAAAAATAAAAAATAAAAAAGAATAATCAATCCTAAGATGTTGGCCTAATGGGTGCAGGTTGGGAACTGTGAGTTTGCTTTTAGTTTCAAATTCAACTATCAATACTATTAATTTTTTGAGATCACACCTGTGAACATTTTGCATGAATTTCAAAATTAGCATAAAATGGTACGATGCAAATATCAATAAAAAATAAAAATAAAAATAAAAAATAAAGCTATGCTGACCCAACAAGAAGTCAATGTAGATGTTCAAAAAAAACAAGAAGCCAATGTACAAAAGTCCTGCACGTTTGGCTGGCTGAAAGTTAGTTGGACAAGGACGCGTAGGCTTTTTAGATTTTTTTTTTTTTAAATAAAAATAAATTTAAAAATTATATATTTAAATATTAAAAAATTATTTTTGACTTCTCAAATGTAATTATATAAAAATGATAAATATTTAAAAAATTTAATTTATTTCACTAAATTAATTTTTAAAATTTTAATAAAAAATTCTAGGAAAATTTATTTATAAGTCATATTAGGGAGACTTATGCTACATATGGTCCAACAAAAAAACTTATATTCCCATAAGTCCTGCGTGAAGTTTGCTGATACATTTGACACCTATATAAACGTAACGTAACGTGACGTGACACCTACATAAACGTAACATGATGTGATACCTACATAAACGTAACGTAACGTGACACCTACATAAATGTAATGTGACACCTACATAAACGTAACGTCGTAACACCTACATAAACGAAACATAACATAACGTGTCACGTTACGTTTTGCAAACTTATTAGGTTTTTGATTTTTTTAATTGAATGTAAAAATGTTACTTTCTATGGTAACATTCAATTTCCTATATAGCAAATTGAATGTTACCATAGATTAAGTTTGCGAAGCGTAACGTGACACCTACATAAACGTAACGTGAAGTGACACTTACATAAACGTAACGTCACGTGTCACGTTACGTTTCGCATATATTAATACCATTTATTTACAACTCATAGGATCTTGTGGAACACATTTATATCTAAATAGGACTTGAGATTCTATAAGAAATTACACAAGACTTAATATAGCATAAGTATCTGAAATAGGACTTATAAATAAGTCTCCCAAAATTCTAAAACAAACTTCATAAAAATCAAATCAAACATGAATAATGTAACATATTAAGGAGCTTTAACGAGGCATGTGGAAGCATTAAAACCAAACATGGTATGTAGTATGTGTTTTTCTCAATAATATAACATACTACATGGTAAGTGATGGAGAATAAACTTTGCAAATGACCCCCATCATTTTTCATAATTTCCAGTGGCGACATTGATATAGTATAGGGTGATGTTATGATGCATTCTCTCAGCATAGTTTATGCCATAGGCAAGTAAAGACATTTGTGATGTTATTTATTATAAATGTTATATAACTAAATCATCTTCAATTATAATTATAAAAAATAAAATAAAAAAATTTATAACCAAATACCACAGAGATTTGTTAACAAGTATTCTTAGTGCACTTGTTAAGTATGCATTAACTGATCTTAACCAACCCCACTATCATAGAAAATTGAATATATTATAAATATTGTATTGTTAGATAACAAATTACCATTTTCTGTAATTATCTCTATTTTAATATTTTTATATACTTTTGTAATAGAATATTTTTTAATATATTTTTTTTTTATAAAAACGAATGCCCTTTAATTTTAAATGAAACATTTCATGGCTTTTTATTTTTTATTTTTTAACTGCCCTTTATTTTTAAAATTTTAATGACATTTTCCTTACACTACACAGTTTAATTATAATTGAAAATAAAGGGCATTTACAAATTTAAAAAAATCCACAAAATGTCATTTAAAAATAAAATTCATTTGTAGATTAATATTATGAAATTATATATATATATTAGATTTATTTTTCTTACACAATATAATTTAATAGTATGATTGAAATTTAAAAAAAAAAATCACAAAATATTATTTACAAAAATAAAATTCAATTTTAATTATAAAAAAATTCCATTATTAAAAGTACATAAAATAGAAGCAATTATAGAAAAGGACAATTTGGCCCCTAACAATACAATATTTATAATCTATTTAATTTTCTATGATAGTGGGGTTGATTAAGGTGAGTTAATAAATTCTTTACAAGTGCCCATAGGGCATTTGTCAACAAACAAACCTTAATTAAAATAATGTCATAATCAATATCATAATGAGTCAAAAGTAATATCACAAAAATTATAATCAAGTCATAATTAAGAATAATATTATATGTACCAATTAGTATACTAACTAATAGATGATGTGGCATCATTTTAGAAGTTTTGAATATTTGTAATGTGCATAATAAATGTGGTCAATAATAATGTCATAACACTAGCTGATATACTAATTGGTACATGTAGTACCAGCGCATAATTAACACCACAATAAATCATAATTAAATATCACAAAGGTTATAACTGGGGGCATATTGTACATAACTTTTTTAGGACTGTGCACTATAGAATTCTCTCTCTCTCTATATATATATATATTACAATTAATGAGAAGGAAATAGCTAAAAAGAAATCACACTTATGTCTTGTTTGTATTGGAGGATTATATTAGATAGGATTATGAATGCAGCGAGATTAAGTGATGGGATTATTAATGTAGTGGTATAAAGTTAGAGATATAAGATAAAGTGTAATTGTTTGTGTACTAATGTGATTAGAGATGCGAGAGTAAAATTATAAACCGAATGGTGAATTAGCACATTGGCGGATTGGCAAATTGCGATTTAAGCGGTTTTAGGCAGATTGGCGAATTGAAGAATATTTTAACCAATTCTCAAGTCTTTGGATAATATATAACACTAATTTGCATAATAGTTTTCATACATATAACACAAACTAATTTTACAAAATATTTTTCATATATATAACTACTAATTTGTAATAAATTTTACATATTAAATCTCTTTCACACTCATTTTTGCTTGAATATTTTATATAAGTTGTGTGTGTGATTTTCTGACCACACCGCCAACTCAGTATTCAACTGGAGAGCACTGGCGGAATAGATGGGGCCTGAACGACCTGCAACAGAAAGAAGAGATTCCGGCGGTGGTTCGTCCACCCGGGGGCACTCCGACGATTAAGTCAGTTATCTCAAAGATAATCAATAGCGCTTAACTCACTGTTCAGAAGATGAATTGCGTACTTTAGACCCATTGGGGTGCCTCTCTTTTATAATTAACTCAATCATTGTCCCAACAAAAGCCTAGCTTCAATGGACTCTAGCTCAGTGCTTATCCAGGACTCTTCAATAGATAGAGATAAACTCCCTAAGGGCTTTATCCTTATCCAGGCTGAGTCTCCTCCTCATTCTAGGACTCTTGTCCCTTATCCGTTTATCCCAGATTCCGATATCTTCGAAGATAACCTCGGTCTAGCCGAGATCATCTCGGCGTTATGTCCAGGACATGTGGCACCTCAGCTGACACGTCGGCGTCACCTTGGCCACGTGCTAATACTCAGAAAATATATCCCCACAACTGCCCCCTAGGTTCTATTACCTCGGCATTCTGAGGTCATGGAATCTATATCAGTACTTCTTTCCAGTACGTCAGCTTAAAAATTTCTCAGCCGAGATCATCATTAAGGCCGACATGTCTTTTTAAAGAACAAGGATTCCAAGAGCTCCTTCATTCGTATGAGCTGTCATACATAATAACTCAATCGTTTTAGCCACGTGTCTTCCCCTTACTGGATCGTATCCCGTACGCGTTTGTAAGTCGTCTCGCGCCTGTATGCGCCGTCTGACAAATCCGTCATTCTAGGCTCATCAATTCCATTCTGCCGCCTTTTCGTGTTTTTGACAAAACTTCCTTCTCCTTTCGTTTTTTCATTTTACATCGTCTTTGTTCAGACTCTCTCTCTCTCTCTCTTACTTTCTCAAATCCTCCATTGTTCCAAGCTCTCAAGCTCTGATATCACCGCCGTTCACCTCCTCCGGCGAGGCTTTTGCTAATCTTTTCCGCTGCTACCGTTCGTCTAACTTCAGCAAACTCAACACCGGCTTCTTTTCTTCGGTGAGTTACTGTTTCTCCCCGATTTTAACTTCTTGTTTCAGTTTGTCTTGTTTTATTGAACTCCACTATTATGCCTCTACAATCCTGCTCATATCTTTGATATTTCAATTTGTATCTTGTTTTCCACCATCTGTTTGTTTCATGAATCTGTTTTTGCCCCATCTGTTTCCTGAATCCACATTGTTCACACATTTGTTGATTTTTGCCACTATTCTTGGCCTGACATACCTGTGCGATCTTTTGTCTTGTGTTTCTTGATGATCCATCACTGTTCTTGACTCTGAATCACTGTTTTTGTTTGTGTTTTCTGTATTTTCTCCAGATTCTTGCGTTCAATCCCTATTTGTCTAGACTTAGGTTTGGGTTTTGTCCTAGAACACACAAACCTTAGGGAAAACTGGAACAAATCCCCCTCTGATCTTTACAAATTCTTACCCCAGCGTGAACTTTGGGTCTTGCCGAGGTCTCCTGAGCCTTTATAGAACAATTTCCAACTTATACACCTTCATCCTAAGCCGACGTCATGGGAATGTGGAAACACAGGGTAGACACCCTGACCAAGTCAAAGCACTTTGGGCGAGAGTTTGACATCCTGGCCGATGTTCATCTGAGGCTGGCTGGGGAGGATGACTCTATCATGCCCACAATTGTTTCTATGCCCTTCCCTGTTGTAGCTTTTATCGAGTGCGGACTTCGGCTCCCTCTAAATATCCTTTTCCGTGAGATACTTCATTATTATAAGTTGAACCCGATGCAGCTTGCCATCAACTCCTACCGAGTCATCAATGGCATAATAGCCTTAGCCAAATAAGAAAACGCTAGGGTTACCTTAGCCGATATCCAATACTGCTACACCATGTGTGGCCTTAAAAAAGATACGGGCTACGTTTACTACCTCAAGCTGAGGTCCACAAAGTATAAAATTGTTGTCAACCTCCCTGACTCCAACAAAGGAGCTGGGGATGATTATTTCATTACCTCGGGAAACTGGGAGTTCGCTCCAGACGAGGACCTCCACCTCTACCCTCTTCCTCGAACAGTTTTTGCAGAGGGCAATGGTAGGAGCCCTGTGTTCATACTAACTTGTTTTTAAAGTCTTCAATACTTTATTTGTGCTAATGTCTGTTTTCTCTTGCAGCTCTTCCTCAGCCACCAAAGGGCTTTTGCCAGTCTTTCTTTCCCAGCAAAGACTTGAGGAAACTATTGGATCTGCCAGTCCACAAGCAGAGAGCCCCTTTGGTACTCAATTTCATTCCCACTTACAAGTCGGTTCTTCCTGACGTTCCAAAGAAGAAGAAGAAGAAGAGTTTGTCTCCTTCCTCTGCCATGACTCCTCAAGCTGTCTCCACATCTCGGCCAGATCAAGGATCGACTTCTGATCCAGCAGAGCAGCCGTTAACTTCGGCTTCATATCTGATCCCAATATCCCAGCGCCAACATCAACAACGAACTGTTTTTGCTGCTGAGATGGGCTGCTAGAAAGCAGTTGCTAAAGATCTCTTGGCCAACATATCATCTACCGTAGATGCCCAACCTGCGCCATCTCCGAAGGATAAAGAAGGCTCAGCCAAAGGCAACGGTAACTCAGATTGACACTGAGGATACCTTGCAAATTTCGAAATTGGCTTCGAGCGAGAAGACTACCTCCGCCCCCGAGAAGAGACTCGCCGAGGTCGAACTTTCACAATTAACTCAGTCAAAGAGGCCGAGGTCAGAGTCTGCCACAGTGTCGGGCTCCATGAAGGCTGGTGCCCCCTGGGCTCCACCTATTACTTTAGAGGATAGGCCAGTCTTTGCTGAGGATAGTGCCGACGACATTCAAGTCGGCATCGCTCTTAGTACTGCTTTGCTTCTCCCTGACGATCTTGACCGAAACACGGAGATGACTGAGCATGAGAACTTCGCCTTGATGCTCCAGCGTTCTGTTCAAGTCTCCACACTTGGTATCTTTCTTTCTTTTTTGTACTTAGAAAATTTTCTAATAGCTTTTGCTCTGTTCACTTTCAGGCCATCCAGCATGCTCATTCATTCTCAATGCAAGCCTTTGAGAACCGGAAGGAGCTGGCCGACAAGAAGAGGGAGGTCTCCAGTTTGCAAAAGACCAATACAAGCTTATAATAAAAAATGAAGACTTTGGTAGACCAGGCTGAGGCTGCTGTTAAAGCCAAAGATGATGCCGAGGAGAAGGCAGATTCTGCAGAGGCCATCGAGAAGGTTCTTGAGGCCGAAAAGAAAGACGCTGAGGAAAAGATGGCCCAGGCCTAGAAAGAACTGCAAGACGCCTTGGCCACGAAAGATGCCGAGCTCAAGGCCGCCGATCAGAAGGGATACAACGAGGGGGTGGCCGATGTCACTTCGAACTACGAAAAACAGGTGAAGCAGGCATGCAACAAGGGTTTCACCCTTGGTTGGATGACTTTGCTGAAAAAGCTCGAAGTCCCCGAGGACTTCCTTCTCAAGAACGCCGACGTCCTTCCTCTTCCATTCCCTCCAACTCCAAGCCAATCCGACAATGATTCTGAGTCCGAGGAGGAGGCTTTGGTGAGGAAGTCTAAGGAAGCTGTTGGGGCCAAGTCCCCTACTCAAAATGAGCAAGTCCTGCACTTGACTCAAGATGAGGAGGGTGAGGAGGTTCCCAAGGATGTTACCCCTGAGAAGGCATCATCGGACGTGCTTCTCGCCGACAAGAGCCTTGATCAAACTCTTCAAGAGATAGATGTCGAGCTTGCGGCTGAGAAGGTTGCCGAGATGTCCTCCCAGCAATCTTTTGAACTTCAAACCCAACCATCTGCTGTTGTTGAGGAGTCTTAATTTTGATGTTTTTTTCCTTTGTATTTTGTACTTTTGTTTTTCTTCTATTTGGAACAATTGTAAGCTTTGGCTGATATGTCATCTTTTGAATGTTAACACAACTTCCTTTCCTGAATGCTTGTATCTTTGTCTTCTCTTTACTGCTCTTATATGATTCCATACTTGGAATATTTTGCATGTCTTCAATGCACACTTTATCTGTGTAATTTTCTCGGGGTGAAATACCTCGGCTATAAGTACTCAGTTTAGTACGGTCTTGGCCTTAACTTGTAAATTTTTCACAAATTTCAACAAGTGTTAGACATAACCTTAGTTTAACTTCAACTTGTAAACTTTTCTCAAGTTTCAACAAGTGCTAAACATGATCTCGGCCTAACTCAACTTGTAAATTTTTCTCAAATTTCAACAAGTGTTAGACATAATCTTAGTTTAACTTCAACTTGTAAACTTTTCTCAAGTTTCAACAAGTGTTAAACATAACCTCAGTTTAACTTCAACTTGTAAATTTTTCACAAATTTCAACAAGCGTTAAACATGATCTCGGTTTAACTTCAACTTGTAAATTTTTTACAAATTTCAACAAGCGTTAAACATGATCTCGGTTTATCTTCAACTTGTAAATTTTTCACAAATTTCAACAAGTGTTAAACATGATCTTGGTTTATCTTCAACTTGTAAATTTTTCACAAATTTCAACAAGCATTAAACATGATATCGGTTTAACTTCAACTTGTAAATTTTTCACAAATTTCAACAAGCGTTAAACATGATCTCGGTTTAACTTCAACTTGTAAATTTTTCACAAATTTCAACAAGCGTTAAAACCATTTTCCAACTCTCTGCCCCCTAATGTGAACTTAAGTTCCACTTGGGTTCTCATTATACATGTATTCTGGAAACGTCACTAACTATCATATTGGTCACGAAAAAATCAAGCTTTATTTATTACTTCGACTAATAACAAAGAACAAGAAAATTTAATGATAAAAAAACTTAAGATTGCAAGTATTCCAGGATCTTGGCAACTCTTTGCCTTCATTATCTTCAAGCTGATATGCCCCATTTCCCAATACCGAGATGATTCTGTAGGGTCCTTCCCAATTTGGGCCAAGCTTGCCCTCTCTGGGATCCTTCTTGTTGCCGACGACTTTTCTCAAGACGAGGTCACCAATTTGAAACTCCCTTGGGTTGAACTTTTTATTATAAGCTTTGGCAAACTGTTGCTGGTATGCTGCGAGTTGAATTGCAGCTTTCTCCCTTCTTTCTTCTAGAATATCCAGATCTTGGTCTAAGAGTACATCATTAGTCCCGTTCTCTACTCCCTGGGTTCTAATCCATCGGATGCCGACCTCCAGCGGAATGACAGCTTCTGTGCCATAAGCCATGGCAAAAGGGGATTCCCCTGTTGTTCTTCTCAGCGTAGTCCAATATGCCCAGAGTACACTGGGCAACTCATCCACCCACTTTACTTTTGCTGCCTGCAGTCTCTTCTTTATCCCATCCAAGATAACTTTGTTGGATGCTTCTGCTTGTCCATTGCTTTGGGGAAAGCTTGGGGTTGAAAAGTAATTCTTGATTTTGAATTTTGCACAGAAGCTTTTGATTAGCTTACTGTCAAATTGTGTTCCGTTGTCTGCAACTATGGCTCTTGGAATCCCAAATCGGGTGATGATGTTCTTCCATATGAAGCTCTTCACATCCACATCTCGAATCTTGGCAAGGGGTTCAGCTTCTATCCACTTGGTAAAGTAGTCTGTTGCCACCAGCAGGTACTTCCTTTGTCCAGTTGCTTGGGGGAGTTGTCCAACAAGATCTATGCCCCATTGGGCAAACGGCCAAGGACTGGATACTGGGTTTAGGTCTGCTGCTGGTTGGTGTATCAGAGGTGCAAACCTTTGGCACTTTTCACACTTCTTCACATAGGCTTCTGCATCTTTCTGCATGTAGGACCACCAATACCCCTGGGTAATGGCCCTATGGGCAAGTGATCTGCCCCCAGCGTGGCTTCCATAGATTCCTTCATGTATTTTGTATAAAAAATCTTTAATTTGTGAAGGATGTACACACCTCAAAAGGGGTCCAGTAAAGGATCTTCTGTAGAGATGTCCCTCTACCGTCAGACTGAATCTTGCCGACTTCAATTTGATCTTGTGTGCCTCTTTGTGATCATCTGGCAGTTTTCCTTCTTTCAGGAATGCTACTATTGCATCCATCCAGCTTAGTCCCATATCCACACACATTGCTTCACGCTCTGTGGTCAGTGGTTCGATGCTCGGGCCTGACAAGTAGTCAATCATTATCGTCCTTGCTTTTCCAAGTTGTACTGCACTAGCTAGGTTAGCCAGTGCATCAGCGTGACTGTTATCATCTCGGCTAACCTGATGTAGTCGGCAGTTCTAAAACAAGGCCACCAACCTGTTGACCTCCTTTGCGTAGGCCGACATCCTTTCGTCTCGGGCTACAAACTCGCCCGTTGTCTAGTTGACTATGAGCTGGTAGTCACAGAAGACTATGACCTCATTTGCTTCTACTGCTGCTGCCAGTTTCAGTCCTGCAATCAATGCTTCATACTCTGCTTCATTATTTGAGGCCTTGAACCCCAAACGAATTGACTGTTCCAATATCTGTCCATCTGGAGATACCAGTACTACTCCTGCCCCGCTCATTGTTGGTTTGAACTGCCATCGACAAATAGTCGAAAGGAGTCGCCGATGTAAATGCTGCAGGGTCTGAGTTTTTCCTTCTTCCTTTGTTCCGTTACCCCTGGCTGGGCTTCTCCTTGCTTGCTTTGACATCGTTCACCTCGGCTCAGCGGAGCCCGATGTATGATGGATTCTGGTGTGAAGTCGGCCACGAAGTCGGCCAATACTTGGCCTTTGATTGTTGTTCTGGGTCTGAACTCCAGGTCATACTAGCCCAAGGCCACTGCCCATCTGGCTATTCTTCTTGTCAGGTCTCCCTGCTGCAATAGGGGCTTCAATGGATGTTCAGTGAGCACCACAATTTTATGGGCTTGAAAGTAATGGTTCAGCTTCTTTGAAGCCATTACTAAAGCCAGCACCAACTTCTCTAGGGGTAAATACCTAGTTTCTGCATCAGCCAGGGTTTTGCTTACATAGTAAACAGCCCTTTGTTCCCCTTTTTCTTCTCGGATTACCACTGCACTTACCGCATATTCTGAAACTGCCAAGTATAGGAACAGCTCCTCTCCAGGTTTTGGATTTGAAAGAACTGGAGCTGTGGTTAGATACTTCTTCAAGTCGGCCAAGGCAGCTTCGCACTCCTCGGTCCATAAGAAGTCTGTGGCTTTCTTCACTAAGTTGAAGAAAGGTTTGCACTTGTCTGAGCTTCTGCTTATGAACCTATTCAGGGCTGCGGCCCTTCCAGTCAGCATTTGCACCTGTTTTGCCGACGTTGGGCTCTTCAAGTCCAGGATGGCCTTGATCTGATCTGGGCTGGCCTCAATGCCCTTTCTGGTCACCAGATATCCCAAGAACTTACCAGATCCAACTCCAAATGCATACTTCGATGCATTGAGTCGGAGCCGATATGTTTTAAGGATTTCAAAAACTGTTTTTAGGTCGGCCAGATGACCCTCAGGTTTCTTGGACTTCACGACCATGTCGTCGATGTAAACTTCCACCGTTCGGCCAATCAAGTGTCTGAACATCTTGGTTACCAATCTTTGGTAAGTTGCTCCTGCGTTTTTCAATCCAAAGGGCATCACTTTGTAGTAATACAGCCCTTTTGGGGTGATAAACGCGGTCTTCTCTTCATCTAGGGGGTACATGGCTATCTGATGGTACCCCCTGTAGGCATCTAGGAAGCTCATCCTTCCATGCCCTGAAGTGGCGTCTACTAGTTGGTCAATCTTGGGTAGAGGAAAACTGTCTTTGGAACAGGCCTTGTTCAGGCTGGTAAAGTCCACGCAGACCCTCCATTTACCATTCTTTTTCTTCACCACCACTGTGTTTGATAGCCATGTCGGGTAATTTACTTCTCGAATGGCCCTGGCCTCCAGAAGTCTGCCACTGCTTCGACATGCATCAACGTCGGTCTTCTTGCTCGTTGGATTACAGGTTTGGCTGACCTATCAACGTTCAGTTTATGGCAAGTGACCTCGGGGTCAATGCCAGGCATTTCGTAAGGCGTCTAAGCAAACACCTCAATATTTGCTCTCAAGAAAGCTTCCAACTCTTTTTCCTTTTCTTCGGCTAAGCCAGAGCCGAGAAGAAAGAAGCGTTTTTCATCCCCCTCCTGGACTAGGATTTTCTTCAGTTCTTCTTCACTCTTTTCGACTGGCTCCTTGCCGACATCCTCTAGAACTTCCACGTCCTCGTCTTCGATCTCTGCCTTCTCTGGTTCTCGTATGCTACAGGTGGATTTCATTGCTGCCATGGAGCAATTCTTTGCCTACAGCTAATCTCCTCTAACCTCCTCTATTCCATACTCTGTTGGGAACCGCAATAGTTGATGCAATGTTGAGGGAACAACCCCCATTGCATGCAACCATGGTCTTCCCAAGATAATATTGTAAAGGGAGGGTGTGTCGATTACGGTGAACTCTGTCTTTATCTTCTTCGTGCCAGCCTGCACATCTAAGCTTACTGCTCCCAGTGGCCATGTTGGCGTTCCATTGAACCCGACCATTGGGCCATTAGATTGTTCCATATCGTCTGGGTGAAGCCCAAGCTCCTTGTAACATCTGACATACATGATGTCACAAGAGCTGCCTTAGTCAATGAGGATGCACTTTACTTAGCACTCCTCAACCTGGAGGGATACTACCAAGGCATCGTTGTGCGGATGTTGGACCATCTCTAGGTCGGCTTCAGTAAAGGACACTACTGGTCCCTGGTACTCCTCGACCCGAGGTCTTTTCTCCCTTACTTGGTACATATGCTGCAAGTGCCTTACCTTCTGGGTCTCCTCTCGTATTTCGTTTTCGTTGACCTTCGAGTGAATTACATTAATTACCTGAGGTTCGCCTGCCTGCGGTTGTTGTGCTAGGGGAGGTGGAGCTGCCGGTGCCTGAGACAGTCTCGCCTGCTCTTCCCTTGTCCTGGCCTCATCTACAAGGTCTCTCAAATGGCCTTGCCTTACCAGGTCTTCCAGGTGTGCCTTCAGGGCTCTGCATCCCTGGGTCATATGCCCATCTTCGTTATGGTAAGCACAATGCGTACCAAGGCTTCATCCCATAAACTCTCTTGGTACCCTTGCTGGTGCTCTGAAATAGGGTTGGGTTTGGATTTTATCCAGGACTTTGTGGATAGGGATTCGGAACACAGTTGTGACTACCTATGCAGCCCTTAGTCCTATCTCCTGCTTATTGGATCCGTTGTTACCTCGGCCTCGCTTCGGCAAGCCGTTTCCTCTTTCTTGTTTTATCGCCGTGGTTCCTGGGGTGTCCTCCTCGGCTCTGGCATATTTCTCGATTTTGGCCATGAGCTCCTCCATGCTTTTTAGTAATGTCTTTGCCAATGATTTTCGGAGCATGCAGCTATCTTTCAGGCCGTTTTTAAATGACACGACGGCCACTTCTTGGTTGCATTCTAGTATTCAGTTGAACACCTCGTAATACCTCTTGGCGTAGGCCCTTAGGCTTTCGTCCTCGCCAATCTTCAGAGCCATTAGGGTGTCTACCCTCAAGAGCTGTA
This sequence comes from Camellia granthamiana, assembly GCA_036172215.1. Lineage (NCBI taxonomy): Eukaryota > Viridiplantae > Streptophyta > Magnoliopsida > Ericales > Theaceae > Camellia > Camellia granthamiana. The sequence continues at coordinate 372,801 of JAXFYN010000151.1, forward strand.
GTTTGTTTGTCACGAACCTGGCCACAAACATCTCGGCCAAGCCTTCCCAGGTTTTCACACTTCCTTTCAGCAATTTATGAAACCAATCCGATGCAATCTCCCCAAATGATGAGGGGAACACTTTGTAGAGCAACGACTCATTTTCAGTGTACAATGCCATCGAGTTCAGGTATAATTCGACATGAAAGTTGGGGTCTGACTTCCCATCGTATATCTGGAACCTTGGCATACTGAATCTCTTCGGGGCATCTACTTTGTCTAACTCTACTGAGAGTGGTGTTCTCGGTTTAACAGGGGAAGTTACCTCGGCATGATCTTGCTTTCTCTTGAGGTAGTCTCTTAAGTCCTCTTTGGTCCCGCTAGGAGCTCGACTATCTCCTGACTTCAGTCTTTTCGGCGCACTGCTCTCAACTTCGTTGTGAGCCCTTTTCGACCTTTCTCCATGAGTTGTGTCGAAGCACAGCTCCTGCCTTTGAACATGCCGATGTTCTCTAGGGTCTGCTTCCTTGGTGCGATGTGTCCTTCGAGATTCTTCCCTTCTCAACTCTCCTCGCCCGACCTCTCTTGAAGGTCGGTGTGAGTGTTTTTCGCTCTTGGTGTGCTGGGGGCTACATGGATTGTTTTCTGCCTCCCTTCTAGGCATTGGCCGCTGGAATCGGCGTGTCCTGCAGCGGGAATGGTGGTTGCATGATGTTGTTTTGCATCATGAAGTTGACGACCGATTGCAGGTCGGCCAATTTGTTCGACATCTCTTTCACCTCTTCATCCCTCCGCAGGTATCTATCCTTTCATACCTAGAGGTTGTCCTCATTGTAATACCTGTTTCGATCCGACTTCTTTGGTACGTCGCCCTCCTGGCCGACGTCTTTCTTACCATGATTCTGACCCTGAGTCTCCTCGTTGCAACCATCTTCCTCTATGTCAAGGTCAACATGTTTATCGTTCCCAGCAGGGAGTTCGTCCCCAACCTTTTCCTTCTGTCCGTCGCTGGCCATCTATCCTCTTTTCTTTCCCACAGACGGCGCCAAATTGTGTGTGTGATTTTCTGACCACACTGCCAACTCAGTATTCAACTGGAGAGCACTGGCGGAATAGATGGCACCTGAATGACCTGCAACAGAAAGAAGAGATTCTGGCGGTGGTTCATCCACCCGGGGGCACTCCGACGATCAAGTTAGTTATTTCAAAGATAATCAATAGTGCTTAACTCACTATTCAGAATATGAATTGCGTACCTTAGACCCATGGGGGTGCCTCTCTTTTATAATTAACTCAATCCTTGTCCCAACAAAAGCCTAGCTTTAATGGACTCTAGCTTAGTACTTATCCAGGACTCTTTAATAGATAGAGATAAACTCTCTAGGGGCTTTATCCTTATCCAGGCTGAGTCTCCTCCGCATTCTAGGACTCTTGTCCCTTATCCGTTTATCCCGGATTTCTATATCTTCGGAGATAACCTCAGCCTAGCCGAGATCATCTCGACGTTATGTCCAGGACACGTGGCACCTCGGCTGACACGTTGGCGTCACCTTGGCCACGTACTGATACTCAGAAAATATATCCCCACATAAGTTAATATATATATATATATATTAACTATAGTGGAATGGAGCGGTTTTAAAAATAAATTTTAAAATTTAAACAGCGATTAGTGAATAGAGAGGTGCGGATTAAGCCCACATGTTTTTGTAATATGGTGGCAAAATTATCTTTTCACATCCAATACCATGAGATTGGATTAACAACCCCACCCCCTCCCTGGGAAAGCTAATCCCACTACGTAGAGGGATTCATAATTCTACGAGATTATTAGTCCCATTACATTTTTGTCAATCAAATATGAACTGATGATACTGCTTGCTCCAGATGGAGCGGGTCAGGTTGATCCACGCTTCCCAAACCGTTGTCCGATTGTTGAGCCCACAGAGAAACCTGCACAAGAGTTCAACGGGGAACGAGGAGTCCCCCAGTGAACCCTCCGACGAGCAAGTTAGAGAAGTGAGAGTGATGGAATATAGAGACAGGATAGTGATTGAGAACTTAACCTTTTCTTTGTCTTAGAAGCTTGCTTATATCCTTTGCTCATTATTTCCTTGTCCACTCCGAGCTGTCATGTTGGCCGAAAGTCTATGTTCTAGCTTGCCTTGTTCGTGGTGAAGCTGTTCTGTTCCGACGTGAAGGGTTATCGTAATAAATGCTGCAGGGAGACTCATTAATGGCTGATCTGTGGTGCAATAACTCTGCAGGATTTTTGTTTGCTGATGTGGCTGGTTCTTCACTTGGTAAGTGTTTAGATGTCATTGGTGCTTGGTGTAACGTTGAGTTCCAAGAATGTTGGGCTTTAGTATTTGAATCATGGATTGGGCCTTAAGTGGTGGGCTATATCCTTTATGGGCCCACCCATGTCAGTAGTCCTCCATTCCCAAGTGCAGCTTCAGTCCAACGAAGGGAATAAGGAAGAAGAGAGGGGCTGTGAGAGGTCGACGGAGAGAAGACCAACTGGGAGGTGGTCTGACTGCGAAGGGTGATCGAATGGAGAGACCGACCGCGAGGAGGGCCGACCGTGAAGGGTGGCCGAGTGGATGGATCGACCGTGAGGAAAGTCGACCGTGAAGGGTGACCGAGTGGAGGACCGACCGCGAAGAGTGGCCGAGTCGACGGATCGACCGCGAGGAGGGCCAACCGCAAAGGTGGCCGATTGGACGGATCGATCGCGAGGAGAGCCGACCGTGAAGGGTGACTGAGTGGAGGGACCGACCACGAGGAGGGCCGACCGCGAAGGGTGACTGAGTGAGAAGAAGAAGTGGCGGTTCACGGGGCTCGAGGAGCGACGGGGCACGTGGTGAAGTGAAGTGGAATAGGTAGGGAAGGGGAAGAGAGTAGTGGATCGTGGTCGTACACATGGCATAATCCTTTAATGGGGGGGTGACGCGTTAGTAAAAAGTGAAGGGACAGGGTGATAAAGGGCAGTGAAAAGGCAGGGGCAGGATTTTTTTGAAAATTTTCAAATTGGCGAAATTGAATCTTGACCCTTGGAATATAGGGAAGCCGTGGGCATTTGGGGTTATTCGCTTTACCTACTTTATCGCAAAAAACCAACACATCCCTAAAGTGAACTCATTTGTCTCGTGCGACACGTTGCTGCAACACTTTGCAAACTTCCTTGTGCCAGTGTTTGAAGCAATACGTAGACACGTACGCAAGGCTTGATTCGTTGGGTGATGACGACATGGTGGAGTTGGCGGAACAGTATCGGGTGAAGCGAAAGGAGGGAAGGGGAGGGGAGCTGGGCAAGCGGTGCGGGCTCGTCCGACGACGATGATTGCGGCCGCGAGGCTCATTAGCCAAGTGGAGCTGGACCACTAGCACACCAAGCTAGACAGATCCACACTTACGGCAGAGGAGTTGGAGGGGGTACGGAGGAAGTACCAAATTCCCGTAGAAATAGGGTTGAGGCTGCCCACGTCCAAGGAGAGGGCGTCGGATATGCGGCCGGACGAATTCAGCCTTTACAAGGAAGCACTGCGGGGGGTTTGAGGCTACCACTCCTCCAAATAGTGGTGGATGTGCTTAACAGGTTAGAAGTAGCGCCAGGGCAGTTGATGCCGAACGCCTGGAAGATATTAATGGCATGTGCGAGCGGCTAGCAGTAAGCGATCGGAGGGGCAGCCATAACGGTGGAGGAATTTTTCTCCTGCTACAAGGTCTCCGGTCAACAGGAGACATGGGTGACCTTGCAAGCAGTAACGGGGCGGGGTCTAGTGGCGGGCTTGCCATCCTCGGTGAAGGGGTGGAGACCGAGATGGTTTTTCGTATCAGCGAACGGTGGGAAGGGAGTTCGCACGACATGGAAAGTCCCAACAAAATCGGTGGAGCCGAAGTTGGATGTGGCAGTCGAAGACCGGGTGAAGAAGGTGAGGGAGTGGAGGGAGGAGAAAGGGGGTGAAGTGGGATGAGCTGGTCCTTCCTTCAACCTTGTTTGCCCTAAACTTGGGACCGCAGCCGTTAGAGGAGGATCCGGCGATGGAAGAATTGGAGGTGCGGAGGAAGGCGGAGGAGGAGGAGGAGAAGAGGAGATTGTTCGCCAGAGTGGATAAATATAAGGAGAGACAATTGCGCCTGCCCCTAAACTGGTGATGAGGGAGCGGGTCCGACCATGTCCCAAGCCGCTGGGCGACAAAGACTTGACTAGCTTTGCCCCACTGCCGCCCCCAGTGAACCCGCTGAAGGAGAGGGGTAAGTAGGAGGTAGATGCAGTTTTGAAGAAGTTAAGGAAGAAGAGGGGGGCGTAGAGAGGGGGAAAGACGCCTGCCTTGAAAAAGATAAAGGTTGGGGGGGAGGCTGCCCCTATGGTGGAGAAGATGAAGGAGGAAAGGGTGGAGGGAGCTGTAGAAGGGGAGACCACCCAAGTGCAGAAGGAGGACAAGGGTCCGAGCGCCGAAGTACTGAGCAAACACTTGGGCCCAAGTGTCCAGATGGCGACAACGGTGGTACCTACCCCAGAAATAACACCCAGTCCCAGTGAAGGGAAGACTGGGATCAACAAACCAAAGACAAGTGCGCGTTGGTGACCGCGTTGTACCACGCGCGGGTGCTGGTAGCTTGCTCGGCAGAAGGGGAGGAAGCCAGGGTTGCAACCGACCGCCTAATTGGAGTAGTGGAGGACGCGGTCGTACGGTCCATGGCGCAGTTGACAGAGGCCGACCTCTTGAGGGGGTTTTGCTCAGCCTAGATGGAGGTAGCAACCCTGGCGACTGCCTTGATGAACAAAGCAGCGCACTCGAAGATGGAGGTGGAGCCGCTGAGGACCCAGCTGGAAGAGTCAAAATACAGCTGCACAACCTAAGGGTTGAGACAGCGGGGTAGATAAAGGCCACTCGAAGTGCGTGTGCGAAGGAGTTGGAGTATGCACAAAAGGCAAAGGTCATGGAGGTGTTAGCGCTGGTGCAGAGCTACTCGGCAGAACGAGCTAGTGCCAAGCTCCTCGCAACCAAGTTAAAGCTGGAAGCGGAACGCCACAAGGCGATATCGCTTGAGTTCAAGTTGGCGGGCGAGAAGAGGAAGCTAGAGGAAGTCCAGTAAGCTTGCACCACCAACAACGAGAGGTGGGAAAAGGCCATGATCAGTAATGAAGATTTGCGGGATTAGGCGGTGAAGGACAAAGAAGAGACCAATAGTCGAATTGTGGCATTGGAGAAGGCCTTGGCGGAAGAGAGGGCGAAATTAGCGTCTGAGAAGGCGGTGTACCCCGACCTGTGCATGGCGGCCGTAGAGCAATTCAAAGGGTCCGCCGACTTCCAGATGGCCATAGATGCCGCTATCACCAGCTGCCTGGCTAAGGAGAGGAGCGAGGGGGCTGGGCCGTCGGGAGTGACTGTTGGAGGTAGAAGCGAAAAGGAAGTTATCCAAAGCTTCCAGCGGTCTAACTTCTACAAGCATGAAATGAGCGAGTTCTGGGACAACGGCTGGATGACCTTCAAGCATAAGGCACAGGAGCTGTTCCCAGACGTGAATTTTAGCTTGGTAAAGGTAGGTGAAGACGACGTTGCCCAGACCCCCCTAGATGAAGGTATTGAAGAGGAGGACCTTGCCTCCAGTGAGAAGGAGTGAACTGTGCAACTGAGTGTAAAAAATTAACTTTTGTTGTTTTGTTTTGTGTTTTTTTTTTTTAATGTGTAATTTCTGCAGCAAATTGTATGTAACCGTAAGTTTGCAAATAAAATAACGAGTTTTCCTTTGTATTATTGTTGTCCTTATTTCTTTTGAGTTGTCAATTTGGAAGAATGGGAACGGCTGAGCCGAATTTAATGAAAAATGGGTGTGAAAGTAAGACTTGTGCGTGAATTGTGAAGCTTGCTAGTAGATTGTGATGTAAAAAGTTTAAAAATGGGCAGCCAGCCTAACTTGTGAGAAAACCATGATGCAAAAAACGTTAAAAATGGGCATACATGAAAATGTTAAAAATGTTGAAAATGAAAGATTGGCTTGAACGACTATGGACCTGGATTGCAACTAAACCAAAAATGTAAAATTAAAAATGTAAAAATTGTTGTAGTATGGACTTGGATTTTAACTATGGCAACCATGCTGTAACATTAAATTATGAAAATGGACCGGCCGAATTCTTCATTCGAGTTCTGACTGAGATTGGGAAGGCTCTACCATGTTGAAGCTTTAATTGACTCAGTCTGGCTGAGGCTTAATTAACTCAGTCTGGCTGAGCTTTTCGTGCTCAATCTGGCTGAGGCTTAATTAACTCAGTCTGGCTGAGCTCTGTGCTCAGCCAAGCTGAGGCTTAATTAACTCAGTCTGGTTGAGGCTTTAACTAACTCAGTCTGGTGAGCTCTTCGCGCTCAGTCTGGCTGAGGCTTTAACTAACTCAGTTTGGCTGAGCTCTTCGTGCTTAGTCTGGCTGAGGCTTAAATAACTCAGACTGGTTGAGCTCTTCGTGCTCAGTCTGGCTGAGGCTTTAACTAACTCAGTTTGGCTGAACTCTTCGTGCTCAGTCTGGCTGAGGCTTTAACTAACTCAGTCTAACAAGTCGTTATTGAAACACAACGCAGATAACGAAGATATAAAATCATTGTCATTTAAGGTATAGCCTATTGATCACAAATTTACACTATGCATGAAAAGAACAAAAACAACCAAGTGTGTAGATTGTCAAAAAGAACATACAACAATTGATCAATACAAAAATAGGACATGGCACTTTACTTGAAATAACGCTTTAAGTGCTTGGCGTTCCATGAGTAGGGGAGGTCTCGGCCTTCCATATCCTGGAGTCGGTAAGTGCCCGGGCGAGGTCGGGTCTTAAAAACGTAAGGTCCTTCCCACTTGGCTGCCAGCTTGCCCTTGGTAGGATTTTTGGTGGCAAGAGTTGCTTCGCGCAAAACTAGGTCCCCAACTGTGAACTCCCTCAATCAAACTTTGCGGTTGTAGTGTGTTCTCATTTTCTGTTGATATGAGGCCCGTCTAACAACAGTGGTCTCTCGGAGCTCTTCAATCAGGTCTAAGTCAGCGCGACGCAATTCTTCGGTTAGTTCTGGATTCGGGTGCAAAACTCGCGGGGTTGGTAGGCCGATTTCCACTGGGATGACCGCCTCAGCTCCATATGTTAAGTGAAATAGGGTCTCTTTAGTGGGGGTTCGGGCGGTAATGCGGTAGGACCAAAGTACATTTGGTAATTCCTCAGCCCAGAGTCCCTTAGAGGCTTCAAACTTAGTTTTGATGATCTTCAGGAGAGAACAGTTGGTAATCTCAACTTGTCCATTGGCTTGGGGATGACCTGAGGAAGAGAAACATGGCTGAATGTGAAGCTCTGCATAGAATTTCCTGAACTTGGCATTGTCGAATTGCTTACCGTTGTCTGAGACGATGGCTTAAGGGATTCCAAATTGGCATACGATCGACTGCCAAATAAATCTGGTTGTGTTCCGTTCGGTGATTGTGACGAGGGGTTTCGCTTCCACCCATTTAGTGAAGTAATCAATGGTGACGATAGCAAACTTGGTTTGGCCCCAACCAGTGGGCAATGGGCCAACTAAGTTGATCTCCCATTTGGCAAATGGGTAGGGACTGCAAAGTGTGATCAGTTCTGTAGGAGGAGCATGGGGGATGTTGGCAAAGCGCTGGCATTTATCACACTTAAGCACGAATTCGATGGCTTCTTGGTTGAGAGTAGGCCAGAAGTAACCGGTGCGAAGTATTTTATAGGCTAGGGACCTAGCACCCGAATGATTACCACATACACCCTCGTGGACTTCCCTCGTCACATAGGTCGCTTGAGCAGGATTGAGGCATCTGAGGTGTGGTCGTGAAAATCCACGTTTGTACAGGAGGCCACTGATGAGGATGTAATTGGACGACTGGGCCCTGACTTTGGCGGCCTACTGTTTGTCGTTTGGCAACTCTCCCCTTGTAAAAAATAGAAGGATGTCCGCCGCCCATGTGATAGGTTCATTTTGGAAGAAGTGGACCTCCTGCTGGTTTGGCGAAATAGCCGGGTAGACCAAGTATTCAAGGCAGATGCCACTGCTGAGGTTTGACTGGTCGGCCGAAGCTAATTGAGCCATTTCATCTGCCTTAGAGTTTTCTGACCGAGGGATGTATTTGATATGGAAAGTGTTGAAATGGCGAACAAGAGGGAGTGCAATATCCCTGTAAGTACGCATTGTGTCTTCCTTGGCATCGAATTCCTCCGTAATTTGTCCGACGATCAGTTGAGAATCACTAAACACCTGGATATGGCTTACACCAATGTCTCTGGTTAGGCGAAGACCTGCTATCAAGGCCTCATATTCGGCTTTATTATTGCTTGCGTCAAACAAGAAACGGAGAGCACACTTGAAATAAACACCCTCAGGGGCGGTGAGGATGAGAGCAGCCCTACTGCCTTCTTTGCGGGATGATCCATCGATATTGAGGGTCCAAGAGTGGGGATCTTCTGCCTCAGTGTTGAATTGCTTGGGCGGGGGGGGGGGGGGTCGTGGTTGGAGTGGGATTGGTGAATTCCAAGATAAAATCGGCAACAGCCTGTCCTTTGATCGCTGTTCGAGGTCAGTAGGAGATTTCAAATTGGTTGAGCTCGACAGACCATTGCATAAGTCTGCTTGACAACTCTGGTTGTTGCATTATCTTCTTCAAAGGTTGGTCAGTGAGGACCACTATTGAGTGAGCTTGGAAGTAAGGTCGGAGTCACCTTGAGGCTATAACCAAGGCCAGGGCCATTTTTTCCAGCAATGGGTAGTTTTGTTCTGCTCTCCTGAGAGCCTGGCTGATGTAATAAACCGAACACTGGACTGAGCCATCCTTCCTAATGAGGGTCGCACTGACTGCGGTGTTCGATACGACTAAGTAGAGAAAAAGAGGCTCACCCGTGAGCGCCTAACAGAGTAGGGGGGGTTGGCCATGCACTGCTTCAATTGTTGAAAGGCCTTTTCGAATTCGGTCGTCCACTCAAAAGCCTGTTGAAGGACTTTAAAAAAGGGGAGGTACTTGTCTGTTGCGCGGGAAATAAAATGGTTGAGGGCGGCGACTCTGCCAGTAAGCCTTTGAACCTCTTTAACCGTTCTGGGTGATTGCATTTCTATCACGGCCTTGATCTTTTCGGGGTTGGCCTCGATACCCCGTTGACTGACCATAAAACCCAAGAATTTCCCAGATCCGACGCCAAAGGCGCATTTCTCCGGATTCAGCTTCATTTGATACTTAAGTAGGGTGTCGAAGGTCTCCCACAAGTTTGCCAGATGATCAGAGGAGAGTTTGCTCTTGACAACCATGTCATCAACGTACACTTCCATGTTCCGACCTATCTGGTGATGAAAAACAGCATTGACTAATCGTTGGTAAGTTGCTTCGGCATTTTTTAACCCAAATGGCATGACACGATAGTGGTAGGTTCCCCGGTCAGTGATAAAGGAGGTGTGTTCCTGGTCAAACGGGTGCATCAGAATTTGATTGTAACCAGAGAAGGCGTCTATGAAACTGAGCATTTGATGTCCGACCATGGCGTCGACAAGCAGATCTATGCGAGAAAGGGGATAACTATCTTTGGGGCAAGCTCAATTGAGGTCGGAGTAGTTGACACAGAGTCGCCATTTATCGTTGTTTTTATGGACCAGGACCACATTTGACAGTCATCTGGGGTAGTCCACGTTCTTGACAAACTGTGCCTCCAGTAGCTTATCTACCTCAGAAGCAATAAGAGCGTTGCATTCCGGTGAAAAATGTGCTGCTTCTGGTGGAAGGGTCATAAATGGGGCTCGATGCTAAGACTATGAGTGATGAATGAGAGTTTGATACACGGTATGTCAGAATGGGTCCAGGCAAACACATCATTGTGCTCGGTCAGGAGGGTTATAAGGTTGACCTTGGCTTGGAGGGATAGTTGGCTGCCAATCTTGGCTGTTTTTGTTGGGTTAGTGGGGTCAATGGGGACTTCGACAAGTTATTCCACTGGTTCCCCTCTGACTAACTCGTCTTCGTCTTTGACGTCGAGTCCTTCGATGATCATAGTCTCCTTCAGCTTGACCTCTTTGAGTGAAGCGACGTCGCATTCTCTGGCCACAGTCTGCTCTCCCCTCACGGTGCCGACTCCAAGGTCGGTAGGAAATTTCATGGGCAGATGATACGTGGATATGATAGCTTGAAAAGCGTTAAGGGCGGTGTGGCTGAGGATGATGTTATAAGCAGAGGGATAGTAGACGACGAGGAAAGTGAGCAACTTAATGGTCTGCCGTGGGTACTGTCCGATGGTGATGGGGAGATCGATGGAGCCTATGGAGGTAACCCTATCCCTAGTGAAACCGACCAATGGGGTTTGGAGAGGGGACAAACTTTCTTCTCTAACCTTGAGCTGGCGATAGGTGTTTAGGAAGATAATGTCTGAAGAGCTACCGTTGTCGACAAGCACCCGTCTGACTTTGTAATTGGACAAGAGAGCAGAGATAAGGAGGGGGTCATCATGGGGATAACGGATGCTTGTGCAATCGGGCTCCGTAAAGGTGATGGGCTCTATCCACTACTTGGGGTGTTTGAGGGGGCGGTCCAGTGTCGCGACTTCTTTATCGGAGCCCTGCCTGATTTTTCTGAGTTCTGTTCGTTGGGCCGAACGGGATGGTCCTCCGCATGTAAGCCCACCGGCAATAACTCTGATCTCTTCAACCGGGAGGGCAGGGTTGCCTTGTGCTCGGGGTTGTTGTGGAGGTCGATCATTGCCTTGGTTAGGTTATGCGGGTTGTCGAGGAGGGGTGTGTCTGTGGTTGTTTCTGGTAGGTTCAATCCTTGGCCGTTGCTGAGGGCGGGCTACCATGAACAGATTGAGATGCCCCTAGCGTATCAAGCTCTCGACTTGGTCTTTAAGGTTAACACAATCCTCGGTATTGTGGTCGTGGTCCTGATGGAAACGGTAATATTTGGACTGGTCTCGCTGGTTGGAAGGAGACCGCGATGGTTGGGGCCATTTCAAGGGATAATCTCGTTTGATCTGGTTCAAGACTTGTTCCATAGGGGAATTGAGGGGAGTGTATTGTTCGAACCGGCCGGACGGTCTGGTAGATGCCGACCGATCGGCTCGAGCAGGTCGGTCGGTATACTGAGGTGTTTGCTGTGTGTACTGGGTGGTTCTTGTTTCAGAGTCTTTTCTCTTCTGTCTGGGGGTCGGGTTTTTGGTTGTGGAATCTTGTCAGGCGACTAGGGAATCTTCGGTGTTCATGTATATTTGGGCTTTGGAGATGAGGGTTGCCATAGAGGTTGGAGGGTTTTTGGAGAGGGAGAAAAGGAAATTGGATGATCATAGACCGGCCATGAAAGCCGTGAGAATGACCTTGTCATCGTTTTCCGCCACCTGCAACGCTTCGGTGTTGAAGCAGGTGATGAAACTGCGCAGCGACTCCCCCTCTGTCTGACGGATGTTGAGGAGTTAAGTTGCCGAACGCCGCTGGCGCTGGGCACCAATGAAGTGGCTGAGAAAGGAGTCACTTAGGTGCTGAAAAGTAGAGACAGAGTCTGTTGGCAACTGACTAAACCACAATCGGGCTAACCCCTTAAGTGTTACGGGGAAAGCTCGACACATGATTTCATCAGGGAATGCATAGAGGACCATGAGGGTCCTGTAAGTCTCCAAGTGGTCGACTGGGTCTGTTGTACAGTCGAAAGAGTCAATCAAGGGCATTTTGAACTTAGGAGGTAGGGGTTTGTCCCTAATGGGGGCAACGAATGGTGAGTTGGCTGTGGTGGAGGGTTTATTCTGTATGTTCTGCATGACTCCTTGAAGTTGGAGTTTCATGGCTTGGAGTTCTGCATCCCAAAGAGGAACGTTGTTACCACCGGAATGCAATGGAGGCTAGACACTACTGGCCTCTCCCTCAGGGGCAGGTGCTTGGACTGATGGATATGGGGCCCGAGGTGGCGGGTTCATATCTTGGGGAAAGGGTTGCAAGCCCTCCAAGTTGGATGGGTGAGATTGTTAGATGGGATGGCTCGGGGCTCATTCTCGGTTGGGTAGGTTATCTTGAGGTAATGGAGGAGGCATGTGAAGGTCTCTTTGAAGCAAAGCATTAATCAGGGCTTGGTTTTGTTCGGCTAAGCGGTTAATGCTGTTGGTGAGTTCTGTGAAATACTGCGGTGGGTTGTTTGGGTTAGGAGGGTCGGCTTGGAGGTCGGCAACATTGTGTTTAGAAGCCATGGATCTAGTTGTGGCTATCCACCTTGGTGGGTGGCAAGTAGGGATTATCTGGAATGGGTCTCTGGCGACAATGAGCACAGTTGCCACACGGAGCAAAAAGGTTCCCACAGACGGCGCCAACTGATGATACTGCTTGCTCCAGATTGAGCGGGTCGGGTTGATCCACGCTTCCCAAACCGTTGTCCGATTGTTGAGCCCACAGAGAAACCTGCACAAGAGTTCAACGGGGAACGGGGAGTCCCCCAGCGAACCCTCCAACGAGCAAGTTAGAGAAATGAGAGTGATGGAATATAGAGACAAGATGGTGATCGAGAACTTAACCTTCTCTTTGTCTCAGAAGCCTGCTTATATCCTTTGCTCATTATTTCCTTGTCCACTCCGAGCTGTCATGTTGGCCAAAAGTCTATGTTCTAGCCTGCCTTGTTCGTGGTGAGGCTGTTATGTTCCGACGTGAAGGGTTATCGTAATAAATGCTGCAGGGAGACTCATTAATGGTTGATGTGTGGTGTAATAACTCTGCAGGATTTTTGTCTGCTGATGTGGCTGGTTCTTCACTTAACAAGTGTTTAGATGTCATTGGTGCTTGGTGTAACATTGGGTTCCAAGAATATTGGGGTTTAGTATTTGAATTATGAATTGGGCCTTAAGTGGTGGGTCATATTCTTTATGGACCCAACCATATCATAAACTATGTAGAGCCTACATGTTTAGTAATATTTATATTTATAATTTTCTATTTATATATTCACATGCTTTTTAAAAATTATAAATAAAACCCATTTGGTGTCTATTGCTATTTTGATTTTCACAAAGTTGTAAATAATTTAAAAAATTGTAATTTGGTTTGACTTGTTCATTTTGTTTTTCATTTTTTCTCTTTCTCCAACCTATTCCTAGCATCATTTATTGGTCATCACTGTCATTGACCACGGTCGCCTATAACCTCCATAGAGGCGAAATTAGGATTTCAACTTAAAGGGAGCTAAATTAGGAAAAAATATTTTCGCAAACTAATAATCCTTATATTTCCAACAAAATATGAACATATTTTAAAATTTTAATCAAGAAAAATATATTAAGATTATACACTAAGTTTCTTCATAAAAAATAAAAAAAATTCGACCTTAACAAAATATGAAGAAAAGGTATAAATCAGTTGTAAAGTTAAGTAGAACGTAGAAACTTAAAGTTTTTGAACTTTTAAAAAAAAAAAATCACTAACACTATGTTTGGAGGGGTTTGATGAGAAAATAAATAAATGAAGAGAATAAAGTTTTTCATCACTTGTTTGGATGATTAATAAGATGAGTAATTATGACAAATGAAAACAAATAGTGTGAAACACTCCAAATTTAAGTTTTATTTCTAAACAAAAGCGGTGAAATTTGATGAGAAACCAAAATTACTCTTTACAAAAAAATTATATTACCTAAAATACTCCTCTAAATACAAAGAAAATAAAATAAAAAGATAAATGTGTCATCTTTTAATCATTGTCTATCTAAATAAAAAAGTAAGAAATTACAATTTTTTTTGCTTACCTAGATGATAAACTTTCATCATTTCTTTTATTTTTTCATATTACAATCCAAATAGAGTGTAAAGACGAAAATAAGATAACAAAAAAAATAAAATAAAAAAATAAAAAAAGAGACAAACATCCGAGACCCACTAATAAGTCATAAGTATGACATCAAAATTCAGCCATGTCCACCTAACACTTAGGATGACTTGCAACCATTTAGACCTAATCCCCCAACTATTTCAAGCTTAAAAATATGGCCAATGCCAAGTGCATAGAATTATATTATAGAAAGTTATAAAAAAAAATGTTATGTGATTGAAATTTATTTTAAATATTTACCTCATCACATCAAAATAAATTTCAATTACATAATATATTTTCTGTAAATGTCCTGTGCCCTAATGTTTAAATTAAGAATAATGCTATGTGTACTAATTAATGCACTAACTAGTATACTAATTAATGATGTGACATAATTTAAGAGATTTTCGATATTTGTAATTTATATAATGAGTGGGGTCAATAATATAATAACTAGTATTAATAGATTAGTTAGTACACTAATTAATATATATAACGCTATAATTAAATTAATTGTTATCAATCCACCCATGGCCATCTTTATACAGACCCCAATTTGGTGGGTGGAGGGCCAAGAGGAGCAAAACCACATTTGGGTGTACTTCTAATAATTGCCTAAAAGGAACTTTATAATAGCTTTTTAATAATTTGTGTTTAATTCATTTTCAAACTAGTATATCATGACAAAAATCAATGCCTGTTATAGTTCTGAAATTGTTTTGGACTAGGTCCAACCTGCTCTACCTTTTTACCAAACTACCCTTCACTCTTTCCATTTTATGTTCAATTTCTGAAGGTCAAATTAGTCTTTTAACAAAAATAGCAATAAGACAACGGGAGTAGGAGTGAAAAATTTAAGGCTGTGGGGACATCGGCATCCTATCTAGCCGTTACACCTCCCACCGTTTTGCCAACGTGGCATTTGAATTTAAAAAACCAACAAAATCTAAAGACTTTTTTTAAAAAACGAATCGACCGTTGGTGTCTTCCTCATCAAATTTCCTCTCTGAGCTCATTGTAGTGCTCTGTTTTTGAATCCCCATATATTCTCTCTCTCTCTCCAAACAAAGAAGAAGAAGAAGAAGGAGCAACAATGGCGGCTGATCTTTTGTTCACAGAAGAAGAGATGGCTATTGACGAAGGTCTTGGGTACCCAAAAGCCTATGCGAAGTTATGTAGAGATCACAGTGTTTGTCCGTACATCCATGGCCCACCTTTCACTTTCACTCCCTATGCTCTGCAACATCATGAGGTAAGAACAAGGCCCCTCTTTGATGTACTAAATTCTGTTTGCTTGATGAGAAAAGGAAAGAAAATATAGTTGTTGTTTGTCTATTTTCTTGTGTTGTTAAATTCCCAGAATGTGAAAACTAAACTCATGTAAGCTATGTAGTATAGATAAGCTATATCTCATATATATATATAAAAGAAATTTAATGGAAATTGTAATTCTGGAATGTGAAACTTTAAAGATAATTTTTGGGTTTTGCTTGAATTATTAGTTTCAATCATTAACTTCAAGATCAATTATGGTTTGCCTGAATTTGAATTTTGCAACCTTACAGTAATTGCCGGTTTGGTTGTGTTTTCATGTCGTGTTTCAATTATCGATAACACAAAAACTTGTTTACTAAACTGTTTTCGGAAATAAAAAAATAAAAAAATCTCAAGACAATCCACTTTTAGGACGTCTTGTTTGGTTTTCACCTATGAAGTACGGTGAGTGTAGTATTGGTGCTACGATACGGGTACATTGATACAGTAAAATTCAAGAAAAAAATAGAGTATGGGTATGGTTTAGTATGCTTATAAAAAAATATTTATTTTTAATTTAGAGTAATGTAAAAATTAATTAAATGGTTTAATTTGTTAAGATCCAACCTATAATTAACATTTAATGCCAAAAGTGAAGGTATAAATCAAAATTAAATGTCAATAGATTAAATAACTTACAAACTATACCTTAATTTTAAAATCATGGTAAGTATAAAACTAAAAATAAAAAAGAAGTCTAGTGAAAGGAGTTTTATCTCTGTAGTAGAAGAAAATATTGTTTCAACTGAGGTACGGTATGCCTTGGGTATATATTAAGTATGTCTGGATACGCCAAAAATTAAGAACAAAAAAATTGGATACATGTTTCGTGTACCCAATACGTATACAGAAGTACCATACAAGGTAACATACGCCTGTAAGTATCCAGTATGGATACGGCATATTTTTCGAAGTACCCATGCTTCATAAGTTTTCACCTTTTCACTGAAACTGAATTTTTCTTTTGTTTCCGTGTTTTTTTTAGTGAATTGTTTAATATTTTAAGTAATTTTTTTTATTTTTTAGAAACACCATACACTTAAAAATATAATATGATTTTTTTTTTAAATGTAAAAAAAAAAAAAAAAATAGTACAATTTTGTATTCTTGTATATTTATTGAATTTTTTTATTTATATTTTTCACAAATATTTATTTTGTAGGTGCATTTAGGTTAGATATATCTGAAAAATAAAAATATATATTTGAAATTATAAATACTCAATTTTTAGAAAATCAATATAAACCAAACAAGGTATTATTTTTGAGTTTTCAAAAATTATTTTCACACAAATAAAACAATATGAAAATTAGGGTGTTTTCAAACTTTTGATTGTTTTCGTTTTCCGTAAACTTAAAAACGAAAACTAAAAAAATGAAAACACAACCACTTGCTTGAACCTTAGAATTTAAATTAAATGTGTTGGAAAGTGATAAATTCCTTTTTACTGATTCATACATTGGATTGTTTTGAAAGTGTTTTCCTTTCTTTTCTTTTTCTGGAATCTTTCAACAAACAAGGAGAGTAATTCTTATCCTTCTTTGAGTGTCATTTGAATTCTCAGAAAAAATTTGTGTGTGTGTTTGTAGGCTCTGAGAGCAGGAGAATTCGATGAGATGTTCCCAATTATCGACCTGAAAGCAAAACCCTCTGCCAAGCCCAAGATTTTTGTCAGTCTTCTATGGAAGCAACTCAACCACCTTGGGTAACCCCATTGAATTGTACTCTGGACCTCTCAAAAATTTAAAAACCGGGGTTTCTAACTCTCATTACCGTCTGAAATTTCAGGAATGCTGGTTTCGACCCTGCAATAATCCGGGTAGACCCATATGGCAATGTCCTGTATTACCATGCTGATTCGGCTTCACCTCTCGCTTGGGAAATCGATCATTGGTTTCCTTGCTCAAGTAATTATCTATTGATTCATATCTATCTGTCTGTGTATTTGTGCTTGTTCATCTACTTATGAAAGCATTCGCGGTTTTGCTGCAAATTCAGGGGGAGGATTGACTGTTCCAAGCAATCTAAGGATACTACAGTGGCAAGTGTACAAAAAGAAGCATAACAAGCTAGCATTTCTCATTCCATGGTGGGATCTTCAAGTGGGTATCTCCATCAACCAGTTCTTGTCGATTTTCGCTTCTTCAAACTCGGATTTCAGGTGGGTCTTTTTCGTTTTCCATTTCCCGTAAATTTTGATTCTAATAGACAAAGCCGGTGGTAGCTAAACTTAACTATTTTGGCAGGCACAGGGCATTTTCTTACTTGTTTTCGGAGGGTGAAAGTGAAGAACTAAACACTTCACAGACAGTGGATTCTCATACTTTTTCGCAACATTTCATTGAATCAAAAGAAAAAATAGGCCTCGCTCCGGCTGCTATTGTTGCGTCTAGAAGAGAATCTTATGATGCTTCATTGGCTCTGAAATCGCTAGATATCAACAGAAGGCCGAGGTCAAACTCCCCCATAATCGGTTAGTACAAGGCAATCAATTGCTAACTTTATTTGATTTTATAGTAACTAGAAACGCCATGAACTACAATATTTACTTCTCATTTGGTTGTGACAGCTGCGAGAAAATTAAAAATGAGTACATCCAAAGAGAATGAGAACCCCGACATGGTTACCAATCCATATCAGGCCATTGTCGTTGCCAGAGATTCTTTGAAGCGAAGAGAAGAAACTGTGAAGATGCAAACAGAAATACAGAAACTGGACGATGAAGTGAATGAACTCAAGCAAAAGACTGAAGATGAGAAAGTTGCCATCCAAGAGTTAGAGTTGGTGCTGATAAAACGAAGAAGACGGGCTGAAAAGTGTCGTCGCCTAGCAGAGGCACAGTGTTCATACAGGGCAATGCTAGAGAAGATGATTCGAGATGCTATGCACCAGTAAAGATGACACCTTTACATACCTATTTTTTGTAAGAGAGAAGTCATCATTATTGTGTTTACAATTCTTCAACCCTTGAAATGTTTCTTTTTTTGTAGGAGTGTTGTTTACAAGGAACAAGTGAGGTTGAACCATGCAGCGACAAATGCCCTAATGGCACGACTTGAAGCTCAGAAAGCGATTTGTGATTCCTCAGAGAAAGAACTCCACAGAAAATTCAAACAAAGAGATGAGTTAGAGAAACAGATAAAGCCTGAAGGGCAGCATGCAAGGAAGAGATCAAGAGTGGACAATTCAGTATTTGAAGAGGGAGGTGATAGGACTGTTTTGTATTTACCAGTAAACAAACCAAGGACACATTTACTGCAAAAGGGAGACAGTAAGAAAGTCCTGTATTTGCCAGGAATCGAATCAAGGACTGGTTTGCACAAGGAACTGAGAGTGTTCTTGGCAGAGGAACAGAAAGCATCTGAAGCAGAAGAAAACGAAGAGGGAGAGATAGAAATTGTAAACAATATCAGCAAAGATAGTCTGGAGGATGAAAACCCAATTGAGGATAAGCTTCACGCACTAACAATAGGAGAGCAGGGAGAGATATATAACATTCAATTTCCAGTCCTGCGTGAACCAGAAAAAGAGGAGGATGAAGAAAGCAGAAGGCAGCGGGGAAAAGGAAATGTAGAGAAGTGGCTTCAAATGTTGTTGGAGGATACCCCAGATGGCAATGACACAAATCCTCAAACTGTCGATGAAAATGAAAACACCAAGACAGATGAAATAATCAAAAAGCTAAATCTTAAATACGTAGAGAAGGACATCAAGGCTCTAGGATTTCAAGAATCACAGGACGCAGTTCAAAAGAAAGATGAGGAAAAAACTGAAGAAGGTATAGGTCAGATTGAAGATAGAAGGACACCCAATAAAAACCCTCCCTACAAATTACTGACAGAGAAAAGCAAAGCAAATGAAGTGTGTGCAGTTGGTAAAGGAGTAGAAAGTAGGAGCAGCTTTGAAGGGCAGGAGATTAAGGAGAAGAATGGGAAAGAAAAGGGGCTTATGAGGTCTGAGAGTGCCAGGGCATTTCAGCGAATCCCATCTTCTCCATCTTTGATTTTGGGTATGAGAAAGGGAGTGGACTGCATCAGGAAGAAGCCCTCAGTAATTGGCGATGATGATGATGGTGATGAGGATCGTGCAGCGGAGAACAATTTCATTAAGTCATCCATCAAGACAATTAAGAAAGCAGTGAAGATATGAATCATATAATAAGCCTATGGAACTATATACCATATCTTATATTCTGATGTACCGTATCTTCTATTCTGATTATTGGTTAAAGAGTGTTAGATCATAGCTGAATAATTGTGTGTGTTTTTGTCTTTTTCCTGTGCTTGGTTTTTGTGTATAAATATTTGATTGTACCCAGATATGCAATAACAACTAGTTGTTTGATATGGAAGTCCAATTTAGTTCTTTAATCTTCCCCATTTCCAAAAAAATTCAAACTATAAGTAAGAGGAAAATTCTATTCTTACATAAAATTAATACAAAAAAATTTGACAAGAATGATGTGGCAATGCCATTATTGTAAATAAATTCATCTTCAATGGTGTTTTGTTTTGAAGTGAAAGGGCCACAATGATGTATGAATTTTTTGTTTGTATAGAGATGAGAGAGAATAAAATGACTGAAGATTCTTGTATACACCAAGTTTACATCAACTTGCCCCCTAATTTCTTATTTTAACACTAAATCTTTCTGTGATAAGATGACAAATTATAAATGAAGACAAAAAAGTACAACAAAAAAGCATCCTCTATTGCAATTTGGTACACTTATCTTCCAAAGCCAGTAACCTACTAAGAATGAAATCTTAGTAGATGTATACATATGTGGAAAAGAGAAGAAATTCATCAGAAATTCACCATTGAGAGCTGAAATTCCAATGGCAATACACCTCAGAGACTTTCTATGTCATTCTCCCGATCAATGGGTGCATTGACTAAGAAGTTGAAAAAGCAGCTCCTTCATTTCACATAATTCAAGCAGCGATCTTGAAGATTAATATACGTCTCAGATATAGACTTCTTTCAATTGAAAGTTGTCATCCTTGTGCTCTGCTTTGCTGAACATGTAACACACCTGTATTTCTTTTGATTAGTAAGAAAAGTTAGAAGTCCCTTCAGCTCCCTTGCCTATCATGTCTTTCCCCAATAACCCACATCCCCGCAAGAGCAGACTCCATCCTTGAAATGGTGAAAATGTTGTGTGTCCCTAACAGAAATCTCTCTTCGAACTACCTTAGAGATAAATTTGATTGTATTATGACAACTTTCACACATGTAGAGATTCTTTGTAACCCAAATGGGCATCCCAGGAATAGTATTTATCAGCCCAAATGCAATGGCCTGTCTCTCACTGTGCCCACAAAAAATCTCGGCTTTTGAAGCTTCAACTTCATCTGTAGAACTTCTTTCTGGTTCATTCAGACCAACCGCCTTCATTTTCTCATAAAATCCCTCTAAAACTGCATTTATTTCCTTTATCTGAGGGTGGAAATCATCGCCACCAAGGAAAGCATGGACTTTTCCTTTCACTTCCACCCAACTACACCCAGGATCAACAGTAAGCTTTTTCTCTATCATTGTCTTTCTCAGTCTTGCGACTTCATCCCATTTTCCACTGTCAGAATAGAGATTACACAAGAGAATATAATACCCAACACTTTCTTCATCCATTTCGAAAATATGCTGAGCAGCAACTTCCCCGAGCTCAAGTTGCCTGTGAATTCTACATGCATTTAATAAGGCTCCCCATATGGCTGGATCTGGCTTTATAGGCATTTCCTGAATAAACACATAAGCATCTTCCAATTTCCCTGCACGGCCAAGTAAATCCACAATGCAAGCATAATGCTTCACATTTGGGACAATACAATGCTTATGTTTCATGATATTGAAATACTCCAAACCTTCAGTCACCATACCAGATCTACTACATGCACATAATAGCGAAATAAATGTTATGTCATCTGGTTTTACCCCTGAATTTGTCATTCTATCAAATAGCTCCATAGCAAGCATTCCTTGTCCCTGCTCGGCATAGCCCGTGAGAAGAATATTCCATGAAGCTATGTCTTTATTGTGTGTGTTAAATTGGTTCCATGTGGGTCCCATCCTTCCACTCCTTACATACATATCGAGGACCGCATTAGGTAAAAAACCATCGGACCCTAATCCAATTCTCAGTGCGTAGGCATGGATCTCTTTTCCGCACATCAAAGCTCCTATCCTACCACATGCAGAGAGGACAGAGACCAACGTAACAGAATTGGGGTTTAGCCTTAGTTTCATTTGCCTAAAAAACATCAAAGCCTCGAAGCTACGGTTGTTGATTCGAAGCCCAATGATGATCGATGTCCAAGATATCACATTCTTATCAGGAATCTGGTGGAAGACTTCCAATGCCTTATCAATGCATCGACACTTGGAATAAAAATCAATGAGTATGTTTGCAACGATAACATATGATATGAGTCCTGTCTTCTTGGCAAGCTCATGCAGCTTAATACCCATGTCTAATAGACCTAAAGAAGCACAGGCAGAAAGAACACTGACAATAGCAATCTCGTCTGGCACAATGCCTTCAATCTCCATCAATTTATAGGTTTCCACAGCTTTATCAGGCAATCCATTATCCTCATAACCTGAAATCATCGCTGTCCATGACACCACATCTTTAGACTCAATTCTAGAAAAAACTTTCTCTGCTTCCTCCAAATTCCCAACACTAGAATACATTTGAATTAAGGAGTTATCCACTGTAACATCAACCCTGAACTCTGTTTTCTCTACGTTACCATGAATTGCCCTCCCTAATCTCTCATCACCAAGAAGCTCACACGCAGAGATCACGCTAGTCATGGTCATCAAATCCGGATCAACAGAAAGTTCACGCATCGTAAAGAACAATTTCAGACCTTCTAAACATTCCTTGTTCTCAAAATACCCAGAAATTATAGCGTTCCACGAAATCCTATCTCTCCTAGGCATTCTATCGAACACCAACCGGGCACTAAAGATATCTCCACATTTCACATACATTGTAATCAAAGCATTAACAACATCAATATCCGACTCAAACCCGAATCGAATCACATGAACATGAACCTCCCGACCTCTAGCCAAGTCCGGTACACCCCCACAAGTCCTCAAAACACAAGGAAAAGTATATACATCGGGTTTAATCCCAGCCCACATCATTCGATGATAAAGATTCAAAGCCTCGTCGAAATAACCCGTTTTCGCATACCCGCCAACCAAGACATTCCAAGAAAACACATCCCTTTCTTCCATTCTCCCAAACACAAACCACGCATCAACCAAATTACCCAACCTCACAAACATACTCAACAAAGCATTTCCGAGTCGAATACTCAAACGGGTTTTTGAATCCAACACAAAACTGTAGACTCGAGACCCTTCATCAGCTGCTCGTTTCCACTCACAGAGCTTTATCAAAGCAACATAAGTCTCTTCTTCAACTGTAATCTGAAGTTCTAGCATCGAATCTAAGTATTTTAGAGCTTGTTCGAGTTGTCCGTGAAGGCATAGTTCGCATATGTGTGAATTGGGGTCTCTGGTGTCAATCGAATTGGTGCTGAGGACAGAGATTTCATGGGTCCTGGTTAAAGAGAAGTGATGGGTTTTGAGAAGTTGAGAGAAATTAAGGGTTTTGGGTTTGTGGGTTTTTGAGTGTAGAGAAGTGGCAAGGTTTGGATGAAGAGGGATTGGTGGGGTTTTAGCAGAGATCGCCATTTTCGGAGGGAGAAGCAGACCATATTATTGCTCTCTGGTGCTCTGCTTGAGGTTTTAACGGTTTAAAAACATTTCCCGAGGCAATGTTGCAGAGTAATCCATATGTAAACGACGTCGTTCTAAGTTCCTTGGATCTTATATTATTTATTTATTTATTTATTTCGAATGTGTAAATAAAGCGTGAAAATTTGAGAAATTGAAGGGAAAAGAAAAAAAAAAAGGAAAAAAAAAAAAGCGGTCACCCGGAAAAATCATGTTACTATTATGTGGTTGAGTTTTTAATTTTTTTAAAATAGAAATTAATTTGATAAAAATTAACAAAAAATTATATAAAAACAATGAGCATTTAAAATTTTTTTGATCAAATTAACAAAAGACTTTAGCTCAAAAAAATTAACAAAAGACAAAATTTGTAAACTCAATCAAATAGGACTAGACACTTTTGGTCGTGGACCCTTTAAATAGAACACAAAATGAAAATAAGACACTACCATAGAATTTTCCGTTAATAGTACTAATTGTGATTTTACTTTCGCTCCATTTGTTTGGAAGAAAGATATTTATTATAATTTTTTTTCAAAAATTATTTTTAAAGAATATTTTTCTATATTTGGTGATCGTGATTCGTGGTGGTGGCGAAACGGAGGTCGAGGTGGTGGGGTGGTGGCGGTGGTAATGGTGGCAATGATCGTGGTAATGGTGGTCTGGTGATGGAGGTAAGAGTGGCAATGGTAGTGTAGTAACATTGGTAAGATTTTCGTTCGAAAAACGTTTTCCGTCTTATAAAAGTGAAAACCATTTTCATTTTTTAAGGTGCAAAGGAAAATTACAGCAGAAGACAAAGAGTTTTATTCCCTCTCATAAACTACATCTAGCATGTCTGCAACAAGCAGATGCCTCATTTGGACAGGTTGGTTTTCAGTGACCACATGGTTTTCCATCTGATCTACTCCTATTTTAGCTAAGGCATCAGCACATTGGTTTGCCTCCCTATTAATGTGTTTGAAGCAAAAATCTTGAGTATTCTATTTGTGCCTTGAAGGGGAATTCTCCTGGAGCTCTTTTGGTCAGCAAATCCACAGCTTTTTGGCAATCAGTTTCCACTTGTATCTCCTCCCTCTATCCTTTCTCAAACATGATGGTCAGCCATAGATATATTCCCCAGATTTCTGCTTCTAGGGTCAGCCCTTTCAAGGTTTCCCGTGTATACTAAAATCCAAGCTCCCTTTTCATCTTTGAATCCAAATTCAGCCTTTTCTGGTTCTCCTCTAGCGCTTCCATTTGTATTCAACTTCAATTTCCCCACACATGGACAAAACCACTTAATTAGTTTGGGCACTTGTTTTAGAGAAAAATGCATAAAAGCTTCATTGATTTCTCGGACAAATGTGTGTATCCTCATCAGACTTTCAAGAATTTTGATCTCCGCATTATCAAAGATATGCTTGTTTCTGTCTTTCCGAATTTGCAAACAAATGACTGCAAACCAAATACTCCAAGCTGGCCCATCTACGTACTTTCTTTTATTTTTTAGATTTCCAAGCTGGCCCATCTACGTACTTTCTTTTATTTTTTAGATTGGATTCCATCCACTCCAATGGCTTTCTAGCTTCTTCTCCGGACCAGTGCTCATCTCTTACAGCTCTCCATATTTCTGCTGGTTGTTTGCACTATCTAAGTATATAAGACATACCTTCCAACTGGCATTTGCATATGGGGCATGTTCCATTAGTCTCCATGCCTCTCCCAGCTCTCATAAGGTTTCTTAGAAGTCTTACATGCATCATAATCCATAAGAAACTCTTCAGTCTTTGAGGAATTTTCAGCTTACAAAGCCACTTCCAATTTGTCTCATTCTCATTATCATTTAAGAAAGATGTTATAGGTAGCTTTAGATGTGAATTGCCCACTCTCTGACCTTTTCCAAGATGGTCTATCTGGGTATATAACATACCTGGGGAGGCGAGTGTTGAGGCGAGTGTTGAGTATATTGGCTTTGTCTGCAGCATTTAAAAAAGGCTCAATAGAGGTTATATCCCAGTGCCCTTCCTCATCAATGATCTGAGTCACAGTGGTAGAGTTTTGGGGGTGTGGACCAGGGAAGTTTCTGCCAGTGGTTTATCACCATTCCACCAATCATTTCATAATAAAATTGTCACCATTGCCTACAATCCATTTCATTCCTTTCCTTGACACATCCTTAGTCTTCATTATGCTTCTCTAGGTATGAAAGCCTTTGGTTTTTTTATTCCAGTTCATGAAATTAGATTTTTGAAGGTATTTATCACTCAACTTTTCCCCCAAAGGTTATCATTCTCAGCTGATAATTTCCACCCCAATTTGGATAGAAGGGCTAAATTTTGATGTTTGGCTTTTCTAATTTCCAACCCTCCTTTTTCCTTGGGTTTGCATACCTGATCCCAGAGAATTAGATGCTTTTTCCTGGTTGTTTGAGTGTCACCCCACAAGAAATTTTTGTTGAGTTTATCAATGGTATTGCAAGTGCTCTAAGGAAGCTCAACTGTTTGCATAGCATAGTTAGGCATTGTTGAAGTAACAGCTTGTATAAGAGTGATTTTCCCTGCCATAGATAGGGTCTTAGCCTTCCAACCAGTTAGTCTATCCTACATTTTCTCAATAATGTACTAGTGATGGGTTTTGTTGGCTCTATTATGAAGTAAAGGAACTCCTAGATATTTACCAAGGTCCTGGGTCAAGGATATACCACACCTATTGCTCAGATGAGGATTTGTGCCTAGGTATGTTCTTGGAAACAAAGAATTTGGATTTATGGAGGTTTATTTTATGGCCAAAGAGAGAGCAGAACTCCTGAAGGACTTCCATAACAACATCACATGTCTCAAGGCCAGCTTTAGCAAACAGAATAAGATCATTAGCAAAAAAAAATTGGGAAAAGGATATAGAATTCTTTAAAGCTTTTAAACCTTTCCACTGTCCCTCCTCCACTTCTTTAGCAACCATATTCGATAGTCTTTCCACGCATAATACAAAAATGTAACATGAAAGAGGTTCTCTTTGTCTGAGACCTTTACTTGGTTTGAAATCATGAAGGATTTTGCCATTCCACAATACAGCAGACCTCACTGAAGTAATACGATTCATGATCATATCCACCCAACTGGTATTTAAATTAAATTCAACAATAGTTTGATGAATAAAATTCCAAGAAAGTCTATCATATGCTTTTTCCAAATCAATTTTGAAAATCATACCCCCGTACTTAGCTTTTTTAGACCTAAGGGTATATATAATATCCTGAGTAATAATGATGTTATCATGAGTGGATCTCCCAATAATGAAACTGCTCTAATTAGTCTGATGATATTACCCAAAAGAGGCCTGATTGTTTCCACCAAGATTTTAGAAACAATCTTGTAGTTAACATTACAAAGACTAATAGGTCTAAAAAGCTTAATGTTCTCAGGATTAGGGGTTTTAGGAATAAGGGCAACAAGTGTTCTGTTAGCTTCCTGAGAGATTTCCTTAGTACTAAAACAGGTTTTAACAAACTGACACACAGATTTACCCATAATATCCCAATATTTTTGATACACCACAACTTGGATCCCATATTTACTAGGTACTTTAAAGGCCCAAATATTCTTAACAGCATTCCAAACATCTTTATCTATCACAGGTTTAAGTATATATCGTTCTTGGTTTGGACCCGACCTATTTGATGTTATGGATCTGAGTTTTCTTGTCACATATAGTTATCCATGTCTTGTTTCCTCTTATATCTCTTTGAGTTGGCTTTTGAGATGTGTTGATTACGTTTGGAACAAGTTGGTGGCTTGTTTTTTTCAACTTTTATTATCCAGATTTTTGTCTCTTCAGCGAAACTTCTTGGGCTCAAGCGAACTTTACTTTTACAAGTCTGCAAAAAATACTAAGAGTTTGTATTCTTCACTTGAGCGATGACCTCTATCTGCAAAACTTCTAGGAGACTGTATTCTACACTCGAGCGAAACAACTTATTGTGTCTGGTCACTTGAGCGATAAGTCTTGCACTTGAGCGAATTGTGCATATATCAGTTCGTAAACAGGCCATTTTACATCACTTTTTTTTTATCTCTCTCTCTAAAACATTTCAAAACCCTAAGTTGAGGCTCTCTCTGTCTCTAAAACTCATATTCTCTCTACAAATACACTTAGATCTAGTGATTTCTTCACCCTACTCCCTTTGTTAAAACGGTAGAGCTCACCTAGAGCTTTGTTTTGATCTGAACAAAGTTGTGTTTCGGTGTGATTGGAGTCTCTTGACTCTTTTTCTCGTCTTCTAAACTCAAGGTAGGGATTCTCTACACTCTTTTATGATTTTTAACTTGGCTATATTTGTCTTTGCAAAACTATCTCTTGATTTTGGAAGATTTGAAACAAATCTAAGGTTTTGAATAAAAATCTAAAGACGGATTTTTCAAATGAGTTCTTGGAAATGATTTTGATGTTGGAAATAATGTTGAGTTGGGTGAAAATGAGTGATTTTGGATATTTGGGGTTGATTTTAAAAAAGAATAAGAATTTTTCCTTAAATGCCTCAAATGTTGGTTTTGCATGAACATTGAAATTGATATTGAAATTATGAAATTGGATTGGTATTGATGAGGATGATAGAGTTGAATATGCATTATCACTCATCTCCTGAAATTTGGAAAGTTTATCTTTATTGATAATTGTTTATCTGTTTAGAAATATCTGTTTTAGGCTATCGGTGGAGGATAACTATAAGTGTTGTAGAAATTGCATGGGAATTAAGAGAATTAAAACTATTTCCTCATTTATTTGCATCGAGCATTATCTCATATTTATATATTGAAAATGTTATTGTATTGTAAAAAATAGGTGAATGTGGGAAATGAATTATTGTTATATTAAATAAGTTGGTTTGTGTGTCTTAAGTAAAAGTCCCAAAAACCGCGCGTATACATGGGCGCCGATCCTGCAGACGAAATTTTCATAAAATGGCAATAGTAGTGCTTGTATAACCTACATTTACATGGGTCTCGGTTTATGGTCTCCTTCGAATGAAATTTCTGGAAAATGTTGTATTATTTTGAAATTCTCATAATGTGAACCACTATCCTCTTTTCTATTGAAATGGAAATGATTCATGAATCAAGATATTAACTTGGCATTGCATAGTTTTGAAAAGAGATATAAATATGTTTTGGCAAGATCATGGCATATGCATTCACCTTATAGCTTTGTTAAAATTCATACATTGTGTTGGATTATGTCTACTGGGCTTTGGCTCACCCTATGTGGGAAAAACATTTCAGGTGCTGATGATATACCTCTGACAAGACAATAGCTTTGGAGGACTTGGAGCATGAGCTTCTTTTTGTGTATTTATTATATTTATTTCGTACAAGTCAAGGGCTTTAACTATACTAGACTTAAGTCCACTTTTGTTGTAACCAAGAACTGTATTGGAAAGTTGTAAGCCTTTAAGGCATTTATTTATCCGTTTTACTTTCACATCTTATCTCTTGTTGTACATAGGCTATAGATTCAAGGTCAGGCATTATGAATGCATACTGCATATGTATCTCTTTTGTAAATTTAAGTGAATTCAATGGAAGATAATTACTTTATCGTTGTTGTCGTTCATTGATATTGTGGTTAGTTTACTATATTTATTTTGGGACATTACAAAGTAACTCATAGTTATCCTCATCCGTAAATTTAGTGATAGCAATATTATTCCAATCATTCAAAACATTAACATCATCAAATTTGAAAAGATTTTGAAAACAGCTTTGGATGTGGTTTTTAACCTCCTCGGGTGTAGAAATCCAGCAATTGTTATCATCTTTGAGGACGTTGATTCTCAATTTTTGTCTTTTGGTGAGTGTAGTAATGTGAAAAAGCTAGTGTTTCTATCTCCTTAAGTGATCCACTTACTTCTAGATTTTTGGTACCAAAGTAATTCTTCTTGGTATAAAACCTAGTTGTAATCCTTAATAAGCTCTCTTCCAAGCAAAATTAGATTATGGGGAAAATGTTTATCTTGAGCATTTTGGACTCCTTCAATTCTAGCCAGCAGTCTCATTTTTCTTTTATAAATCTTACTAAAAAATCTTTATTCCAACTAAGAGCTTTATCCAAACGCCAACTCTGTTTGATTTCAATTTTTTGAATTTAATTTTTTTTAAATTAAGTTTTTTAATTTTTAACTTTTAGTAAATATTTTTAAAATTTTAAACATTTTTTTTTACTTTTTTAGATGCACCTTACTTAGATGTATTTAAAAAATAATATATTTGTAAAAAAATATTTTAAAGAATCAATAAATACACAAGAATAAATCTACTGAATTTTCATATTTTGTATTTTTGGTATTTAGTGATTTTTTTTTTAAAACAATTTCACAAATATTATAATTTTTAAGTGTATTTATGTTAAGCATATCTAAATATTAAAAAAATTGCTTAAAATATTTAAAAAAATTAGTAAAAAGAAAAGAAAAAAAAAACACAAAAAAATTAAAAATTTTAATTTTCTGAAAAGTGAATCCTGAGTTATGAAACCAAACGAATTGAATGATTTTTCAGAGGAAAAGGTAAATCACAATCTTCCCAAATAGTTTTAACCACATTTTTAAAGTTAGGGTGTGTAATCCAAGTAACTTCAAATCTATTAATTTTAGGACAAATTATAATAGTAGTCCATGTACTTTGGTCTTTATGTCATTTTAGTCCTTCTAATTTTAATTGGCTCAATTTTGACTTTAAATTTATAATTTTGTTCCAATTTGGTCAATTGGTTACAACTCTTAGCATTTTTTTTAAATGAAAAATATGTACATAAATGTCATATGCCATATATTAAGGGAAAAATTATAAACTTACCAAACTTAGTAAGTTGATCTCAACTAATTTAATAATAATTTTTCTTAAAATACACTAACAATATTATCTATTGGACCAAATTGACGCAAAATCTAAAATTAAAGGTCAAAATCAAGTTAATTGAAAATGTAAGGATCCAAATGACATAAGAGATAAAAAAAATAGAGATCGTAGGTGCAATTTGCTCTTAATTTTATTTAAAGGGGGTAGGATTTCATACCTTTAACATAGATAGGGGTGTAAATTTGGCTCGACCTAGCCCACGAGCTAGAAAATTAGGCCTAGGCTCAGGCCCAGGTCTAGGGGGTATTCGAGCCTTGGACAGGCCGGGTTTCAAGCCAAGCTGGTGGGCCTAGGCCTGGGCTCGGGCTTGGGCAGGGTTTGAAGATCTTTTTTTTATTTTTTTACCAAAATTTTATTTTTTTTCAACCAAAAATGACACTGGGTCTCGGGTTGGGCTTTGAGTGGGTTTTGAGCGGGCCAACCCAGGCAGGTCAGGCCGAGCTTCAAAATGATAGTCCAAGCCTAGGTCTAGGCCCAAGCCCAGGGCTTCGGGCTGAGCTCGAGCCTTGGCCTAACTGGACCTAATTGGGTCGGGCCCACCTTAGGCCGCAGGCCATTTTTACACTTCTAAACATAGACGACCAATGGAGAATGATCAGAGGAGGTCCACGGAAGATTCCTCACGGTTCCTTCTGGGAAGCTAGTTCTCCATTCCATGTTGCATAGAGCTCTATCCAGTCTCTCTTTCACATTGGCCATCCCTTATCTGTTGTTTGTCCATATGAGTTTTGGTCCTTCATAACTGAGGTCCATAAGGTTGCATCTATTGATTCTATCCACAAATTTGTTGATTCTTTTAAAGTTTTGATTATTAGAGAAGCTCTTCATTTCCTCTTGGCTAGTGTAGTCATTGAAATCTCCCACTACTAGGCAAGGGCTTTGTATATTATTAGCCATGCCTTCTAGATTGCTCCAAAGCTCATCTAGTTGTCTTGCATTGGGGCTTGCATAGATCGCAGATAGGACCCAATTTCAAAATCTTCTTTTTGAAATGTGGCGTTGATTACTTGTTGGGTTGCTTCATAAACTCTGATTCCAACTTGAGTAGGATTCCTTAGAATCCAGATGCCACCCCGATCTTCTAGTTGGATCTACACTAAAAGAAACCATAAATCCAAGAATATTGAAAAACATTCCCATTGCACTTAGCCCTATCTTGGTTTCCATCAGCACCTGCATGTTAGGCTTGTGAGTTTTAACAATTCCGCTTACACTATGTTTGTTTGAGAGATTTGAGGAGGGATTTAGAAAGGGAAATGGAAAGGGAAAGGGAAAGGGAAAGGAAAAGGGAAAAGTTAGGTGAAATGTGAATAAAATATACCTATATTTCACCTATTTTCACACACCTTTTCCTTTTCCCTTTCCCTTTTCAAATTCCTCCCCAAATCCCCCAACCAAACACAGCATTAGGTTCTCTTATGCTATGTTTGGTCGGGAGATTTGAGTAGGGATTTGGAAAGGGAAATGGAAAAGGTAGGTGCAATGTTAATAAAACATACTTATATTTCAACAATGATTTAGACCACTAAAAAATACACCACTAATAGCACTAATGCATTGAGAATGGCAAAAAAAAAAATAAAAAAATAAAAAAACAAGGCATAAAAAGTGAGCGGTGGCCCACTGTTACATCATTAGTGATCCCCTAGTGCTCCCTTTTTAGTATTCCCAAGCATTTTTTCTTATATTTTACCTAACTTCACACATTTTTTTCCTTTTCTTTTTCAAATCCCTCTCCAAATCTTCTAACCAAACACAACATTAAAGATTTTGTTGCTGGCTCTCCAACAGTTCCATATTAACATTATCATGGGTTCTATAATGGGAAAACAGGTGGCGTTTGAAGATCAGGGTGTCCCATAATGAGATTGACTCTTCTGTAGTTGTCCACCATGGACAACATCTGCACCAACTGTATCAGATGATACTGTGGCAGTAATGGGCATCCCGTGAGAGGTTCTATCATCAGTCTTACCTATTCGATCCACCATTTGACAGCAACTAGGTGGTACGAGTGACAAGCTCAAGTTGCTGTATTTCACACTGTGGATCTCGACTTTTAGAGCTATCCCTTCGTTGTTCTTAAAGTGAAAAACATTTTATGCTCATGTAGGCTTGTTTTCTATTAATTATTAGAAAAACTAAAATATAGAAAATATTTTTTACCCAAACAAACGGAATATCAAACTTATCAAAAAAAAGACAAAAGATCAATTTGCACAACTATTGTGATTTTTTTAATAAAACAAAATTAAAAAAATAAACTATTATTGTATTGTTTGAATCTTGAATTTATGAAGGAAAAAGAAAAAGAAAAAGTAATAAAACTATTTATTTTTATAATTTTTTTTTTCAAAATTTGTGTGAGAAAAAAATCTATCACGTTAGAATGAACAGATGAATACAGGTTGTGTGCTAACACCGACAAACTCTTATTACTCTTTAATGAGCAACCATAAACAGTGAGTCCTGGCTTACTGGGTATTTAGTTGGGGGTATTTCAATGCTTAAATAAGTTTTGCAGGTTGTGCTTTCAGTATAGTGCAAGTCAATACCCAATAATTTTATACCTTCATTTGAGAATTAATGATCGTTTATAGTTTCAACCATAATACAGGCCTTCACTATCTCCCACCACCACTACCCACCCGCACACACACACACACACACACACACACACACACACACACGTGGGGTTAGCGATTGAAAGAAAGAAAAAAAAAAAAAATCAATCTGCCCACTGGGGTCCTGGGGGTCTCCCCGACCCCAGTGGAGTCCCAAGCATTTTGCTTTATAGTTTTTGACTTTACCGTTGAAAGTATTATGCAACCATCTGCCCATATTGCTTCGCCCTAGATAGGATCATGTCATTTGTCCGGTGGCCTTTTGAAAGAGAGAAGCAAATATCCACTAATTGTAGATTCACCCCCGAGGCAATCTACTCTTTGCTCAAGTCACGCCAACCCCAACATTATGCTTGGCCAAATGTCTATACAAATTAATTTTATCCTGAGGGACTAAGTTTTAGTAGAACCCAATACTTACAAAGTTACAACTAATTCATTATAGCAATGTGAGGAACACAGAGATTAAATATAAAATGAGACACAGATATTTTAAAAAGGGTGAGTTTCACATGTAAATTTCGTACCATGTAAACTCCACTCCTTGTAAAACATATTATATATCTCATTCTGTGTTGGTGCATAGTTAATCCTATGTGCACTTGGACTTATGGAATTCATTAACCAAATGAACTCAACCTGGCCCATTGTTTTGAGCTCTCTTTTCAAGTGAATGCATATGTTAATAACCCAACTCAGCTTTGATTAGGCTCATTAACACATACATACACATGAACACACTGGGAATAACTAGAAAATGAAAAATGCTAGAGGTCCCAAATTTTCTACCAAATAAATGACCAAATGTCTCACATAGGTGTGGTCTACAAAATTGCGGACTCCACACCCATATGAGACATTTGGTCATTTGTTTGGTAGAAAATTTGGTATCCCTAACATTACCCAATTATCTTGTGCAAACCTTATCTTCCTGTAAACTGGAGTTCCTAGGTCATTCACAAAATAACAGACCAAAACTTCAAGAAATGTTTAGTCAGAAAATATAGAGACAATCAAAGGCCAAATCATATGATTCAATCAAAATTATTAATTGATCAAGGCGAGATGGAATTGGAAAAGTAATTTCAATGTCTGTTATGCGTTTAATAATCAAATAAATAAAGCAAAATAAAAGCTCTTACCTTACTATCAATCCATCACTATGTAAGAGGAGTTAACTTGAGCCCATTAAATTAATTGGATCCAATCGGGGCCCAATCGAAAAGCCCAAAATTAATGAGTCCTGAGAAATTATTTTCAAATAGACCCAAGCGAAATCCATTAAACAGGCTCACGAGAAAGCCAACAAATTGGGCTGAGAAAGACCCATCAAGTAGATATCTCTACAGAGAGTCCAACAAACCCATCCGAGGATGCCCAAATCATACGGGCTTCCGAGGAGGTTAAATGTTGCTTTCAGAAGAAATGAAACCTTCGGAGGAAATCCATTCTCTGAGGTATTTGCTTAGTCTTGAAAAGGTTCGAAACCACGAACTTAGAGATCTATTTGAGCTCAGACTCGAAAGGATTTGGATCTACGAACCTAGAGATCCGAAGCGCTTGGCTTCAAACGGATTCAAATGCAATCTAAAAGCCGCTCCATTAATGAGTCCTAGAACACTTGCGGACTCGGAGGTATTTGGGATCTACGCACCAGAACCATGGGCGTAACGGAGTTCGAACAAAAGACCCGATCCCGAGGACGGTGAGTGGAGATAAATTCACTCTTCGGTTAAACTAGCTTATACCCAGGTCAAGGTGGCACGATTTAGGGAGTCCCTGAGACTCGGCAATATTTGCGACAGAACGTTCTCTTGAACTACCCTTGACCATTCTGCGGCAGGGTGTCCTCTGGGACTACCCTTGACCCCTTGAGATGATTATAGATCATTGGTTAGATGTAGCTCAAAAGAAGGGTTCATCGAGAGGTTGATCTCCTCTTCGAGCTTTTCCTCATCCTCAGAGAGGTCACCTCCTCGGACAAGGTGGTTAGCGAGAATATTCTCCATGTGCCTTGCACATGGGCTCCATCTTACATCATGAGGTACCTATAAATAGCATCCACCCATAGCTTTATAAGAGATGGATTTTGGAGAGACAACTTTTGGGAAAGAACTAATTTCTCTTCTCCATTATCAATCTTGAGAGTGAAAGTGGGAGATCCATGAGAGAACCTTGCCATTACTCTCTCTCTAACTACTTTGCCTTCTTCTTCAACCAATCCCTTATCTCCATCATCTCTTTGCTTTTGTGTTCTTAGTTATGACTATTGAAGAATCTAAGCCTCTCATAATTTCTAAAGAATTCAAATTTTCTTTAAAAATCTTCGAAGATCTTCCAATTTTTTAACAACGTTCTTGAACTCCCTCATACACACTATTACCAAACAAGCATAATATACTACCAATAGAGTCTACAATTCAACTAGGGGGAACTTAAAATGAACAATATCAACTCATGTTGGTTCCAATTATTTTTTACAACGAAAGCAAAATCATACAAACCAACAAGTTCTAATTATTTCTATAAAGCAAAATCGGTGCCTTCTCATCTTATCGGTTACTGCTGCTTCGTAACTAATGAATTTAAATTTTTTCATAAATTGCGAAGGGTTGATGAGCTTTCGGATGAAGTGCTTGGGGGGTCACCTCCTGATGGATTCAGTGCTGGACCACTCACAAGAGAGGCATTCCCGCTTTCTTTTTCATCAGCCACAACCGGGATTTTCACAGCAGCTCTTTCCATCTCCTTCTCAATCTCTTCCTCGCGACGCAATGCAGTGAATTGGGTATCCAAAGACCTGGCAGCCGCTAACCATGCAAGAACAATCACTAAAAGTATGCCTCCAAGGTAAGGGGTTGAGTTTGCGAGTGACCCGAAAGTTAAGATCATAAACTGTTGGATCAGAGCACCTCCGGACTTCCCTAGCGGGTTGCAGACAACATCAATGGCAGCCTTTCCTTTAACCTAATGTGAAAAGAACAGTGGACTAAGTTTAAATGAGAAGCTCTGAAGGAAAATTTAAGTAAATTGATGTCTAGGTTTTATGATCTAGTGAGATCTTGGAAATATATGTTTTGCACTGAAGCAATTTTGGGAGTTGTACGTTCAGCCCGTAGTAATTATTTCAGGCAATTCAACTTTCTCTGATTGTTTGGGCGGAAGACATTTTCCAAAGGAAAATCATTTCTACAGAAAACTTTTTTCTAGAGAATGTTTTCAGTAGAAAATGTTTTACTGTGTTTTATTGAAACCTTGAAACTATAACTAGTAGAGTTATATTAGTGGTGGTGAATGGTGGGGTGGGGTGGGGTGGGGTGGGGGTGGTGGTGGTGGAGGTGAGGTGGTGGTGTAAGACTTTAGTTTGGAAAATGTTTTTCACCTTTCAAAAACAGCAAATATTTTGTCCAAATAAGTTTGTTTTCTGTTTGCCCATGGTAAACGTTTTCTGTTTGACTTTTATTTTCCGCCGTACCAAAAAAACAGTGGCAGATTTCCAACTCATTTCAATATGACAAATTGAAAAACCTTAAGAGTAGTACTAGTAAAGCATCGAACCTTGGTTTCCTCATCTAAAGGAATATAGGCCATTTCTTTGCAAGGATCAAACAAGCTGTACTTGGCGCTCTTGCTGAAAATATTCTGCATTGCACCCACATATACAGCTGCTAGAAGTGGAGTCATTCCGAATTTCGCAAGACCGGGTGCAAGAGGATCACCAAACAAAATTAGAGAAAAGAAGCCAACTCCTGTGAGAAGCAAGACCGTGGGTGTGATCTTGGCCGCAACTCCCCAACCATATTTGTCAAATATCCATTGGCTTAGCAGCATCATTGTGAAAGTTGCTATACCAGTCGAAGTTGAAAAGTCACCCATGAAGGACGAGTATTCATTTGGGCTTGGAAACTGCACGATTCAGAGTGAGCAAGCAAGTCAGAGAGAGACAGAGACAGTAAATAAAAATTCATAAGCAAATTAGGATGCAAAGAAATTTATTGGTTCGATTTAGTTTACCTGAGCTTTGAGCTTCGATTTCCATGTGACCTCAACAAGATTGATACTAATACCGTACGCAACCACCAAAGTGGCAAGATCCCTAATGTAGCTTGAAGACACCAAGAACTTCAAACTCTCCATTGTCCCCATTTTCGGTTTCTCCTGCCAAGGGATTAATGTCATGTCATGGAAACTATTAACAAAGCTAGTAAATTTCCTAACAACAATGAAGCCATTAAGCATCTGCACATTACAGTTTTAATTTTTTTTTTCATTTTAGCACTGGAAAGAGATTTGAAAGCAGTACAATCCATAAATGACAGAAAATTAATAAGCTCGTTATCCTTTCATATAAAAAGTAGCAATGCATTATGCAATGACATGACAATTTTAGTTTACCAGCATGGTTTTAAATGTGACATGATCATATATCGGACTGACATAGGTAAATAACAGTATCAGAAGTCCAAAATACCAATACATATCGGCTGATACGATTCGTAACAGCCGACATTTAAAACCTCGTTTCCCAGTACCTACATGAAGATGGAATGCCATTTTCAACAGAAAACAATGGGGTAGACACAAAAATTTTCTAAAGGATAGCTGAAATATGATGTCTAGAGAGACATCATCCGTGAAGATGATTACCTTCTTCTTCTTACTTCTAGTTGGAAGAGGAACGTAATTATTCACCCACCAATAAAGAAAACAGATTGCAAATCCCATCACCACCACAATGCTCATCATTCCTTTCAAGGAGACGGCCCAACCATCAACTCCAGGACCCAAATTTTTTCTCAAATTAGAGAAGTACTTCACCGTTCGACCTGAGAAAATAAGGGCAACATTGGCTCCGAGTCCAAAAAGAGGATAGAATCTTTTGGCTTCGTCAACTGTAGTAATCTGCAAAAGAAGCACATAAGAGTTAATTGCAGCACCAGCCAATTCATTTGACTCCATCCAAAAAGATTCACATGTGCTCGAGTCACTATATATCAAGTGGACAACAAAACCATTATGACAGATAATGCAATAACTCTATCCTTTAACCTACCTATATCTACTAAAAATTTCTCACAAAATCTAAGCTTTCCAATTCAAATATATTATCTGTTACAGAGGAGGAATCTGGGATGTAGAAAAGAAAGAAAGGCATAGTAAATGTTGGACCATTTTAAAATTCGTTAAGAAATGTCCTTAGGTTGCGTGTGGATCATGGATTTGGGAAAGGATTTGGACCATTTTAAAATTCTCCATTTCCCTTGCGTTTTTCTTTCCCTTTCCAAATCCCTACTCAAATCGAATCCGTGATCCAAACATAGCCTTAGGCTACTTGTTAACAACACCATAAATGTTTACTATGTACACGAATGAAACAAATAATGTCCAAATTTTGATAAAACAAAAACTAGTTCCCATGATGCTGCATAATGGTTTATAATTGAGAATACCAGAACCAAAGCAAATATTAGATACTGCAAACTCATCAGACTCTAACAACAATGTTCATGTCGACAGATATACGACATTATAAACATTGGAGCTCTACATTTCAGACATTGTACCACTATTAGAAACTGTGTACACTACAACTCTATGTCTTGCTTAAAACCTCTAACATATTCAACATCAATAACACCACAATCCTATTTCCTTGTAATGTAACCGTTGAAGATACATGGACTTGTAAAAGCATCGAGATAGGCATTCAAAGGTCACTCGAAGCATCTAAATTTTATTATCTACAAATATCTTCACTACATAACACCTGTGCTACATTAATTGCAAGAAAAGGGGAAGAAAAATGAAATTTTCATATTACAGTCCAAACCCCTAGACTTCCATATTACAGTTCATTTCTTGTCATGACTTTCCTGGTAATCAAATCATGCTATCAAACCAAACTATGGGTGAGCCCTTGACAATAAAAAAAGAAAAGAAAAAGAATACAGATATTCAACAAAGTGAAACAAAGCTTTCAAATCCATAAGACCTAAAAGTACAGGGGGAAACAATGATTTCATTCTGGCTACTAAAGGAAGATATCCTTTCTGTTCACACAAAACTTAATTTTCATGATGATGATAATAACGATGACTGATATTCTGACTATGATTCAACAACTAGTAAGCATATTCACATTTCATTGTCTTCACTTAAGTTTCTGTGTACATCTGAACAAACTTAAGAAAGAAAAAAAGGGAAAAGCAAATAGGCCTACCTAACTAGAATTTTTTTTTTCTTTTTTTCCCGGAAGTAGACCAAAAGTGGTCACTTTTCTAGTAGTCCAAACAAGAATACCATAATCCAACATTCAACATGGTCTCACTTTCAAAATTACTACACCAAGTACATATTGACATTAATACCCACTGCTATTTTTTGAAAACATTGACACATGATTCAAGCTTTCTATGTAATTCCCTCTCATGGATTTAGTCTCCATTACACTATCAAAGTTCATTAATTGGTCTTCTATGTAAAATTATCTCTGAATACTGGCCAGTCTAACATATGTCAATCAACATTCATATAACATAATTTCGTCGAAAGAATAAAAGAATAAAACAGAATACTGTTTCTTAGATGACCAAAAATATGGCATTTTCATATGATCATTCATGCACCTGGATGAGCCACAATTTTGTTGCCATAATCTGCCCCAACCTGATGCAAGCAGGCAAAACTAGCAATTACAGCAAGGTGTCCTCTTTTCACCATCCTTGAGACAAGCTTAGGCACTTCAAAGAGAAATGTAAGAGGCACATATTCCCGTAATGAGCTAAATGACTCCTCCACCCATCTCTTTGTAAGAAAAGGCAATTAAAGTGATTTCGTATAGCAATGCATCTATTAGAGCATCTCCAACGAGCTCTCCAAACCCATTACTAGTGGCATATATTACCTTACACAAAACAGTTAGTAAACTTTCTGTATTTTTTCCCAGCTAATGGGTGTGTTAACTTGTGTGTTAGTGCCACAAGTTAAATTGTTTGCTTACTGTAGAGAGCCTCTCAGCAAAGGGAGGAGAGATAGAGAGAGAGGAAGAGAGACAAAGAGAGGAGTGGGGGAGAGGAGCGGCGAGAGAGCCACCTTACCAAGTGTTAGGAGGAGTGACAGTGGGTTGTGCAACTGCTTTTTGTGATAAAAGTGGAGAGGTGTGTGACAGCTTTTGTTTTTTGTTTTTGTTTTTGTTTTTGTTTTTTCTAATTTTTGTATCCACTTACGCATTTTAACTACACCATTAGAGCACCCATTCACTTTCTAAATTAACAAACACTTAACACACAAAATCAGGCCCCACTTTTATCACTTTTCATCAGTTAGTGCACACTTTAACACACAATTTTAGTCATCCCATTGGAGATGATGCTCTTAGGATATGTCATGTGCTACATGGCCAAGCTTAACAAATTACCTTTGTGATGACACAAGTGGAAAAGGCTATGTATAACCACTACAATTCACTTTCTTATTTACATCCACGTGAAAGTGAGAAAGAATTATTCCAATATTCCATATCCATGCATTGTCAAAAATGGAGCAGAAAGGAAAGATAAGACAGTGTGAGCTTAGAATTCACCTTTAACACAAACCAAATAGAAAAACAAAACAATACATAGTACGAAACAGAACTACTCAATCAATGATTCATTTTTTATATAGGTTAAATATAATAGGGTAATCGGCTATGGCACATTTGGCATTATAGGTAGTTTCCAATTTTCACACATTAAATTAATTAGGCCGCCAATCACATGTTCACATCAGCATGCAAAAAGAAAGTTCCACTGTTTTTGCAAAAAATATGTAAAAACAGAATGATGGAACTAAAGACAACCAACATGATTGTATGGAATTAACAATAAGAAAGAATCTATCATTTACAGGACAGTTCATACATATAGGATTAATGTAATTAGTTATTAATAAGTGGTATCTCAATCGAAGCACAGAATATACTAAAGCAAAAAATACAACCAATTTTTTTAACTGCTCAACTGAAACCAAATAAGTAAATGAAGCCAGATAAAAAATAAAAAAGAAATAGAATCAGTTCTAAAGAGAGCATATTAACATCAAGCCAATCAAAGTAACATGGGAATCAATCAGAGAAATCAGCCAATATTGCAGACATATCATATTACATGGTAAGTTATAGACGAGCAAATCACAATCCAAACATAAGAGAATAAAACCAAAATAAACCATTCAATATAGATGCACAACAGACTACTCTTTTATGAATTTCAGCATAGAATTTCACAACCCAACCAAACAGATTATTTTTATTTAAGATTATAGTCCACCAAGGGCAAATCCAACTTTATACTGTTGCAGACACGTTGATGTGATTGAATTCTTAAGAATAAATAAATAAATAAACCACTCATCAGAATCTCCTAATTCAAGATAAAAAAAATGAAGAATCAAAATAACGAACACTTCTAACAGAAAAATCAAATTAGAAACCCAAAACAAAACTTATTATTTAATGAAGCAGAAACGTAAATTCAGAACACAGATTGGATTATCACCTGATTGGCAAACCCCCAAAACAGCACTGAAATCACCACACTACCCCAGAGCTCAGCCATGACATAGAACAGACAGAAACTCCAGATCCTTATAATCGCAAGTGGGCCGAGAAACCGCGGTCCAAGAGTGGCTAGAAGCTTATCAGCAAGGGCTGTAGGGTGGAAATAATGGCTGAGAGGATAGAGAACAAACCCAAAAGCCCCAAAAAAGGCAATGAAAGGGAGTATGACTGTGTAGAACAGAGCTTGCTTTGACAACACATTAGTCAATTTTGTGTACAAAAGCATAAACCCAATAGCCATGGGCAAATTAACCCAAGTTTTCAAGAATGGTATAATCTCAGCACTAGACCCTTTAGCTGTCACAACCAACACATCTTTGGTGTCCCTAAGGATTGTGTAATTGAACAGTATGCAAAAGAACATCAACCCAAGAGGTATAATTTTCTTGAGAGTGACAATTTCAATACCCATAAATTTGGGTGGTTCTGATTCCGCAAATAG
Organism: Camellia granthamiana; assembly: GCA_036172215.1. Lineage (NCBI taxonomy): Eukaryota > Viridiplantae > Streptophyta > Magnoliopsida > Ericales > Theaceae > Camellia > Camellia granthamiana. The sequence goes on from JAXFYN010000151.1 coordinate 414,217, forward strand.
AGGCTGCCCGTCAGCCGCTGCTGCTGCCTCAGCTCTGCAAATGTGAAATTTTCTATTTTGCTGAAAAACCCCTTGAGGTTTTGATACGAACCCATGAAATTTTGAGAACCCATTGAGAGATAGAGAGAACCCATCAAGAGATTTGGGCTTTAAGGGGTTGAGTCTATGCCTCAGCCTCTGTGGTGACAGATGGAAAGCCCTTGTCTTGGGATTTGAAGGTAGAGAGAGAAGCCCTTTCGTTTGTAGAACAGCTTCCATGTCTGTCTCCCTCTCTCTATCTCTCTAGCTTGCCTTCAAGAAATCCAAAGACTGGGTTTTTAACAGGAGAACATGAAAGAGAAAAGATAGGAAGAGAGAGATAAGGTATGGGGAGAAGATTGTTTAGAGGGTTTGGCTACAACAAGATACAAATATCACCATAAACCCTTTTGAGGGTTGAGAATAAAAATACAACAAAAAGAAAAAGAAAGAGAAAAAAGAAAGGAAAATCTTGGTTGCAGAGTTTATTAGCGTAAGAAGAAGGATTTAATTAGTGGCTTAGCAAATTAGAAGAAGAAGAAGTTGTTTGTCTAAACAGATCGTGGGAGGCAAATACGGAATTAATAATAACATAGTTTTTTTGATTATTTTTAATTTTTTTACTTAAATATGATACTTTGTCTATTTAATTTATTTTTTATATTTATTTAATTGATTTAACTCTGACCAAATGAAACTTAAATGTGAAAAGTAAGGGAAGAAATGAAATATGATTTGACTGAGAAACAGTCAAGCAATGGAAAAGTGTAGTCAAGCAATGGAAAAAGTGTCCAAAAGGATCTACTACACCACCTAATTGTGCAAAAGAATCATGTGATGCAATTAGGGAAAGGTAAACATCATGCCCCAAAATGCCCATGGTTATTGAGGTTTTGGTTTAGGGTGTATTATATAAATATATTTTTTTATCTTTTTATTTTTTTGAGTTATATACTTTCTTCTTTTTTTTTTTTTTACATTTTTTTATAAAAAATTAAAAAATATATTTATTTAAATTATTCTAAATAATTTCTAAATGACCAAAATGCCCTTTAGATATAATGTTCTATGCTTTCTAGCATTGTGGTGTGGATATATGCATTGAAATATTTGAACAGTGAAAAGTAAGGGAAGAAATGAAATATGATTTGAGTGAGAAACGGTCCAGCAATGGAAAAAGTACCCAGAAGGATCTACTACACACCACATAATTGTGCAAGAGAATCATGTGATGCAATTAGGGAAAGGTAAACATCATGCCCCAATACTTGGATTTGTACTTACCCACCCAAAAAACACCATGCCCAAAATGCCCATAATTGTTGAATGACAAAAATGCCCTTCAGACATTTGTTGCCAAATATGTGATGTGATGTTCTATGCTTTCTAGCATTGTGGATGTTCAAGAAATATTTGAACAAATCATAAATGTTAGTGGCGTGTGATTGAATTTTATTAATATTTTGATAGTGGATCTGGTTTATGGGTTGAATTAAATCTGGCCGACAATCACTTATTCCCATACTAGGGCTCACAGATACGATAACGACATCACAAAGCATCTTTTTTTCATGTTAAAGAAATCATAAATGCCATGTATTCAACAAAAATAATGTGAAAATTGTTTTACACATTTTAAATTTTAAACATTTTTAAAAAATATATAGCACAATTTATCTTTGAAAAACTTTGCTATTTGTATAGAATTAATGTACATAAATTTGTACAAAATAAAGAGGAGACTTGGGAGCTTAGAGAGTAGGTGTGCATATTTTTGTAGGCAATTCTGATTTTGTAATTTCTAAAAGTTACTTCTCAATTTTAAAGATGTTATCCTCTCCTATTTTCGTGCATTTTTCCCATGGGTTTTATTAGGGGTGAGATGAGTTTGATCGTGCTAATGAGTTTCTTAGGCTCACTCTGAATTGTGTTGAGAGTTGTCCAAACTCAACCTTCAACTTGAGTTTGTCATCTCAAGCTTAGTTCGAAGTCAACAAATTAAATTTCAATTAGGCCTAAATTGCCGGCAAGCTTAAGCTAATATGTATACACAATTAGATTAGTATATTTTTTTTCAATTCAATCCTACTAATATTTTTTGACAAAATCGTAAGTGGCATTACAACAAATAACTTGCCATACTAACATAACAAGTATTTGTTTTTAAATCAAAATAACTTGATTTTATAAATGTTATTGTGACCATAGACACCATAGCATAATATAAACTTAGTGGTTGTTTGGCATGTGTTAAAATAACATATGCCATTTTAGCACATGATCCTATTTAGGTCACAATTATTTTATTTAAGTCACATTATCTCTCTATCATATCACTTCAAACTCAATCCATATTTCATATCTTTTCGTAAAAAATCAAAAAATATATTAATTTGACACTTCTCAAACAACCCCTTAGAGCGAGAAAAAAAGCCAAGGGGGGTCGCGTTGCCAATGAGAAAGATGGAATTAGGATCTTTTTTTCTTTTTCTTTTTCTTTTTCTTTTTCTTTGTTTGAGGATTATATGTTTCTAACTTACTCCTAATTGGATAGGATTAGGATTTTTATATATGAGATATATACTTAAGTTAGTCTAACGGTTTAGATAACATTAACATAATCCGACAACTAACATTTTATAATTTTATGTGTACTTAAAATTTTAATACATTTATAAATATAATTTAGGTTTCTATTTTTGTTGTATCTATCTAGGCCTAACCTAAATTCTACTTGAGCTTCTAAACCCCGACTTAAGTCTGCACCAAGTTGAAAAGTATGGCACTCTAAAAAATTCGAGCAATATTTGTTTGGAATTATCAAACCTACAGTAAACTACATTTATTTGTACTTTATAGCAGGTTTGAGACGTAGATAGATTGTATTTGTAATTTAACCTACTATGTTTTATTTTATTAATGTTTCAAAAGTAAATTGATAAAGTTAAAACTTTAAGGATTAAAGTGATATAAAACACATATTTTATGGGCAATATGTATTTTATTTACAGTGCATTTGAAATTGAACAAATTGACTCAAATTATAATTTTTAAGAATAAAATTTACCAAATTCAAACTTGAACACGAAACACGTACTTTAAGAACTACAAATATAATTTATCCAAAAATTAAGAATTTGTTTGGGAAATGGCTTTTTAATTTTTTGAGTAAAGTATGAAGTAAAAAAAAAAATATTAAAAAATGTCAGGAAGAATTTTTTGACTATTACTAAAAAAACCATATAAAAAATTAGGGTTGTTTGGGAAGTGTTAGATTAATATTTTTTTAATTATTTTTTTTTTTTACAAAAAAATGTGAAATGTGGGTTGGAATTGACGTTATGTGGTAGAGAGGTAATATGACCTAAATAGAATGATTGTGATCCAAATAAGATAATATATTCAAACAATACATGGGAAGTAGGTTAAAATTGGCTTTTTGATTTATTTTTTTTAAATTTAAAAAATATATATTTAAAAAAATAAAGAGTGATATGACTTAAAAAAGTCAAAGAGTCAAAAAGCTATTTTTTAAATAGGCCTTGTGAATGAAAAGGAATATGTGACTTTTTTTGTATGAGTTATTTTATTTTATTTTTTTAATTTTTAGTGACTTTTTTAACTACAGTTGCCAAATGATCTCTAAATACCAAATATTAATATAATAAAGAGCTTTTTTTCTTTAATAGTCGATCCCTTTCCCCCTAGATCCTTAAGCGGCTCGATCTTTCAAAGTCCTAAAGCAACTTTTGTTTTTACTACGGATTTTGTTGTATGTTAATATACCCATCGTTTTCACAAAAAACCAACTCAAATTTGTCTGTCACCACGAACAATAGTTGGAGGGGTAGGTGGTGTTTTCTAGTGGAGTGCTCATGTTCTGTTTCTTCTAAGCTTCTTGGTTTCAAACGAGCAAACATGTACCTTTCAAGTCAAAAAAAGTGGCCTATAACCTCATACAATTCCTTATGGACTGCTTGGAAACATGGAAAATGAGCTAGAAAAGTTTTTATACCCAATTTTTTCGCTTTTTGAAATGCACAAACACAATTCCCATTAATCTTTTCTAATTTCAACATCATTGTCTTTTGCCTTGACTTAGAAACGTTGTATTTGAATTTAAATTTGTGGAACAAAAAAATTAGGAAAAATTACACAAAAAAAAAAAAAAAAAAAAAAAAAAAACGCAGTGTTTGAGTTTTGTATCAAAATAAATCATAAATTTTTAATTTTATCAATTTAAATTCTAAATTTTTGATTTGTTTTCAATATAAACTATTTGTCTATTTCCATTAAATAAATACATGAAAAAATAAATATTTTAGTCATTAAACTTAATAACAAGTATATTTTAGACATTTTATGAAAACTTATGTGATGTTTGATGATTAAAATATTATTTTTTCATCGATTTTACTTAACACAAATAGATAAATAGTTTAAATTAAAAATAAATTAAAATACTAAGGTTTACATTTACAAAATTAAAATTCAGAATTTGTTTTATTATAAGACTCAAATCCTCAAAAAAATTTATCTAATTGTCTCCAAAAAAAAATTAAGTAAAATAAAAATCAAATTTAAATATATATATTTACTTTTGCTCCTCATTTTTGCACATTAGTTGAAAGTTATAACCAATTTCTTAAGAACATTGGTAGTGGGGGTGCAATGTCAGCTATTAAATAATGTGAAAGTATTGGTAGTGGAGGTGTAATGTCAGCTATTAAATAATGTGAAAGGAAAAAGACTAAGACTCCCGTGGGGTGGCCTCCACCACCCTCACTATTTCTTGATTGATTTTAATTTTTTTTTTTTTTTTTGGCCTTAGTCTCACAGCCCCCCACGTGGAGGTGGGGTGCTGGGGGTCACCCCCACTGGGGGTCCCCAGCACTGCTGTAATGTGAAAGTATAAAAGCACACATGACTAAATACATAATAAATACAAATATCTTATGAAATACACTCTTTATGAGATATCTATGTTTATTTTATATTTGATATTTTTTATAGGGGTGCAAACTATTAGGGTTTCAAATGAATAGAATTATTCATGAACAGGCTCGACTTCGGTTCAGTAAGAGCTTATTCGAACTCGGTTCGTTAAATTTTTTTTTTGCGTATGAGCTTGAGCTCGAGCTCGTTAAATTTTTAATAAACAAGCTCAAACATTCTAAAGCTCGGCTCGTTAGTTCGCTCATTTAATATTTATTATTTATATATTAAATAATGTAAAAGTATGTATAAAAAATAAGATAAATATGTTATTGTGGAGAAGTATTTTATGAGTAACAACATGTGACTAAGGTGATGCCGAGATGTCAGCCGAGGTGCCACGTAACCTGGTCATACTGTCGAGATGATTTCAGCTAGGCTGAGATTATTTGCCGAGATACCAGAATCCAAGATAAGCGGATAAGGGACAAAAGTCCTAAAACAGGAGAGGATCTCAGTCTGGATAAAGATAAGACTCAAGGAGAGTTTATCCCTATCCAGCTGAGGGTCTAGGATAAGCATTAAGCCTCAATCCGCTGAAATGAGGCTTCTAAAGGGATCAGGTCACTACCGGTTATAAAAGCAGGACACCTCCATGGATCTCAGGTATGTGTGATATACTTTGTGCAGTGGCTTGTGAGTTATACTTTGATTTGATATCTGTGAGAGATTACTGACTTGATCGTCAGAGTACCCCCGGGTGGACGAACCACCGCAGTATTCTCATCTTCTTGTTGGCAGGTCGTTGGTATAATCTATTTTGTCGGTGCTCTCTAGCTGAGTTCCCCGTTTGGTTGTGTGGTCAAAAATCAACACCCACAATTTGGCACCATCTGTGGAAACTTAAGTAGAATAGATGGCCAACAACAGGCAAGAAGAAAAGATTAGAGACGACATCCACAGTGAAAGTGGTGATGTAGATCTTAACGTTGGGGATAAAAACCGTAATGAAGGAACATGTAATAAAGGAGCACAGGATCCGAATTCTTGAGAGAAGGACGTTGGCAAAAAGGGTAACGCCCCGAAGAAGGGTGATCGAGATGAGTATTACAACGAAAGCGACCTCCAGGTATAGAAGGATAGATGCCTGAAGAGGGACGACGAAATGAAAGGGATGGTGAACAAGTTGGCAGATCTACAGTCGGTTGTCAACTTCATGATGCAAAACAACATGATGCAACCACCATTCTCGTTGCAGGACACGCCGGTACCAGTGGCCAAGACTGATGCCCAAAAAGGGGGCCATAAAACAATCCCAGAAGTCCCATAGCACGGCAAGGGAAATGAGCATTCACACTGGCCGTCGCGAGATGTCGGACGACTAGAGTCAGTGAGAAGTGAGTCGTAGAAGACACCACGAACTAAATGGATCTATGTCAAAGAACCTCGGCACATCCAGGGGAATAACCTTGGTTTTGATGCAGTGGATGAGAATAAGTCCAAACGAACGCATAATTGCATCAGGAGCAACGCGTCAAAAAGGCTAAAATCCGTGGATAATTGAGCTCTCGATTGAACGAAGGAGGATTTAAAAGACTACCTCCAGATAAAGTGGCACAACGCCAAGATCACATCTCTCGTCAAGCCAAGGATGTCGTTCTCGGTGGAGTTGGACACATTTGAGGCTCTAAAGAGATTCCACATGACGAGGTTCCAGATTTATGATGGTAAGTCTGATCTGAACTTTTATGTTGGCTTGTAATTAAATTCAATCGCTTTGTGGAGCGGGAATGAGCAGTTGCTGTGCAAGGTGTTTCCCTCATCCTTCGGTGAGATAGCATCTGATTGGTTTCATAAGTTACCAAAAGGAACTGTGAAGAGTTGGGAAGGTTTGACCGAGATGTTTGTGGCCAGGTTTGTTATGAACAAGTTGCAGCCACTAAGGGTAGACTCCTTGTTGGCTTTGAACATTAGCGATGGTGAAAGCCTGAGGGCTTACGCCAAAAGATATTACTAGGTATTCAACTGAATTCCTGCTTGCAACCAGGAGCTGGCAGTCGCGTCTTTTAAGAACGACCTGGATAATGAATGCCTTCTTCGGAAATCGCTAGCAAAAACCCTACCAAAAAGTATGGAGGAGCTCATGACACAGATTGAAAAGTATGCCAGAGTAGAAGAGGACACACAAGAAATGAAGACACCAAAGGAAGAGAAGAAAAATGGCTCGCCGAAGCGAGGCCGAGGTAATTCCGGTGTAAATAAGCATGAGACAGGGTTGAGGGCTACACAAACAGTCACAACTGTATTCAGGATCCCGATCTACAAAGTTCTGGAAAGGATCAGGAACTAGCTGTATTACAGAGCGCCGAAGAAGATTCCTGACGAGTTTATGGAAAGGAGCATTGGGAAGCACTGTACTTACCATAATGAGGATGGGCACTTGAATCAGGGGTGCAGGGTTCTGAAGACGCACTTGGAGGATCTGGTCAGACAGGTTCACTTGAGAGACCTAGTAGATGAGGCCAGGACAAGAGAAGAGTATGCAAGGCTTCCCCAAGCACCAGTAGCACCGCCTCTACCACCACCACCGCAGCAAGCAGATGGACTTTGAGTAATCAATGTGATTCACTCGAAGGTCAATGAGAATGAAGTACGAGGGAAAACCCAAAGAGTATGGCACCTACAACATGTATATTAGGTCTAGCAAAAGAAGCCTAGGAAAAACGAGTGCCAAGGACCAATGGTTTCTTTCACTGAGGCAGACCTGGATACGATGCAACATTTACACAACGATGCCCTGGTGATAACACTGAAGATTGGAGAATGCCAGGTGACACGCATATTGGTTGATCAAGCCAGTTCTTATGACATCATGTATGTTAGGTCTTACAAGGAGCTCGGCCTTCACCCAGATGATTTAGAATAATCTGACAGCCTGATGGTTGGATTCAACGAGACGCCGACATGGCCTCTAGGAGCCACTAGTTTGGAACTGCAAGTAGGCACCAAGAAGGTAAGCACAGAGTTTACAGTAATTGACACCTCCTCCTCTTACAATGTTATTTTGGGAAGACCGTGGTTGCACGCAATGAGGGCTGTTTCCTCAATGTTGTACCAATTGTTGTGATTCCCAACTGAACATGGGATTGAGCAGGTCAGAGGAAATCAGGGGCAAGTGAAAAATTGTTCCATAGCAGCAATGAAGTCCACCTGTAACATACGGGAATCAGAGACAGTAGAAATCGAGGACAAAAACATAGAGGTCTTAGATGGTGTCAGCAAAGAACCAGCCGACAAGAGTGAGGAAGCTTTAAAGAAGATTCTAGTTGAATAAGGTGATGAAGAACACTTATTCCTTCTCGGCTCAAGCTTAGTCGATGAGGAAGAAAAGGAGTTAGAGACTTTAGTGCGAGCAAACATTGAAGTGTTTGTCTGGACCCCCTATAAGATGTTTGGCATTGACCCCGAGGTCACTTGTTATAGGCTCAATGTGGACAGGTCGGCTAAACCTGTCATCTAACAAGCAAGAAGGCCGACATTATTACATGTGGAGGCAGTCGAGGAGGAAGTGGACAAGTTATTGGAAGCCCAGCTGTTAAGGAGGTGAACTACCCTACCTGGCTGTCCAACATAGTGGCAGTGAAAAAGAAGAATGGCAAGTAAAGGGTTTATGTAGACTTCACTAGCCTGAATAAGGCTTACCCCAAGGATAGTTTCCCACTGCCCAAGATTGATCAATTAGTAGATGCCATTTCAGGACATGGGAGGATGAGTTTCCTGGATGCATACAGATGCTACCAGCAGATAGCAATGTATGCCCTAGATGAAGAAAAGACGACATTTATCACCCTGAAAGGACTCTATTATTACAGAGTGACGCCTTTTGGATTGAAGAATGTAGGAGCAACCTACCAGAGATTGGTGACCAAGATATTCAAGCATCTGATAGGAAGGACAGTAGAGGTCTACATTGACGACATGGTCATGAAGACCAAGGAACGAGGGAATCATCTAACAGACTTGCAGGAGGTCTTTGACATATTGAGGGCTTACCAGCTTCAACTCAATGCATCAAAGTGTACATTTGGAGTTGTATCAGGCAAGTTCCTGGGATACTTGGTCATAATGAGGGGCATTGAAGCAAGCTTGGACCAAATCAAGGCGATCCTTGATTTAAAGAGCTCGACGTCAGCAAAGCAAGTCCAGATCCTGACCGACAAGGTAGCATCCTTGAACAGGTTTATCAGTCGAAGTTTTGATAAATGTAAACCATTTTTTCAATTATTAAAGAAAGCCACAGATTTTTTGTAAACAAAAGAGTGCGAAGTCACCTTTGCCGACTTGAAAAGGTACTTGACAATAGCTCTAGTTTTGTCAACTCCAATACCTGGAAAAGATCTATTCCTATACTTGGTGGTATCAGACCATGTTGTCAAAGTGGTGGTAATCCACGAAGAGGAGGGGGAACAGAAGGCAGTATACTACGTGAGCAAGACCCTGGCAAGTACAGAAACTGGGTACCTACCCTTGAAGAAATTAACACTAGCCCCAGTGATGGCTTCCAAAAAATTAAATCACTACTTCCAAGCCCACAAGATGGTGGTGCTGACTGAGCATCCCCTGAAGTCCCTATTGCAACATGGAGATCTGACAGGCAGAGTAGCCAAATGGGCAGTGGTGCTAGGCCAATACAACTTGGAATTCAGGCGTAGAACTGCAGTCAAAGGCTAGGTTATGGCCAACTTTGTGATCGAGTTCACTCTTGGTGCCATCCCAAGGTTGGCTCCGGTGAGCTGCGGCTTAGGATATCCAGCAGAACAAGAGGAAACCCAACTGGGGCCAAAGAACCCCACACCAGTAGTGTAGAAAGAAGAAGACAAACCAAAGCCCTACGATATCTACATTGGAGACTCATTCGGACTCTTTGCCGATGGAAGCTCAAACCAGCATGGAGTAGGGGCAGGTGTAGTGTTAGTATCGCCAGATGAGCGAATGATAGAGCAGTCTATTCGTTTGGGGTTCAAAGCCTCAAATAACAAAGCAGAGTATGAGGCGTTGATTGTGGGGCTGAAACTAGCAGCAGCCATAGAAGCCGATGAGGTGGTAGTCTTCTGTGACTCCCAGCTTATTGTGAATCAAGCAATGGGCAAGTATGCAGCCTGAGATGAAAGGATGATCGCCTATATCAAAGAGGTTGTCAGGCTGTTAACACTGTTCAAGAACTACCGACTACATCAGATTAGCCGAGATGATAACAGTCATGCCAACGCCCTGGCAAACCTGGCTAGTGCAATAAAGTCAAGGAAACCAAGGACAATCATGGTGACAGGACCAAGTGTAGAGCCTCTGATAACGGAGTACGAAACAATGTGCATAGAAATAGGTCCAAGCTGGATGGACGCCATAGTAGTATTTCTCAGAGATGGTAGGTTACCAGTAGTCAAAAAAGAAGCAAACAAAATCAGATTAAAGTCGACCAGGTTCTGCCTGTCAGCAGAAGGCCATCTCTACAGAAGATCCTTCACTGGACCTCTACTATGGTGTGTGCATTCCTCTTAGGTAGAGGACTTTTTATATGAGATCCATGAAGAAGTTTGTGGAAGCCATGCAGGGGACAGGTCGCTCGCCCACAGAGCCATATCCTAGTGATATTGGTGGCCCTATATGCAGAAGGATGCTGAAGCCTACGTGAGAAAATGCGAGAAGTGTCAAAGGTTTGCCCTTTTGATACACCAGCCAGCTGTAGACCTGAATCTAGTATCTAGTCCCTGGCCATTTGTCTAGTGGGGAATGGATTTTGTTGGACAACTGCCCCAAGCAACTGGACAAAGAAAGTTCTTGCTAGTAGCCACATAATACTTTATAAAGTGGGTAGAAGCTGAATCCCTTACGAAGATTTGAGATATTGATGTGAAGAACTTCATCAGGAAGAACATAATCACCAGGTTTGGGATCCCAAGGGCCATTATAGCAGTTAATGGCACCCAGTTTGACAGTAAATTGATCAAGAACTTTTGTGCAAAGTATAAAATCAAGAACTATTACTCTACTCCTAGTTTCCCCCAGAGTAATGGTCCGACAGAAGCATCTAACAAGATCATCCTAGATGGGATCAAGAAGAGGCTGGAAGTAGCCAAAGGAAAGTGGGTAGAAAAATTGCCCAATGTAGTGTGACCATGTCAGACTACACCGAGAAAATCAACTAGAGAGTCTCCTTTTGCTATGGCTTATAACATTGAAGCAGTCATCCCCTTAGAGATCGGCATCCTTGAAATCGGAACCTAGAGAGTAGAGAATGGAACCAATGAGACATTCCTGGCTCGAGATCTAGACCTGCTAGAAAAAAGAAGAGAGAGAGAGAGAAGCAATTCGGCTGGGGGCATACGCAGCTTGCTAAGGCTTATAACAAGAAGGTCAACCTAAGGGAGTTCAAGGTTAGGGACCTTGTCCTTAGAAAAGTCGTCAGCAATAAAAAGGATCTCAAGGAGGGCAAGCTTGGCCCAAGCTAGGAAGGACCCTATTGAATCATCTCGGTCGCCGGAATAATGCTTACCAGCTAGAAAACAGTAATGGCAAGGAGTTGCCAAGACCTTGGAACACTTGCAATTTGAAGTTGTTCTACCATTAGTTTTTGTTTTTTGAGATTTATGTAATGCTTTTATTAGCCAAAGTTTTAATAAAATGCTAGCTTGATTTTGCTTTTATGAATTATTGAAAAAACTTATGCGATAAGACTGAACAGTCTTATAACGATGTTCACATGGTGAACATGATGAGCAACTTAGACTTCCCATATGGTAGAGTTGAATTAACACTTGCTATATAGTAGAGTTGAACTAAGTTAGCGATGTTCAAGCATGAAACATGATAAGTAACTTAGACTTGCCATGATGGTAGAGTTGAACTAAGTTCGATCTAGTCAGATTAACAGAGACATCGAGGTAGAAAACCTCGGCTAAGATTTGTTTGAATTAGACTTCGGCAAAAAAATGGAGATGCATGCTTAATGTAAACATAAGTGATGCTTAAGTTCACATTAGGGGACAAGAAGTAAGAATGACCATAACACTGATGAAATTTTTGAAAATTTCACAAGTTGAAGTTATCCCGTGCTCATTGACGTAGAAGTATTAGCCGAAATAAGCCAATCCGAGGTAAGCTTATTGTACTATAGCTGAAGTATAATTGTTCGAGGTAGCCAGTCAAGTTGATAGACTTGGAAGAGTAAAATCTTGCCAGAAGACAACAAGCACAAGTGAAAAGACAGGACTTGTAAAAATTTAATGAAATATTTTTAAGTGTTGTTTGGCTGAGATAAACAGTAAAGGTTTTTATCCGAAATGATTCGAATGTTCTACTCCAAGGTCTGAGGACCCAAGATGAGAAGCCAAGTTGTTAAACTTGGAAAGATAAAAAAAAAAAAAAAAAAAAATCTAAGTATGGAAGCATACAAGACAATAAAGACAAAAAAGAAGCATTCAACACTTAGACAAAAAGATGACTTGCATTCAAAAAGAAAACTTGTTCAATAACAAAGCAGAGGGCACATCGGCCAAAATGAGACTGACATTGTTCAAACGACAAAAAGTTACAACTGTTCAAAAGTGAAAGAAAAAAAAGTACAAGTAAGGAAAAATTCTAAGTACTAAGATCTTGGGAATTTTCAGCAGACTGTCCTGCTTCAGCGATTGACGGTCTTCAGCCTTGGCAGACAACTGGGCAGGCTTCTCGGCAGTTTTCTCAACCTCGATCTCAGTATCGATTTCGCGAAGGGTTTCATCAAGGCTCTTCTTGGCAGTCTGGACTTCGGCCTCAAAAGTTGTCTTTTTAGGAGAAGCACTCTTGGAAACCTCATCCTCATCCTCTCCGATCAAGTCTAGGACTTGATTGTTAAGGGTTGAGAACTTGGCACCAACAGCACCCTCAGCCTCTTCGTCGGCTTCCTTCTCTTTGGCTTCGTCATCCGATTCTTTAGGAAATGGAGGGAAAGACACGTTGAGTTGGTTGATGTCTTGTAGCTTGCTTTTCGTGCTCCTTTCAAATACGACTTGCTCTACAATTTGGACTCCTGTGGTTCTAAATCTGATCTTACAAGTGCAATGTGAAATAGATAAACACAAAAGAGTTTAAATCCGACAAATCTTTTAGAAAATCAATTTTGAATAAAAATGTCAAAAATGGACTGCTTTGCCAGATTACAGAGTCGCCACCTAAATATTTTTGAAAAATTTAAGAAACCCGAGACTTGTGCCAAAGGCCACTTATCAGTCATCACCAAAGTGTCTCGGCTCAGGAACTTAGGTACGAGAGGGAAAGGTCATGAATTGAGCATCTCACTTGCCCGATCAAAGATCGGCCTCTACTAATCATAATGTGATTCTTATTTACATTATATGCTCTTGTTCCGATTATTAGACTAGCATTACTGTGTGACGCACACAAGTATAGACTAATTTGCAAAAATTAGAACACTTTGATTTCATGTTTGTTTGAAAATTGCTTCGAATATATATCACTTGAAAAAGTGATCTCATATGTACATTGATCAAATCATCCCAATTTAAGCAATTAACCTTCATCCACGGGCATTCAAACAGGTATATCACTTAAGCACGTAGCCTCATGGAAAATATGCTCGATATGTTAACAATCACACACATGCGATATGCTAAAGCAATAAGTTCTCACCTCATACTCCAAGGCAAGCCAAAAAGCAATAAAAGGGTTAGAAAACATGCATGTTCTTAATTAATGCAATATGCCTAATGCAACACATGCAATATGCGATTTAAATAGACTCAGCTACTAACATGGCATGTGAATCAATTTGATAGCATGCAGTTTAAGCACGTTTTCAAATAAGAAATAATAAACAACAATGCTTTGTTAGAATGATGAACCGAGCCTAATGCATGTAAGACAATGGATGCAAATCATGAAAAATACTAAGTAAACATGATGCTCTATACTATCCAACATAAGCAAGTAAATAAAAGGGAGAAAGACATGAGGTTGAAAGACATTCACACATAATTACACATTGGCCCTCGCACAAGAGGGTCCGAATAAATGTCCTAGCTAATTACTACGAATTAACTAATTATTACAAACCAAATGAAATAAATTAACTACACTAGCTAATTATTACAAATTGAGAGTTGAACTAACTAAGTAATTAACTATTGCAAGTTCACCTCTTTAAGTACAACATACTACTATAAAAACATAATTTAAACGGGTCCCGAAATCGTGAGGATGGCTCATGCATGAATGCAAATTTCCACCTGAAAATGGCTCTGTTTGGCTGCCAAAATGCTTCTGTTTTGCAGTCAGAGAATTGCACTATTTTTCACCTCTGCCTCTGCTCTGTTTTGCAGGAAAAAGGAAACTGTCTGGCTGAAAAAAGGTGGCCGGCAGGCTAGAAGTGGTGGCCGGTCGCCCACTAATAGTGGCATGCCGCCTAATAAAGGTGGCCTACTAGCCACTAATGTTAGGTTTCTCTTGCTGCAACAGAAAATAAACAGAGCACAAACAGAGCATTCTTAGGAGATGTTTGTCCACCCTACCTCTCCTTATCATCAGACAAATCAAACAAGGGGTAGGCTCGATTCGCAAGTCATCAATCGATGCAAATTCATTGTATGATAACTTATGAACCAAGGGAGAAAATCTCAATAAATGCATAATGAAGGACTCATGAACCTCCCTATCATGATATTGACCAAAGGAAGCGGTTGACGTCGACTCTTGACCCCGTTTTTATCACTAGCAAGTATGAAATGACTCAAGACTCAATGGGTTCAATTAATGTCCGATTGAATCCCAAACCATTTTATTATCTTGCTTCATTTTAAGCCACTGATTACCCCTTTTAATTACCTTTCCATTCATTAGTCATTTTAGTCCAAATTGAGCATTAAGTCCACTAAAGAAAGGAAGTGTCAAACTAAGGGTTAGTTTAGGCATGAGAGAGATGTCATGCCGTTGGTAATTAACCTCCGAAGAGATTAAACCATTAAGCATAACAATCTCTATCCCAAGTTTAAACAAACACTCATTTTGAAGTAACTCTCAAAATAAAGAGAAAAATGAAGAAAAGAGAGGGGGGTGCAGAGGTGATTAGAGGTGAACACAAGTATAAAAAAACTTGAATTAAATGCTATCAACTCAAATAGATTGGTGTCTAATGCCTAAAACAGCAAACCTATGAAGACTATTACACTACAAGCATTCTATACAAAGCATAAATGGAACTAACACATAAAAACAGTCCTATATTAGCTCAAAACAGTGCTAGAATTCACATGGAAAGGCTTGAAAAAGTAAGCTACAATATTAAGAAAATTAAGCTAGTAAACAAGCACAAGGAGGGGAGGCTAACCCCTTCATTTTTTGGGACTTCAAAATATCATTTTTAGCCTCTGAAAACCTCTGAAATTCAGTGGTAAAAAGCCAAAAAAAATTAATGTCAAGGTGGGAAATACAAGGGTAAAAGCCTAAAAAGCAAGGTTCAAAGAAGGATGGTTAACCCCTCTATCTTTAATGGCCTTAAACCACAAGTTTCAGCCCTTAAATATAGGTGAAAAATAGTACAAAAACAACAATAAATGATGGTAAATGAATAAGGGAAAAAAGCTTGGAGTTATACCTCTTGAAGAGGAATGACCCTTTGAATTACAAACCACTACTTTCACACCCTCAAGAGTTTAAAATGCAAGCTCAAACACCTCAGCAAAGAACCTTCAAGGTTTGGTTTGGAGTGTCTAGGCAAAGGGTATAGAAGTTGCAAGGGAGAGAGAGAAATGTAGAGAGAGAAATATTTTTCAAGATTTTTTACTCCACAAATTTTTCTAACCCTAAATTATGAGAGGGAGTCATCTATATATAGAAATATATGAGACTATCTCAGAAATATCCATGCAGACACAACTGGTGCAATGCATGTATCTGTATAGACAGCTGGCACAGCTGGTAAAAAGATCTAAAATTTTACACAAGTGGCCGGCCGACCACTAATAATGGACGGCAGGCCACTGGTGGGTCTGTTGGTTCCTTGGATAGTTAGGCTTGAAAAACTACTGTTTTGGTCCAAAAACAAGGCTCAAGGTTTGTAGGTTTTTGAGGCTCAAAAGTGAGGTTTCCTGCTGAAGAATTCGAGCATTTGAACAAGCGTGTAAATTCATCATTGGGTGATTAATCAGTGGCGCCCAAGTCTTAAAGGTGGGCAAAAATGGGTGTCTACAATTGCCCCTCTTTGACAGAGCTCGAAGTCATGAAATGACATGAGTGAATGTTAAAGCCCAAAGACGATTCATTTTGACAAGGCCGTAAGACTTGGGCAAACAATCAAGATATAAATTAAATTGGTTGAGCTTGCAAGTTGCCTATGTATCACTTTGTAAGGAATCAAACCAGCTTAGTTCAGCGGCCAAATACGACAATGCAACAAGTGAAAATACAAACGAGCATACCGCTCAAAACTTATGAAAATGAGATACAAGGCAATGCAACAATTGAAATCAATAAATAAGAGCACTCTTGACTACACTTCCGCACACAAGAAATAATTCCAACTACACCCTTGTGCAGAAAGGTTAACAAAAGATGAGCCCAAACTACACTTCCGCATAGAGCAGACAAAAGCAAACCAAGCCACACTACCACGTGGCGAGATAATCCTAACTACACTTCCACGTAGAGAGAATAAAAGAAAACTAAGCCACACTACCGCGTGGCGAGATAATCCTAACTATACTTCCGCATAGAGAGGATAATAACAACCCAGCCACACTACTGCGTAGTGAGACAATCCTAACTATACTTTCGCGTAGAGAGAACAAGAGCAAACTAAGCCATACTACTACGTGGTAAGGAACAAGAACAAACAAGCTACACTACAACGTAGAGAGGGGATCCTAACTACACTTTCGCGTAGAGAGGACAAAAGCAAACCAAGCCACACTATCGCTTGGCAATATAAGAGGAAGGGAACCCAAATCACACTCAAATGACAAGGATGGACACAACAACGCACGTGAATACGACACAATGCGATAAATTTGAAAATCAGTATGATGACAACGCATGTTCCACGCAACATAATAGACGACCGACATAAGATGTAATACATGTTCTATGCAAGAATTGAAAAGCATGTTCTATGCGAGCCAATTGAAAGCATGTTCTCTGCAAGAAAATCGAAAGCATGTTCTATGCTCTATACAAACCAGATAAACATATGAGTTACGACCAATGTGATGCAGACATGCAACATAAGAGGTATGTGAGAGTGCACATTCTATTCAAAAGAATATATTAGATATGTAAATCGACAAAACGGACAAAAGCGATGTTTGACAACAACCTCCAACTTACCCTCCCCCGGGGGTCTTGTAAAATGCGCAACAAGGATACACCTTGTTTGTATTAGAAATTGGGGCACATTCGCGCACCAGAGTACAATGAGCATTGGAACGGTACAACCGGAACACAATTCCGGGCTCCTCGGAAATCAAATCCAATTCAAATACCTCAATCCTTCTTTCCAAACCCAACATAGGACCTCCCATACACTGTTAGGGTAAAAAGGGAACAAAACCAAAACCGGGCCACAAAAGAGGCCTACTGGCCACTAATGCAAATTTGGGGGCAAATCGGGCATTTCGGCTTGGGTCTATTTAAACACATCACCAAACTGCATTTCCCCATACCCACATGACCGAAATCCTTCCCTCTCTCTCTCTGGGTGCTTCCTCTCTCTAGATTTGTGCTTTGTACGCATTTTCCAACGCCTCACACAAACTTTATTCGTAAAACCCTTTTGGTCCTCTTCACTTTAAACCGATCAGATTTTGTTTTCATTGATTTTTTTTTCAGGTTTTCAACACTTTAGGCTTGTTTCCCTTGAGTTTTCCTTAGGTTTTATGAACTTTTCCGGGTTTTGACTTCTTCTCCCATTTTCTCTCTCATAGGGTTGACTTTTTCCAAGTTTTTTCTCATTTCTTCATTTTTCTTCAGTTTTCAACCCACTTTTCAAATGGCAGATGACATTCCTCATGGCGGTGCCCCTTCCAAGGTCCCTATCTTCCCACCCGCTGCCGAGGTTGAGGAGCCTATAGCTGCTGAGGCTGGTGAGGCAGCGGAGGATATTGCCGCCAATTTCAAGGTAGAGGCCGAGGTCTTCGCCCCAGGGCTCGAGCCTGAGTTACTTCCATTAAGGGTGAGGCCCCTTTGAGCCTGGTATTGTTGTGACCATGACACTTTATGTTGATGAATGATTATAAATTGAGTTTATGTTTAACAAAAATGGGTTTTATCCAAATTATAACAAGATTTCAAATAAACTCTTATGGATTATTAGTATTGATGTTAAGAACTATTACATATATGAAGAGGGTGTAAAAGCCTCAAATTTATTAAAAACCCTAATTTGATTTTGATGAAAATTGAGGTTTAGATGGAATTGACTTTCAAATCTTAAAATTTAATAGACATTAGAAATAAATAAGTGGATAACTAGATTTTGGAGTACATTATTAATGTATGTTGTATTGGGAATTGTGGAATTGAAAATTGTTAATCCATGTATTGTGTATTTCACTATTCATCCCATGTATTTATGAATGCTTGGTGACTTTGAAAGTGGTAAAAATGGGGAGGTAAATAGTGTATAAGTCTAGGTAAGGAGTTGATTTTTGAGAATAATGCATTGTGTTGGTACCCGCGTGGGAAGTTTAGGTGCTCAAATGCCCTGTCTTGAGCTTATCGTCGGACGAATGTGGGAAAATATTTTTGGGTGACCACTGGTCCCGCCGTATAATAGTCGACGAAAGTGGAAAAACGGACGATTTTGGGTGTCTATTCCCCATCGTATTAATAGCCAACAAATGTGGAGATAGTTTTGGTTGTAAATCTATTTATACGTAGTATGGGGCTTCTACGAGGGATTCATGACATATTTATCACCCCGGTGTTAAGAAAGGTTTTTAAGTGGAACAATGATGTGTTTTTCTTGTCCTCTTTATTTTTGAACGTAAAGGTTAAATTGTGTTTTGGATTATGATAAGGCCTTATGGACGTTCAAGTAATTAGATACTCTGTTAAATGTACCTCTACTGGACATATAACTCATCCATATCTAACATTTTCAAGAATTGGTAATGTGTCACCACCTCAGTGAGAAAGAGTAGACCCTTTGTTTTGATTAGAGCACTGAAGCTCATGGATGTTTAGTGTGAAAGCTCCGAGCTTGTTTGTTGAGGACCATGAGTCCATTTTTGTTGTAACAAGGCTATGCCTTGAATATATATATATATATATATATTTGTAAGCCATTAAGCCATCTTACTTGTATCCTCTAACTTGTTGAACTATGCCATATGAAAGCGTATTTAATTCATTGAACACGAAATTGTAAATGGAAACTTTAGTTCACTAAGAAAAAGTACCTCATGGGTTAATGATATTATGATGATGATAAGTTTTTAGCTCAACCATATTTTAATTAATGTTTTACATTTAAATTATTATTTGGGGGTGTGATAAATTGGTATCAGAGCTAACCAAGTTTGACTACCTTGAGATCGTGGGAAATGGCTAACACTATAGTGACTCTGCCATGCTAAGAAGAATGTTTACTGCTTAACATGATTATGTGTTTACATGACTATGTGGGTATGGGATCAAACTTCTAGGATACAACTTGGATCCATTGTACTCATTGAAGTCCATTTGGAAAGGCACTTAATCAATGCCCTTTCTGCTTGGAAGTCTTTAAGCACCGTGGAACATGTTATGTGCTCTATGTGACAAGGTGCTTATATGGTTTGCCAAATATGTTTTAAATATATGTACAATGTCATGCTAGTGTGTGTGGGACAAATAAGACTAAGTGTAGAAAGGTGAGTAACAAATTTAATCTTATCTCTATTTCTTATAGGATGTCAGGACGTGGTAAAGGCCATGGCAGACCTTGCCAGGACGGTCAGAATATTTCGGCCCAATCGGAGATCCCTCCACAATAAGAATGAGTGGGTCAGAACAATGTGGCCTCTGTATTGGCCTAAGACATAATGGGGGCTTTGGCCTGAGAGATGGCAGGGGCTTTTAGAGAGTCCATGGACATACTGAGAGCCGAATAAGCGACTGGGACCATCGAAGGAGAGACTCGAATTTCCTTCTTGAAAAAGGAATTCTTTCATTCAAACCCCTACTGAGTACAATGGTGGGCCTGACCCTATGAAAGCAGATGAGTGGTTGGAGCAGATCGTCAAATTTTTTGAGATCTTGGACATCCGTGATGGTGAGTTACGAGTGGCATTAGCGTTGAGCACACTTGGGAGGCATTCATGCACGCTTTCCAAGAGAAGTTCCTCCCTCTTAGTACTAGGGAACCATTGAGGAGACAGGTTGAATAGCTATTACAACTCGACACATCGATGGCCAAGTTTGAAGCCATATTTACTAGTTTATCTCGCTTTGCACCCGAGTTAGTAGCGACCGAAGAGTGCCGATGCATAGAATTTGAGAAGAGGTTAAGACCAAAACTTTTAATGAAGATAGTGGGTAACATGATTAGAGATTATGACCGGGTTGTGGAAGCCGCTACTCATGTAGAGATTATGGTGGAGGCTAAGGAAGCAAGGCAAAAATCAAAGAAGTCAGGGTACTCAGAGTCTAGGGGTGATTTAGGGTCTTCGAAAAAGTCTAGGAGCTCATCGTCCTATCAGTCATCTCCGTAACAAGTTAAGTCTTCCGGTTCAATGATGATTGGTGGTTTGGGGAACACAAGTCAAACTCGTAGTGCATGTTACAAATGTGGCCAACTGGGTCACAAAGTTTCAAAGTGTAGACAGAAGGGCGGGCCACAATTTTAGTCTGCTCATTTTCAGAGCCATCCTTAGAATAGAGGTCTGACTCCATCTTATTATCAGTGTGGTCAGCCGAGGTATATGAAAAAGTTTTGTTCGCAGTTGTAGACGTCCCCGAACGCCCCGGGAGGATGACTCCCGTTCGGTTCGTTTATGGGTCTACTACAGTTCAGGACTCAAATTGTCACGGTTCTTAATCTTGAACCAAAGAATCCAAATCCGGCAAATCGTTTTGAGAAAACAGATTTTTTTGAAAAAAGTGCCAAACATGGACTGCTTTGCCAGATACAGAGTCGCCACCTAAATATTTTTAAAATGGGAAATTTAGGAAACCCTGACTCGGTGCCGAAGGCCACGTGTCCGTCATCACCAAAGTTGTCTTGGCTCGGGAGCTTGGGTACGATCGAGGAAGGTCAGCTATGAGCACCCCCTTTCGCCCGGTCCGAAGACCGGCCTCTACTAACCATGATATCCGATTTTGAAAATGTTATGTGTTCTTATCCCAGTTATTAGCCTAGAATTACTATGTTATGCGCACAGCAAACAAGTATAGACTAGATTGCCTAATTTGGAAACAAGCATTGTATATTCGTTTGTTTTGAAAAGCGCTTTAGAATTTGCTACTCGCGAGTAGGCTAAAACACGGACTTCAACGAGTTTTTCTAACTCAAACAATCCAACCTTCACCCACAGGCATTCAAACAGTTTATCTCATATAAGCACTTAGCCACATGGTAAGCATATTATCATGGCAACATTCACACGCATGCGATATGCTAAAGCATAAATACTTACATCGTACTCCGTGCCAAAACAATAAACTAGTTAGCAAACATGCATGTCCTAGTTCATGTTAAAAGTGGCTAATGCAACACAAGCAAGGGTGTGATCTAGACAGGCTCGGCTATCTTAAACATGGCATGTGAAATGCTACAAGTAACAAGTATTCAATTTGGAAATTGAAATACAATGTAGTTAGCGTGATGTACCGAGCCCGGTGCATGTAAGACGAATGTATGGATGCACGCATGCTATCATACTGTATGCTAATTTAAATATGCCCTAATCTACCATCGTAAGCAGGTAAATAAAAGGGAAGAAAGAGGTGGGGGTTGGAAGACATGCACACCACTCACTCACACTTATTACAGATTTGCCCTCGCCCGGAGGGACCAAATAAATATTACAGTCCGAATAATAAATTAATTAATTATTACAGACCCTCTAATTAATTAACAAATTAATAACAAAGGAAGGTGGCCACAGCCCCGCCTCGGGATGCGTGAATGATGCATGATTGATCCGCCTTGCTCGGAAATTCGCACCATACCACTGTTGCCTCTGTTTACACTGCCTGCCTCTCCAAAGACTGCCAAAGTCCTGGGACATGTTCCTTGCACACTGTAGAATATCATCGGCTGGAGGAAATGTCCGCCGGCCATGAAGGATGTCCATCGGCTGTTGATGAAGTTATCGGCCATTCACCAATGGCCGGTCGGCACTGTATGTTGCCGGTCGGCAGAAACTTTCTGCAGAAAACAGTTTTGACAGCAACAGAGGACAGGCAGTGTATGGCATGGAATTTCAAGCAAATGTGTGCATGGACACACTCCCTATCATGCAATGGACTCAAGGGAGCATGGCCCTCGACCCCCGGGCCATCAATCACGCATTTCAATGCATGATGGCCCAAAAGCCAAGTTAGCAACTTTGATATCAAATGAAATGCAAGCACAAAAACACATCAAAGAGCCCCAACCTCTATCATGATTAATCAAGAGGCAAGGGATGCATGCTTAATGAAATGCAACCTAGGCATAAAGGCTAAGTATGCAACATGAACATGCAAATGAACAATGTATGCTAGGCGCGCAACCTAAACATGCAACAACACACAAGTATGCAACAACACACAAGGTGAGCATGCATCGACATGCAAAGGATGGTCTTACACTAACTTGGACAGCTCTCTACTAGGTCCAAAACAGTGGCCATAATGAGGCAAGTAAGGCAACACAATACATGGAATGCATGCACAATGCATTAACCAAACCTAAGGCACAAAAATGCAACTCTACCAAAGCATGGCAAGGGATGCCAGATGGCATACAAGCATGTGAATTTCAGTGCTGGAACACGATGCCAAATGGTCCCAAAACATGGAAATATGTCACCCAATGCATGCTATAGGCCCCGAAACCCAAGATTAGGCACATGAAATGACTTACATCCATACAAAGCATGCATAATTTGAACATGGAGTATGAAGACAGGAGCAAGACAGCCCTAAAAAAAGCATTTTTACAGTTCAAAGCATGGCCAAACAGTGAGCATAGATAGGGCAAAATCAGCATGCAAAAATGGCTCCGCAAGAGGGGACAATGAGGCAAGTGGTAGATGCAAAGCCCAAACAGAAAAAGACCCTTCTACAACACTGAAGAGGGACCAAAAATATGATGTTTTGCAGTAGATGACAAGCCCCAAATCAGTATACAAACATGCTCAAAATGCAATGCAAGATTAAGGTCACAAGAAGGCTATAACACAAAGTATACAAAATATTCATCAAACAGCCAAAGACCCTTAATGAATCATGACAAGGGGGTCAAAATATGGCCACTCTCAGCTCTGATCATGGCCGAAAAACAGAAGCAAGATAAGCTAACAAAACATGCAAAAATAGGGACCAAAGAGGGGTACAATGGTAAGTGATACATGGAGGTCCCAAACAGTGTTGAGCCCTTCTTCAATGTTGAATAAGGGCTCAAAATAAGCCTATTCTCAGTTCACATCATGCTCCAAAACAGATTACTCATAGGCCAAAAATACTACTCAAGAAAATGGCATACAAAGGGATAATGAAGGAAGTGCAAGATGGGGGTCCCAAACAGGGTAATACCCTTAATGAAAGATGAAATAGAGCTCAAAAAAATGCCACTTTCAGTTTTGGTCGGAGCTCAAAGATGCTTGCAAGCAAGGCTTAGAAATAAAACAAAGAAAGACTAGTTTAAGGGAAATAGATACTTACCCTTGAAGAACAAGTCTTTAGCAACCTTTTGGTCCAAACATCTGAGCTTCTAGCCTCTGAAGATCAGCCTCAAGGTTTTTGAATGGATGATGGTGGTGTTGTGCTAGGGGTTGTAGTGCAATAGGCCAAGAACTATGGAGTTTTGAAGGCAAAGGAATGAGATATAGAGAGAGATGGAGGGTTGTATGTATGTATATCAGATATATATCTATATATCTCTGGTTTTTTTGTTCAACCAACCAACCCCTTACAATGGAGGAGGTGTGATGCTTATATAGGCCAAGCAAAGCCAAGAAACTTAATGGCTAAGCTAAAGAGAAAGGGTGAAGGGGGCCAGGAGGTTCAAGGCTTCTAGAGGAAGCCAATACAGCTGGCCAAACTTCTCCAAGAAGCTTGGCCAAAGGGTCAACCTTCTAGAAGAGGTTTAGGGCCAAAAGGGTGGAAAGGTGCAAAACAACCACACATGTGCATGGGGGGTCGGGTCTGTGCACTCCAGCTGGCACAGCTGGCATGCACCATGCCTGCAAGAGTCAAAAGGGTCAAACCGGCCAAGAAAAAGGGTCCATCGGCCAAATAAATGGCCGGTCGGCACAATAAATGGCCGGCCTGCAATCTTTTCTGGCCGGTCGGATAAATGGAGTGCCGGTGGGTGGCCGATGAGGTCAAAAAGTGCCAGTGGATGTCCAGATTGAAGCCCGGAAGTTAGATTTCCAATGGAGCAAACCTTGCATTAAATTCCTCCTGTGCAAAAAGTTATGCCCATTTTGGTGAAGCCGCGCAGATTCGATCCAACCGGGAGGATGCCCAACTTCAACTGATCATATCTCCCCCACCCGGACTTGCTTTAAGAGATTCTTGAATGAAAAATGAAGCCCCGGAAGTAAGCTTTCCGAAGGTGGTGGCCCCATAGCTAAACTCCAAGTGTACAGACAAATAAGCCCGATTCAGCGAGGGCTGCTCGACCCTCTTCTACCCGGATTCATGCTGAACTTCTCCCAAACTAGTTTTCTCCTCTCCTTTTCCTCTTTTCTTCAACTTCAAACCCCCAAGTAAAGTGTTTTGAAAGATCTTTCAAAGATTTCAATCTCTCTTTCATTGATCTCCACTTTGTCCTTGCTCGATTTATCGAAAAGCGTACCATTTACCGAAATGCGAGCGTCGGAACATCGTGGGAATTTTATTTCAAAAATGTTTTGAAAGAGAGGATTTTAAGGTCTAAAAACCATTCAAAATAGCTTTGGTCCAAAATGGGGTGTGAAGTTGAGATTTGTCTCTCTCCTTGCCGAAGAAATTGAACCTGTGCCCTGCACACCTTTCTCCAACAAGTAAACCATTAGCAACGCCCAAGTCTTAAGGGCGGTCAAAAATGGAGTGTCTACAGCAGTGAGTCGGGTCAGCCAATGCATCGTGATCTCGCCTATCCAAGGGCTTTCAGATGGGTCAAGGGCAGAGGCAATCTCACTAGTAGGCCCAATCAGGTCAGGCATCTAGAGCAGTACACAGGGCCACATTCTGTGCAATCTGTGCAGCAAGCCTATGTTCCAAGAGGCAACCTAGGAGAGCAGAGGCCACAGGGAAAAGTGTATGACATCACCGCATTAGTGCAGTCTTCAAGACCATTCGTTCTGACTACCTTATTTTCAACACTTGGGCAAGTGTATTGATAGATACCGGGGCATCTCACTCATTTATGGCATCGATATTTGCGTCCATTTTGGGTTTAGAAAGTGAGCTACTAAAGTCTTCGCTTATGGTAGAGTCACTTGTTGGGGGTAAGACTGTCTTGAATCAGGGATGTCGCGGGTGTGTAATTGAGGATGCAGATCGTAGACTTCTATTTAGCTTTGTGTTATTAGATATGTTTGGATTTGATGTCATTCTCGCATGGATTGGTTGTCTTCCTAGCGTGCCATCATAGACTGCTACTGTAGAAGAGTTACTGTATGCACGTCGAGTGGTGATTGTTTCTCTTTCCTAAGGGTAGAACCTATAGATTGTTGCCGCCATTGTATGACCCACGTGGTCCGAGGCTAACTTAGCTCTCTCCTAGCATTCTTCTGAGATGATGGGAGTGGTAGGGTTCGAGATGTGTTTCTTAGAGTGGTTTGTGAATACTCAGATGTTTTTCCGGAGGATCTCATCAAATTATTGCCTCATTGGGAGGTTGCGTTTTCTATAGACTTAGTATTGGGCACGACACCTATCTCCATGTCACCGTATAGGTTTGCGCCAGTTGAGTTAGTTATCCTGAAGGAACAATTACAAGAGTTGCTGAGTAAGGGCTTCATACGCCTTAGCATCTCGCCATAAGGAGCTCCGGCCTTGTTTGTTTAAAAGAATGATGACTTGTTGAGATTGTGTATACATTATCACAAATTGAATCGAGTTATGGTTAAGAATAAGTATCCCTTGCCTAGAATAGATGGCCTTTTTGATCAACTCAAAGGTTCACATTGTTTTTCAAAGATAGATTTGAGGTCGGGTTACCATCAGCTACGAGTCCGGGCTAAGGATATTCTTAAGACGACCTTTCGTACTAGATATGGTAATTATGAGTTTCTAGTTATGCCTTTTGGGTTGACCAACACGCCTGCTTTATTCATGAACCTGATGAATTGAATCTTCTCGAAAGTTTTTTGACCAATTTGTAGTCGTCTTTGTAGACGACATTTTCATTTATTCATCTTATAAGGAGGAGTACATGGTGGTACCTCCGTATTGTCCTACAACTCCTTAGAGAACATCATTTGTATGCGAAGTTTGAAAAGTGTGAGTTTTGGCTTTTAGAAGTGAAGTTTTTTTGGGCCATGTAGTTTCCGGAGATGGGGTTACAGTGGACTCTTCCAAAATTAAGGCTATACGGAATTGGGATTAACCTAAAAACGGTTTTGAAATCTATAGTTTCCTAGGTTTAGCTGGGTACTACTATCGCTTTGTAAGGAACTTCTCTTCTATAGCATCACCTTTGACTAGATTGACTCGTAAGGGGGTGAAATTTGTTTGGAGTGAAGCTTGTGAGAAATCCTTTCAGAAACTAAAGCTTAGGTTGACTACCACTCCTATTCTTATTGTACCGGAACATGGCTTGGGTATACGGTGTATTGTGATGCTTCTAAGGAAGGGTTGGGGTGTGTTTTGACGCAAGAGGGTAGGGTGGTAGCATACGGTTCTCGATAACTAAAAACTCATGAGAGAAATTACTCGACCTATGACCTAGAGCTACCACTATCATATTTTCTTTGAAACTTTGGAGACACTATTTTTATGGTGAAAATTTTAAAGTATTCTCTTATCATAAGAGTCTTAAGTACCTATTTTCTTAGAAAGATTTGAACTTGCGTCAACAGAGATAGATGGAGTTTATGGAAGATTACGACTTTGAATTACACTATCATCTCGAGAAGGCCAACGTATACTGGCGAGTTTGACTTACAACTTTGCAAGTTCACTATTATCGCATAACTACACTTGTTACAAGAGAAGTAGAAACACAATAGGGTGACCTGGAAGTGGAGACTATTCGGGAAGATAAGGGTCTAAATGTCTATGCCGATGCCAGTGTCCATTATTTTGACCGATTGTTTGTGTCTGAGCCTATTAGAGATGAAGTTCTTCGATAATTCTACCACTCTCGCCTTGCGGTGCATCTATGAGGCACTAAAATGTACCATGACCTTAGCTATCAATTTTGGTAGCCTCATTTGTGTCTAAGTGCCTAACCTATCAACAAGTCAAGGTCGAACATCAAAAACTCACGGGATTATTACAACCTCTACCGATTGTCAAGTGGAAGTGGGAACATGTCAACATGGACTTCGTTACACGCTTTCTTAGAACACAAAAGGGTAATGATGTGACATGGGTGATTGTAGATCGACTCACCAAATAAGCCCATTTTCTTGCCATAAGTGTGGCAGATTCTATTAAATATTTAGCTGAACTTTACATTTGTGAAATCATTCAACTCCATGGAGTTCCTACGAGTATAGTGTCTGATAGAGATTCTCGTTTCCACTGCTAGATTGTGGTAAAGTCTTCAAAGTGCCTTGGGTGATGGACAATCTGAGCGTACCATACAAATCCTAGGAGACATGCTAAGAGCGTGTGTTGTTAGACTTCAAAGGATCTTGGGAGAAATATTTACCTTTAGTTGAGTTTGCTTACAACAATAACTACTAGGTTAGCATTGAGATGACACCTATTGAAGCTCTGAACGGGCGTCCTTGTAGATCACCGGTTTGTTGGGATGAGGTAGGAGAGTCACCTATGCTTGGGTCCAAGTTGGTTTGTGAGACCCCAGAGAAGGTAGCTCTTATTTGGAAGAGATTAGTCACAGCTCAAAGTCGTAAGAAAAGCTTGCCGATCGGAGGTGAAGACTGTTGCCCTTTGAGGCGAGAGACCATGTATTTTTAAAGATCTTACCTAGGAGGGGATTGATGAGGTTTAGTAGAAGCATAAAATTATCTCCCCAATTTATTGGCCCTTTTAACTTCATAGAACGAATATGAGAAGTTGCGTATCATCTTACCTTACCATCACAACTCTCCGGAGTGCATAATATGTTCCACATGTCAATGTTTCGCAAGTATGAGCTTGATCCTTTCCATGTGTTAGATTTGATAAATATTGAGGTTGATGAGGATACGTCTTATGAGGAAAGACGAATTCAAACTCTAGATATCTGGGAGCAAGTATTGAGGGGTAAGACCATTCCATTGTTGTGGCATCATTACGGTGTTGAGGAAGCGACGCGGGAGCGTGAATCGTAGATCTGTGAGAAATACCCGAATTATGTATCCACTTGAAGTGTTTTTTCTTTAATATGTGGTAAACCGACTATAACCTATACTCTCTCCTTTATTTACCTTATTTTGCTACTAAAAATTATCCGTTTACTATTTGGGGATTGTTAGGAATGGATGATTAATGTGTTATTATCATATCATTGATGTTGTGTTCGGATTGGCATTATTTCGTGGGCTCAAATCCTTAAGGGGAGAAATTGTGACAATTTGTTTCAGGTGACTACTCGAGCGGTGGAAAAACCGCTCCAATGGAGATAAGGTGCTCCCAATAGTTTATTTTGCAAGCCGAGAGACCGCTCGAGCGAACAAGTGGTCGCTCGAGCGAAGATGAGGGGTTCCCAGTATCTCGTTTTGTAGGTAGAGATACTAAGAGACCTCATTCACCGCTCGAGCAGTGAAAAGATTGTTCGAGTGGTCTGCGTGATTTCAACAACTTAAAAAGTCACATTTTAGATAATTTCTTCACTTTTCCTTTTCTCTCTTCTTTCCTCTCTCTCTCTCTCTCTCTCTCTCTCTCTCTCTCTAATTCTAAAAAACCCTAGGTTTCTCTTTCTAAATGTCTCTCATTTTACCAAGATCCAAGCCTAAACCGCTTATAAGAAGTGGAGTATACATAAAGACCTTGTATTCTACCGATTGGATTTCAATTCTACGAAGGATTCTTTTTTTAAAGTCTAGCTTTCTTGCTCTTTGCTTGAGGTAGAGTTACTTTTAACTTAGTATCTCTTATTGTGAGGATGTTTATATGGTATTGTTGTGACCATGACACTTTATGTCGATGAATGATTATAAATTGAGTTTATGTTTAACAAAAAAGGGGTTTTATCCAAATTGTAACAAGATTTCAAATAAACTCTTATGAATTATTAGTATTGATGTTGAGAACTATCACATATATGAAGAGGGTGTAAAAGCCCTAAATTTATTAGAAACCCTAATTGATTTTGATAAAAAATGAGATTTGGAAGGAATTGACTTTCAAATCTTGAAATTTAATAGACATTACATATAAATAAGTGGATAACTAGATTTTGGAGTACATTGTATGGTGTATTGGGAATTGTGGAATTGAAAATTGTTAATCCATGTATTGTGTATTTCACTATTCATCCCATGTATTTATGAATGCTTTGTGACTTTGAAGGTGGTACAAAGAGGGAGGTAAATAGTGCATAAGTCCAGATAGGGAGTCGATTTTTAAGAACAATGCATTGTGTTGGTATCCGCGTAGGGAGTTTAGGTGCCCAAATGCCCTATCTTGAGTTTATCACCGGACGAATGTGAGAAAATGTTTTTGGGTATCCACTGGTCCCGCTGTATAATAGTTGGCAAAAGTGGAAAAACGGACGCTTTTGGTTGCTCATTCCTCACCGTATTAATAGCCGGCAAATGTGGGGATAGTTTTGGTTATAAATCTATTTATACGTAGTATGGGGCTTCTATGAGAGATTCATGACATATTTACCACCTTGGTGTTGAGAAAGGTTTTTAAGTGGAACAATGATGTAATTGTTTTTCTTGTCCTCTTTATTTTTGAATATAAAGGTTAAATTGTGTTTTGGATTATGATAAGGCCATATGGATGTTCAAGTAATTAAATACTCTTTTTAACGTATCTCTACTGGGCATATAACTCATCCCTATATAACATTTTCAGGCATTGGTGATGTGTCACCACCTCAATGAGAAGGAGTAGACTCTTTGTTTTGATTGGAGCACCAAAGCTCAAGGATGTTTAATGTGAAAGCTCAAAGCTTGTTTGTTGAGGATTGTGAGTCCATTTTTGTTGTAACAAGGCCATGCCTTGAATATATATATATATATATATTGTAAGCCATTAAGGCATCTTACTTGTATCTTCTAACTTGTTGAACTATGTCATATGAAAGTGTATCTAATTTGTTGAACACGAAGCTGTAAATGGAAACTTTAGTTCAATGAGAAAGGACCTCATGGGTTAATGATATTATGATGATGATAAGTTTTCGGCTCAACCATGTTTTAATTTATGTTTTACATTTAATTATTATTCAGGGGTGTGACAAGTAATTACATCATTACATATCACAAAATTTAAGAAAATAATACTAATATATTATTAGTATTGATTAAGAGGATTTAAAGATTAACCAATAATATTTTTATGTAGTAATATATGTAGAAGTATAGATATAGATATATAATTCATACTATAACCATTAAAACTAAAAATAATAGTTACATTATTACATGTTTTGAAATCACAAAATTTCATAAAATAATACTAATATATTATCGACAATGATTAAGAGGATTTAAAAAGGATTAATTGTTGAAAAGTCTAAAATAATGAGAGTATAAAGTATTAGATCTAGTGGATATTTTTTATTGGTAAGAAGTTCATTCTTTATGAAAAAGATTTGTGAGAAATCCTTTTATTAATTTTGGAGGATATTTTGTTTTCAATTTTATTCCTTAATTTATCTGTTGACTTTTTTTTATTTGTTGACCTTTTTTTTTCTATCTGTTCAAATTTATATCTATCTATTCAAATTATTTTCTATCTGTTCAAATTTTTTTATCTGTTCAATTTTTTTTAACCTATCTGTTGAATTGTTTATCTATTGAATTTTTATAACCTATTTTTTTTCTATCTATTCAAATTTACATCATTTTTAAACTTTTCTCTCTCTATCTGTTCCTCTTTCCATTTTTATTTTCTCTCTATCTGTTTCTCTCTCTCCACTTCTCTTTTCTCCTATTATCTATTTCTCTCTCTATTTGTTGGAAAAAAAATTTCTATTGAAAATCTATCTGTTGAAAAAGAAAAAAAATCTCTCTATTACAATCATCATCAACAATTTCAACAACAACAATAATCTATTTCATCATCAACAACTACAACTACACACAAGAAAAAACCTCATATCTACAAAAAGAATGACAAAAAAAAAAAATTGAACAAATCTGAATAGATTAGATCTGAGAAATACACACAACAACAACAACAAAAAACTTCGAAAAAATCTAAATAATTAAACAAAATGAAAAGTGTAGGGGTTTTCTGCAACTCTCTCAATATCGCACAATATAGTGCAATTTTCAACTTTGGAGAAAGAGAATAGAGATATCTGCAAAGGAAAAAAAGGGAGAAAAAATTATCATTAGAATGATCAACAACAGCAACAACAAAATTATCTATTTGTTTTATCTATTCAACAACAACAACAATACAGATCTGTTGGTCTGATGATCAATGAAAATTTCTCTGTCATCTGTTAAACTATGACTCTTCTTCATCATCATCATGATTAATGAACATGTTGTCCCCTTCTTCACCTTCCCAGATCCACGGATGAACATGTTCAACAAAACAATGTGTCACGACTCGAACCCGCCCCTAGAGGTTAGGATCATAACCGGTCAATAATCATGAGATTACCTATGGTCTCAGTCAGAAATCAGTCACATTTAATATTAAAATGGGGCTAGAAGCGGAAGCAGAATTAGAAATTTTGTCTAATGAGCTATGCATATATGGCATTACATAAACTTTTCACTATATTAATAACTCACACTAGACAGTCATTTAGGATATCTATATATATACTAAAGTCCAAGATCATTTCAAAACAATCTTAACAGAAACTAAGTCATATCCTTACATACAGACTTGGTCCTGTGGGACCACAAAAGTAAAGAAAGGGAATATCATAAATAAAGCCTTGCACGCGAGACATCCATAGCAGACTCCACGGTATCAAATATCCTTAATGGGTTCACTAGGGCTGAGGCTGGACATCCAGCTGCTCACATACATATATATAAATAAAAAGTGAGCTAACGCCCAGTGAATAATACAAAAGTAAAGCGGTTGAGTGACTGAGCCCCTTTTAATAGATAAGCATTTTACATCAGAACAACCTCGGGTCCAATATGCGACGGAACGACCTTAGGTCTGACATATAGTAGAATATACGGTATGAGTTCAATTGTTACTCAACAGAACGACCTTAGGCCCAATAGTGTACAGAATGACTGCAAGTCCAACAGTTAACAAACTTACAAATTGGATTCAGTTATCTTTTATCAGAATGACCTTGGGTCTAATCATTTACAGTCGTATAATGGCCAATCAATTATTGCAATTGCATATACGCCATTCAAACTAGTCAGAGATTCGGTCATATCATATCAGTCAATCAGTCTTATTGGAGATTCAGAACGACCTTGGGTCCACTTTATCAGATACACAAATGGCCTTAAGCACAATTCATATAATTCGAGTGACTTCGCTTCATTATTCAGATATATATACAAAATGACCTTAGGTCCACTATTCATGTTTACGTCATGTCATTCACTTGTATAGATAATATTCTCATTAATATCATATTGTTCAGACAGAAGATGGTAACTCATTTACACTTATCAAATCATAGGTTCAGAAAAGCTTAACACATGTAAATAATCAGAAAATAGAGTATAAGTAAAATATCTTTACTAAAATATTACTCACAGTGTTTAGTCGGTTGATTTGTCCTCGTGGTTGACCTTAGAGTCTTCAATTCTCATAATTCTAGCAAGAACTTGAGTTATCTTCTTCAATTCCTCAATCCCTTTAGCCAACGTTCAAGTTTTCATGCCCTTACTTTTGAATTCTCACTTCTCTCTCTATATGTGGTATTTCCCAGCCAAGTGTTGAAAATGGACTCAAAATTATAAGCCTAGGCACTTACTTAACATATATATATAAGGTTATTAACTTAACTTAATTAAACATGCTTAAGGTTAGTTAATCTCATTTAGTTTTAATCAATTTACTCTAATTAATTTGATCCGAATCAATTTTTAATTAAATTTTACCGTAGGCTCTAACAATTGTGCTAATCATAATGATACAGTCAATTTCGGTTTCTGTTGCCTCTACGGCCCTCCATTTCATATTATAACAGAATATCGTACAGATATCTCTACATTGGAGATATATGAATTCAAAAACACATATAATCACATGATTGGCGTCCAAATTCACATTAAGCACACAATTGCAAATATAACGAAGGATTAACAGTACAATGCGAAACGGGGTTGTCATATTCTTCCCCCCTTCAGGAAGTTTGGTCCTCCAAACTTATGTTATCTTTCGTTGGGAACAAACGTGGGTAGTGTTGTCGCATCTCATCTTCTTTCTTCCATGTGGCTTCGCTTCTATAATGCTCTTTCCATTCCACTTTCACCATTGGAATGGATTTGTTTCTCAGTTGTTTCACTTGTCAGTCAATGATCTGTTCTGGCCATTCTTTATATTCCATATTCTCATTAAATGCTATCCAGTGATAGTCTATAACATGAAATGGATCCCAGAGGTAGCCCCTCAACATGGACACATAGAACATGTTGTGCATTTGTTCTATACCCGACGATAAAGCAACCCTATAGGCAACGAGACCAAGTCTCTCTAGAATTTGGAATGGTTCGATATAATGGGGTGACAACTTGCCATTCTTATCGAATCTCAACTGGCCTTCCATTGGAATTACACAGATGAACACATGATCACCAGTTTCATATTCAAGAGGCCTTCTTCTAATATCTGCATAACTTTTTTGTCGGCTTTGAGCTGTCTTGAGTCTTTGTTGAATCATTTGAATCTTTTTGGTGGTAGTTTGCACAATTTCAAGCCCAAGCAAAACTCTATCCCCGGCTTCTATCTAACATATCGGTGATCTACATTTTCTGCCATATAAGGCTTCATACTTTGCCATGCCAATGTTGGAATGAAAGCTGTTATTATACGCAAAATCTGTCAATGGTAAGTAATCTTCTCAATTTCCCTGAAAATCTAACGCACACATTCTGAGTATATTTTCGAAAGTCTGTATAGTTCGTTCTGATTGTCCATCAGTTTGTGGATGGAATGCAATACTAAATCTCAATTCTATTCCTATTGCTCTCTGTAGGTTTTTCCAGAATCTTGACACAAATTTCGGATCTCTATCCGACATAATAAATACCAGCACCCCATGTAAACGGACAATTTCATCAACGTAAATGGTAGCCAATCTATATGCATCATAAGTGGTTCGAACAGGAAAAAAATGTGCAGATTTAGTCAGCCTATCAACTATGACCTAGATGGAATTCATACCTCTTGGGGTTCGAAGCAGTCCAACAATAAAGTTCATGGTAATATATTCCCATTTCCATTAGAAAATAGGAAGAGGTTGAAGTAGACTTGCCGGTTTCTGGTGCTCGTCTTTAACTTACTGGCATTTAAGACATTTAGACACATATTCTACAATTTCTTTCTTCATTTTAGGCCACCAATAGCTTTATTTCAAATCCTAATACATCTTGCTATTGCCTGGATGCATTACAAACATTGACTTGTGGGCTTTATCTAGAATTCTCTTCTTTAAACTAGAGATGTTTGGAACACACAATCTATTTTGGAATTTCAACACTTCATTCTCCACACTAAACCCCGGTCTCAGATGCATTTCAAACTCATCAATTATTTTCTTGAGGGACTCATCCTCCATTTGTTTCTATTTGATCTCATCAATTATTGTTAGTTTAAAATGGTAGCTATCAATCCGCCCTACTCATGTAATACTACTTTAATCTTGGATTTCTCAAAATCTTTTAGTAATTCTTCTTGTTCACTAAGTAAACAAGCTAAGTTCCCCGTTGACTTTCTATTCAAAGCATCGACTACAGTGTTGGCTTTACTTGGGTGATACTAAATTTGAAGATCGTAGTCTTTTATCAGTTTGAGCCATCTTCTCTGTCGTATGTTCAACTCTTTTTGGGCAAAGAAGTACTTCAAGCTTTTGTGATCCGTTTAAACTTCACATTTTTCCCTATACAAGTAATGCTGCTAAATTTTCAAAGCGAACACTACTGCGGCCAATTCCAGGTCATGCGTCGAGTAGTTCTTTTCATGTGGTCTCAATTGTCGGGAGGCATAAGCAATTACTCTTCCATTTTGCATTAACACACAACCCAAACCCTTGTAAGAAGCATCACTAAATGTCACAAAATTTTTCGTACCTAAAAGCAATGTCAATACTAGTGCAATAGTCAATCTCGTTTTAAGTTCTCGGAATGCAGATTCCCTTTCATCATTCTATTCAAACAGTTGTCCCTTGCGTGTAAGTTGGGTGAGCGGTAAAGCTATCTTGGAGAAGCCTTTTATAAACTGTCTGTAATACCCAGCTAAGCCCGTGAAATTATAGACTTCCGTTACATTTGTCGGTGAAGGCTAGTTAACAATTGCCTCTATCTTTTATGGATCTACAGAAATATCATCTATGTTGATGACATGCCCTAAGAAGACAACCTCATCCAACCAAAATTCATATTTCTTCAATTTAACAAATAATTTCTTTTCTCTAAGTGTTTGTAAAACAGTTCTCAGATGTTGTTCACGTTTAATTCTACTCTTTGAATATATCAGAATAGCATCAATAAAAACCACAACAAACTCATCAAGGTAGGATTTAAAAATTCGGTTCATAAGATCCATAAATGTTACAGGAGCATTAGTCACTCCAAATGGCATAACAAAAAATTTATAATGTCCATATATTGTTCTAAATGCGATTTTCTCAACATCTTATGCTTTCACCTTCAGCTAGTAGTATCTGGATCTCAAATCGATCTTTGAAAACACTTGTGAATCCTGCAACTGGTCAAATAAATTATCAATTTAGGGTAATGAATATTTATTCTTGATTGTTACCTTGTTCAGCTCCCCGTAATCAATTAAGGTCCCATATTTCTTTTCACAAACAATACTGGTGCACTCTAAGGCAAAGTACTTGGTCTAATAAAACCCTTATCAAGCAAGTCTTGCAACTGCTCTTTCAATTCTTTCATTTCAGTAGTAGACATTCTCTAAGGGGTTTTTGAGATAGGTTGGGTGCCTGGTACAACATCAATGGTAAACTCTATTTCTCTGTCAACCAATTCCCTTGGCAGTTCATCAAGAAATATATCCGAAAAGTCTCTAACAACAGGAATACTTTCTAATTCAACATTCATAGATTGCTTAGTCAAGATACCATACAAGTAACCCTGACACCCTTTCTTAAGAAGTTTACATGCTCTCATTGCTGAAATTAGATAAGGTGAAGGCATTACACCATTACCAACAAATTCAAATTCATCATGTCCCGGTGATCTAAACATAACCCATTTTGTTACATAGTCAATAGTAACACAGTACTTAGACAACCAGTCCATTTCCATAATTACATCAAAGTGTCTAATATCCAAAGGTAACAAATCTATACATAAGGTAACATTGCCAATATACATATCAAAAACACGGTACACAGATGTACATAACAGAGACTCTCCAGATGGAGCAGATACATACAATAGGTATGGCAATGATTCTAAGGGTCTATTTAATCTAAATGCAAATGTAGTAGACACAAAGGAATGTGTGGATCCGAAATCCATTAACACAAAAGCATCTTGATTATATATAGAGATAGTACTTGAGACAACGGCTTCAGTATTCTATAGGTCAACTGGGATGAGTACAAAGACTCTCCCTTGCCTCAATGTGTCTTTGGTAGTGGTAGGTCTCACGGTGTTCCTTGGTACATGGATAGATCCAGTTGAGCTAGCGGATGGTCTTCCACCTATTTGGTCATTCGGAGGACATTTTTTAACCAAATGCCCAGTTTTGCCCACCGAAAACACACCCCAGATGTGTGGTAACAAACTCCCTGGTGTTTTCTACCATAGATGTTACATGTTGGTGCAAAGTCCCTTGAAGCACTAGAACTCGATGAACCCGTATTTTGCTTCTTAAACATCTTTTTCTTCGAAAAGAAGCCTTGCCTCTTGCCTTTCCATTCAGACAGTTTATTTTGATTGGCCATATTAGTTTCTGACATTAAAGCCCGGTCTAACACATCAACATAAGTAGGCAATTTCAGTACATTCACCCTTTCCAGGATATCGTTATGGAGACTGCCCTCAAATTTTCTCGCCTTTTTATAGTCGGTGTCAATCATATTCAGTGCAAACCTAGCCAGTTCAGTAAACTTGGCCTTATATTCAACTACAATCATATTGCCTTACTTCAACCCCTCAAATTTAAACACCTTTCTATCATGGACACACTGTGAAAAATATTTATCATAAAAGAGCTCAAGAAACCGTGTCTAGCCTATGCCCTTGTTGTCATTACGAATTAGCATCCACCACCTTCTTGCTTCATCCTCCAGTGCAAAGGTGGCCAACTGTACGTTCTGTGTTTCAAGGCATGGAAATACTTCAAATAATTTTTCAATACCGTGGACCCAAGCTTCTGCATTCAATGGATCCACTCCCTTGTGAAAACAGTGGTGACTTCATTTTCTTAAACTCTTTAGTGAGAGCTATTGTTCGGTCATCATTTTGTAAGTCGTGCACAGGTTGTACCGGAGGTGAGGGTAGCGATTGTTGCCACTGTTGTTGTTGCCTTAGTATTTCTGCCATGTCCTATATCAGTCTTTCCATTCAGTCTAGCCTGGCAGTAGAAGATTCTTCTATTTCGTTGGATCTTGTTCTTACCATTATATGATGAGACTTACATTAAATTTCATACAAAAATAAGGTACACATTATACACAGACAGAAAGAGCACGCATATACAGATAGGCAACAGTGCATATGTCATGTAGTCACATATTTCAGAACACTTTAGCATATTCTTAATGCATTCAAGAATATATTTATCACATGAATGCAACTTAAGTCTTTTCTAGACACTCTATTGTTCATTTGGACAAGTATGTGAGTTATTACTCATACTTTGATACCACTCTGTTGCGACCCGAACCCGCCGCTAGAGGTTAGGATCATAATCGACCAGTAATCATGAGATTACCTACGACCTCAGTCAGAAATTAGTCACATTTAATATTGAAATGGGCCAAAAGTGGAAGCAGAATTAGAAATTTTGTCCAATGAGCTGTGCATATATGGCATTACACAAACTTTTCACAATATACTAATAACTTACATTAGACAATCATTTAAGATATCTATATATATATACATAAGTCAAGGATCATTTTGAAAGAATCTTAATAGAAACTAAGTCATAGCCTTAGATACAAACTTGGTCCTACGGGACCACAAAACTAAAGAAAAGGAAAATCATAAACAAAGCCTCGCACGTGAAATGTCCATAGCATGCTCCACGGTATCAGATATCCTTAACAGGTTCACTAGGGCTGAGGTTGGACATCCTGCTGCTCACCTACATACATATAAATAAAGAGTGAGCTAACGTTCAATGAATAATACCAAAGTAAAAGGGTTGAGTGACTGAGTCCTTTTTAACAAATAAGCATTTTACATCAGAACGACCTCAGGTCCAATATGCGACAGAACGACTTTAGGTCCAACAGATAGCAGAATATACAGTATGAGTTCAATCATTAGTCAATAGAACGACCTTGGGCCCAACAATGTACAGAATGACTGTAGGTCCAATAGTTAACAGACTCACCGATCGGATTCAGTTATCTCTTACCAAAACGATCTTGGGTCCAATCATTTACAGTAATATAATGGCCAATCAATTATTGCAATTGCATATCTGTCATTCAAACTAGTCAAAATTTCAATTATATCATATCAGTCAATCAGTCTTATCCGAGATCCAGAATGACCTTGGGTCCACTTTATCATATACACAAATGGCCTTAGGCCCAATTTAGATATTTCGAGCGACTTTGCTCCATTATTCAGATATATATATATAGAATGACCTTAGGTCCACTGTTCATGTTTATGTCATGTCATTCACTTGTACAGATAATATTCTCATTAAGATCATATTGTTCAAACAGAAGATGGTAACTCATTCACACTTATCAAATCATAGGTTTAGAAAAGTTTACCACATGTGAACAGTCAAAAAATAGAGTATAAGTAAAATATCTTTACTAAGATATTATTCACAGTGTTCAGTCGCTTGATTTGTCCTCGCAGTTGACCCTAGAGTTTTCAATTCTCCTAATTCTAGCAAGAACTTGAGTTATCTTCTTCAATTCCTCAATCCCCTAAGCCAATCTTCAAGTTTTCCTCTCCTTAGTCTTGAGTTCTTACTTCTCTCTCTCTCTAAATGGTATTTTCTAGCCAAATGTTGAAGATAGACTCAAAATTATAAGCCTTAGGCACTTACTTAACATATATATATATAATGTCATTAACTTAACTTAATTAAACATGCTTAGGTTAGTTAATCTCATTCAGTTTTAATCAATTTAATCTGAATCAATTTGTAATTAAGGGTTGGTTTGGGATGTCCTAAAAAAGTGCACTTTTTGACTTATTGGTGGGTTTGGGTTGGGTTTGGGTTGGGTTTGATGTGATGTGTTAGAGAGGTGATGTGATTTAAATAAGATGATGTGACTTAAATAAGATAGTGACTTTTTGACTTTTTGGCTTATTTAGGTTATGCCAAACTAGCCCTAAATTTCACTGTAGGCTCTAACAATTATGTTAATCATAATGATACAGTTAATTTTGATTTTTGTCACTTCTACGACCCTCAATTTCATATTATAACAAAATATAGTACAAATATCTCTACAATAGACAGATATGAATTCAAAAACACATATAATCACATGATTTGCATCCAAATTCACATTAAACACATAATCATAAATATAACTAAAGATTAACAGTACAATGCAGAACGGGGTTGTCATACAACGAAATTAAAGTTATTTGTATATAAATACATAATTACATGTATGGACAAATATATTATCAATACAAATTACTACTTGATCTCAACTATCAAAATCTACAGATCCATCAATAAACAAGAACACTGAAGACAATGAAAATCCAATAGCCCAACTTCAAATCTAGGACAAATCAGAGAACTAGGATAAATTTCTACAACTCTACAAACAATACACAAATCAGATGAACACAAATTAGAGAACATGAAAATCAGGATATATATAAATAACTCTGGATTCATTGAATAACGTAGAATATATTAATAGTCGAGACCTAGGCAACTAGTGATGCCGAATCAGCGGTCTCCGCCCTTCGATCGTCCATTCGGAGTGGATTCATTGTAAAAGCGGAAGAGGAAAGACAGTCAGTGACGGCGCAGCAGAAAGGCTTCAACCGCTTCTTCAAAGACGAAGATCTCAACCTAGAACCACTGCTCAACAAGAACCTCGAACTCAGAGGGCTTCGGGAAGAGAGAGAAAGAGGGATATGAAGATCAAAACATACTGCTCCTATAATACCTATCCAATACCGGTGGCAACGACAGCAAGTGAGACAGATTGGGAGTTGGGCCCCCCGATGGTGGAGGATAATGAAGATGAGTACGATTTACCTGAGAAGAAAGAGAGTGAGTGCGACCACGGAGATCAGAAGAGTTGTTAGAGAAGAGCAACAGTCGATGGGAACCACAAGAGTGGCAGCCAGCGGCAATCAAACCGTTCGTCGCCTCTGATGGAGATAGATAGAGGAGTCAATTAGAGAGAGAGATAGAGAATTAGATCTATGAGGAAAGAGAGGGGGTTTGAAGACAGAGATACACGTGTGATCTAAATATATGGATGGTTTGGTCTTTTTGTAAAAAGATGTCCTTATTAACAAAGTAATTTGATGCCTGGACTTTTAGACTGAAGAAATTCAAAATTAGATTTATCAACCGAAAGTCCACTTAAAAATTATCTCAATTTATGTAAATTAAATTTTAGATTAATCATAAAATGACGTGTATTTTAATTGTTAAAAAATTCAAAAAATATGAGAAAATTATATTTGAAATTTTTTATCTCAAATAGAGCACAACGTTTATAAAATTGCTATAAAATATTTTTTTGTAACATTATTTTATATCATATAATAGATTGAAAATAGAGCATTCTCTCCAATAGTCCAAATCTAAATTTCTTATGTCCAAAGGTCAAGGCGTGAAATTATTATGTCCATAAAGACATACTTTAGCACAATGACTAAACTACCCCCATATATTTAAAACCACTAGGGATGGCAATTTGAACCCAACTCGATGGGAACCCAGCCTCCCAACCCCGATTACAATGGGTTTTTTCCCAAAAATACCCCCGATGGGCCAGAGATGGTATTCAAAAATGAATCCCCAACAATTTTCGAGCCGGGGACAGTGATACGTTCTCCAACCTGTCCTTGTCCCCATCTCCGTTTCCTCCGAACTGAAATTACTATTATACCCCTCTATCTATTCATATATATACCCCTCTATTATACCTCTCTCTCTCTCTCTCTTTTCTCTCTCTACAGCGACGCAGTCACCGTTGCCTCATCCTCTATGCCATCGCTACTGCTGCGATGCCAGAGTTACCAAACCTCCATACTCTAGCGTCGGTTCCCTCCACCACGACAAATCTGAGCAGATATGAACAGAAGTTACAGACGTTGCCAGTGTTGATTCACTTTTTCTCACACCTCGCGTCGTCTTCCCCCGCCATCTATCGCCGCCGACATACCGCATAATCTCTTTACTCAGATCTCACTCAGTCTCTCTCTCTTTTTATGGCATACACAAATCTCAGATCTGTTTGATAACACACAGAGATTTCAGATTTGTGTTGATGATACACATTCAGATCTCATGTATGGATGTATGTTTATATGTATGTGTGTGTGTCTCTATCTGTCTCTTTATATATATTTTTTGGTAGTTGTGTATGTGTATGTTTATGTGTAATTATAGTTATTTTGGTTCTTGATGTTGATTTTGATGATGTTGTTGTTGATGATGTTAATGTTGATGAAAATGAAACAGATCGGGGATGATGTTGTTGTTGGTGCTATTTGGTACAGTTTTGTGCAGCTTATTGTAAGTTAAAAACTGATAATCAGAAACCAGAAACCAAAAGCACCCATTCTCTAGCTTCTAAATAATCAGCTTATTTAAGTTATTTTTGTCTAAAAGGCTATAAGCAGATGTTGTACTAAACAGTCTGACACAGATTCCCAAATCAAAATAAGCTATAATCACCCCATATAATCCATACTAAACACCCCTGTTGATGATTTTGTTGTTTTTGTACGGGGATTTTTCAGGGTCGTGAAAACCTAATTCCCGTTAGGGGGCAGGGACGGGGAATTTTATACCTTCGGGGATCGGGGATGGGAAGTGTAATCCCTAGCCCCGCTTCGACCCGACCTATTACCATTCCTAAAAACCACACATCTTTCTATTTTACCATCAATCCTATCTCTTTCTCTCTCTCTCTCTCTCTCTCTAAATAACCTATCTCTCTCTATTTGTTGGGTCTCCTCTCTCTTGATTGTGTTTCTCTCTTTTATTTCTTTCTTATAAGCATCATTGATCTCTAGTGTAGGAAGTTCCCACCACCAACGCCCCTTTCAATCCATCATCCGATCTTGCTACGGGGCTCGTAGGGTTGGGAAGTACTCAACAATGGCATAGAGAAGGGCAGCGTTTTAGATTGCGTCGTATTTCTTGCAAATCTCATCTCTCTAATTTTGCTTCTGTTTTTCTCAACGCCGTTGACGAGTTGGTATTGGCGATCCGAGACTGGATCCCCATGGCCGGAGATAAGCGCAGTGCCCTATTTATAAAAGCTTAACAAAACAAAGTTTCTCTCTCTTTGCAAAACTCACTCAACTATTCTCCATACAGCATTATCTCCAGAAATCTTCATCTACAATCTCCACTCCTTCCAATCTCAACTCATAGGTTTGATTTTTTTAGATCTATACTTTGATTCATTTTTTCTCTTCAATTATATCGTTTGATCTACTGAGAT
This sequence comes from Camellia granthamiana, assembly GCA_036172215.1. Taxonomy (NCBI): domain Eukaryota; kingdom Viridiplantae; phylum Streptophyta; class Magnoliopsida; order Ericales; family Theaceae; genus Camellia; species Camellia granthamiana. The sequence continues at coordinate 457,661 of JAXFYN010000151.1, forward strand.
TCGTAGATCTATTGCTATTATTCTCATTTCAATTTCAATTCATTTCTTTTAGGTTTTGATATTGATTTGCCCATCACCGACTGTCTCTACATCGCATTGCCGTTGTCTTCCGACAAGACTATCAATGAGGAAGTCACCAACACCAAGTGGTTTTATGTAACTGATCCTTTTTCAATTGAAATTATAGAGAATGAACAATTTTAGATCTATTGATACATATATATATATATATATGTGTGTGTGTGTGCGCGCGCGCTTACATATAGATGGTATGCACTTTTGGATCTATGCTATGAATTTCCGTGCTCGTGCCATTGGAACTGTATCTGGCTTTTCTAAATCTGTGTTATCTGTTCAAATTTTTTTATTTATTTTGTTGCTGATGATTGCTGTTCAGATCCCTTTTTTTTATTTTTTTTATTTTATTTTTATGATTGTTGTTGTTGTTGTTGTTGTTTGATGACGATGATCATAATGATGAGTTGTTGAATTTGAACAGTTTTGATATGTGATTTGTTGTTGTCGTCAAAGCAGATAGGTTCAAAGATTAAATAGATAAAATATTATTTGTATATTTGTGTATTTTTTTTTTTTTTTTGGGTTGTTGTTGTTGTTGTTGTTGTGTTTGTTGTGTAGATCTGTTGATTATATATATATATATATTTGTTGTTGTTTTTGGTGAGAAAGAATTTCAACAGATAAGAAATCTAGAAATATATTTTTTTTAACAAATCATGAAATTGAACAGATAAAATTTGTACAGACTATATTTCAATAACAAAAGATTTGAACAGATAAATATAATTCAATAAAAAAATTGAACGAGTAATAATATTTGGACATATAGATTTGAACAAATAATAAAATTTGAACAGATAAGAGGAAAAAATTGAATAGATAGATATAAATTTGAATATATAGAAAAAAAAATTTGAACAAATAGATATAAATTTAAACAACTAGTCAAAAAAATGTCAACCAGATAAATAAATAAAAAAAGTCAACAGATAAATTAAAGGATAAAATTGAAAACAAAATATCTTTCAAAACAAACAAAAAATTTCTCATCAAACTATTTCATAAATTGTGGACTTTTCACGAATGAAAAATATTTACTGGACCTAATGTCTTATATCCACCTTAAATTAAATTTATCACTAATTTTCCCTTAAAAATATAAAAATATGATAATTTTTACTAAGTCTACATACTATTAAATTTAATATTCAATGAGTCTGACCATTAAATATGCACCTTATATCTAACACCTGACAAACGTATTCTAACCCATATAATATGGGGAATAAGTAATTCAAAACCAGAGAAAAATAGAACATGAAATGAGAAGTATTTGGTGGCGAAATGGATGATCTCCATAATGGTTGCCACATTATTAGTTCAGTTTAATCCATGTTTGCTCATATGCATATTATTGTATGGTGAGGAAGGTAACAAGAAAGAGTGGGGTGTTTGAGAAGTGGGGTTTTTTTTTGTAGATTTTTTTAGTTGTAAGATATTATTGGAGAAATTTTTTTTTGTGTTTGGAAAGATAGTTGAGTTTTTTTGTGATTGGATGTGATATTTGTGAAAGAAAAAATGAAATGATTATGAGATTTGATGTGATATTTTGTTTGAATTTATTTTTTTAATTTTGTAAAATATTTGTCTTGTAATGAAAAAATAAAAAAAAAAAACCGAAAACCAAGTTCCCAAAGCAATATAGTTACACGCCAGGCTCCAACCTTCTTTCATTTCCAACATGTAGCACAGAAGTTGATAATTCATACACAAATATCATGAATTATGTTGCCTTGGGAGTTTGGAGTTTATTAATTTATTTTCTTTATTTTTTTTTAGGGTGAATTACACTAATGGTCTTTATAGTGTGGATTTCGTGTCACTTTAGTTCTTGACTTTTCAATTGTGACACATTTGATTTTAAATTTTAAATCTTGTTCCAAATAAGGACAATTGAAGATACCATTATTCAATTTCAAAAGCAAAATCGTCAATTTGATAAAATATAAACTAATTTGATAAAAATAAATGCCAAAAAAATATTTTAAAAATTTTAAAAATTATTTCTATCCACCAAAGATAAAATTATGCAAAATTGATAAATATTTTATATTTTAATTTTTTTTTTACCAAATTAGTTTTTAGTATATGTTTGGATGATAATCATGTAATGGGTGATTGTTTTTATTTTCATTAAATTAGTTTCCATTTTTTCAAATTCAAATATGGCAACAACTTTGATATTATTATTAAACCAATCTAATAAATCAAAATTAAAAACATTTCATATATTAAATATATCGATTACATATTAAAAGTCTAATAACTATCAATTACATGATAATTATCTAAAAATATCTGTTAACAACAAATACAACCATCTATTACATGATAACCATCAAAAAACATCAACAAAAACAACCACCCATATTACATGATCACCATCCAAATACATAATAAAAATTAATTTGGTTAAAAAAAATGTGTAAAAGATTTATCAATTTTACATAATTTTATTTTTGGTGGAAATTTTTAAAAGTTTAAAAATATTTTTTTGACATTTATTTTTATAAAATTAGTTTATATTTTATCAAATTAACGATTTTACCCTTGAAATTGAGCAATGGTATTTTCAATTGTCCTTATTATTTGAAACAAGATTTAGAATTTAGGATTAAATGTGTCAAAATTAAAAAATTATAGATCAAAGTGACACGAATCCTAAACTATAGGAACTGTTAGTGTAATTCACTCTTTTTTTAGAGATAAGCTTTCCTCTAGCCTTGATCTGGATCAGTGGATGCTATTTAGGGATATGAAATCCGTTGCTGGTTTTATTTTAATTATTCGAATAATTCATTTTATATAATCTTTTATATATAAAAATTAGGTCAATTCGAAAATCGCATTCTGTTTAATTTTTCATGTTTCACACCAAAAGAAATGATGATCTATTTTTATTTTTTTTAAATAGACTCGTCCTAAATTTTTTAGAGTTAAATGCTATAAAATGATTACGTTAAGATTATTGGAACAATCTAAATTTTTATTTTTATTTTTTTATGGGAATAATATTCTTGATGATTTTAAAAAATAATTGATTCAAATTATTAAAATATGACCAATAATAATCCAATAAGTCTAAACAATACTGTTCAATCTAGATTTTGTACCGAAAAGAAATCTGACTTTTTTTTCATTATGCGTTAGGATACAAATGCAAATGTTGAAGAAAAACAACCACCTCACGTGTTGGTGAAATGAGCCCACCATTGACCATTTAGTAAAAGTGTGAAAGCTTTGGTACTATTTTATTGATTTCATGATAATGATAAGATCATTGACCATTTGGTAAAAGTGTAAAAGCTTTGATAATTAGACTATTTTATTGGTTTCATGATATTGATAAGGACGCCAATTGTCTCAAGGTTTTATTTGGCATGGTTTAAAAAAAATTAAAAAGTTAAAAGATCGCTATTCTATTTAAATCATATCATTTTATTTAAATCAGATCACTTCTCTAATACATCATTTCAAATCTAACTTATATTCAACTCATATTTCATAAAAAATCAAAAAGTAAATTTATTTATATCATCCCAAACTACCCCAAGTCTATATTTATTAGCTATACAATTGAATTGAGCTCATAAGTTTTATCACGTATTGCACTTCAATGATTTAATTTATCATGATTTATTTGTAAATCGTTCATAAATAAATATTAGTTCGATATTTGTAACCATATTTATTATTTTTTTATTTTTCAAAAAATAAATGGTAAACATATTTTTGAAAATTAATTTATTTTTTAAAATAAATGTAATAAAATAATGTGACTTAAATTTATGGAACAATATATTTTTTTTTTCTTTTTTTTTTTTAAATAAATTATTTATAGAGATGTACAAAATAAATATATCAAATTATGGGAGTCGGGTTTTATGAGCTTCACAAGAAATTAATTTTTCCTCTTGTGGCAATACTATATGGTCCTCCAACTTAAAATTCATTGGTTAAAACAATGGACTCAACTAGTCTATCTAGTCAACCATTATAGATTGAAAACAATCTCCCTCCTATCACTACAATCATATCATTTTAAATGTATTTTTATATAAAAGCTCAAGGATAAATTACAGTATACTGAGCGAAGCCTAGGGTGTGATCCAAACATGCTACCACACGAGTAGGGGGTACAACCTATTAGTGTTTCACACTTTTAGGTGGTGGAAAGGGATTTAGTTTTCAAATTATGACTACTTAAGGTTGGAGGCATTTATAGATGTAGATTAGGCAGATTCTATAAATGATAGAAGGTCTACATTTGGTTACTATCTAAAAATAAAAAGTGAGATTACATTTTTCTCTCGTATTATTTTCTTATGTGTTTTCCATTATAATCAATCTTTTTAAGTGAGAATATGAGCATTAAACTAACCCAAACATGCTGTTGACACATACAAGGCTAAAACATGCAAAGCAAAGCAAAAACTTACAAAGCTTTAAACTAACATGATCTACTTCCACCACTGAAATCCACTCCTTTCGCCACCCCAACTACCACCATATGTATTGCCACAGAAAATCTGCACGTTCAACTCTATACCATCCAAACCGGGAGGTGTCTTATGGCTCTCTTGTTTTTTTCTGTTGCTCCTTGAGGATAGGCATCATTTTCTACGCAGTTCCATATCCTCTTGTGCAGCCACACATGTTCAGCTTATGGATACATCCAGCTGCACCCTGAAGCACAGATTTTAATGCAAACGTGCAGAATTTCCATGCAGACGTGCGAATTTCTCATGCAATGTGTAGATGGAGTGTGAAAAATAAAAAATGACAAAAGTGAAAATATGTGGTTGAATCCTTAGGATTAAAATCTAGTCATTTAATTTAATATCCTTAGTTTTCCAATCAACCAAACAAAGCTTGAAAAAAAGAAAGTTGAGAAATATGTACCCCTATACATGAACACGTCGTCATCCTCTCTCGTGTCCATAAACCGATCTAAGAATGCATGCGACCTTCAGCCCGCACTTCCCACAATTTCACAGTTCAATCGCGTGCCACCTGGGCTGTCCGCGACCTGCGCTTACTCCGGCTTACCTAGCCGTAAATGGTTTCTTAATTATGAGATAGTGCTTATCATATATAGAATTGAAGGCGCATTATTTTAAGGAACCCTAATTGAAAAGTACTAACTAACATCACTGTAGACACCCCATTTTTTACTAGCTTTGAGACTTGGACGCTCTCTTTTGAGTTCTCGATGATAAAGGTGGGATGTGCTAATCTTTACCATCCAATGCTTGTTTTGGACAAAACATTTTTTGACCAAAATGGAAACTTCTTTCAAAACAAGTTTTAGTGGTGCAACTCCATACGTTACTGCAATGTTTTGAGGCTTATATTTTCAAAATCAAAACATTGTGTTCTTTCAAACAAACTGAGCAAAGAATGTAGTGAAAGTGAATAGGAGAGATGAAATCCTCTGAAATACCTGTTTCTCCTTTCAATTCAAGCTAACCTGCTCTTGTTGATTCGATGATGTGCCCACTGGTTGCTCAGACACCATATGATGGCTAACTACAAAAGCACTCGACCGATCACCAGGAAGTTCGATCGGCTGAATGTTTAGGGTACAGAACATTTTCAAGAATTTTAGCTTGTTTTGCTTACCTACCACAAATATCTCAGATATTTATGACCTCAGCTCTATATATAGAGTTCGACAACTCATTTCAAAGGGTTGAAAAACTTTCCCAAGCATATGAAAACTTGGGAGTTTCTCATTCTTTTTCTCTTACTTCTTACCTACCACCTTCACCTTTTAATATTAGGCCCTCTATTAAAGCTTGATCCTAAACTCTGGACAAAGGACTTTGGACATTAAAGAGCACACTTAAAAGCTCTTGAGGGACCTTAAAGGAAGTTTGTGAACAAGAAAACATCATCCTCTTTAAGAGGTGAATCCTTAGCATCTTTGATCTTATTCTCTTGTTTTTTATTTTTTCACAGTTCTAGTTTTGTTTTCGTTATGTAATTGTTGTAAGTCCTTATGGATGTGGAGAGAGTAGCCTTAGCCACCCATCCATTGAGTTGATAGCCTTTTCTTTGCTTTCTTGCTTTCCTTGGCTCTAACTATCTAGTTCATATGTATTTTGAACCCTTGTGGATGTGACTGGGAGTAGTATTAGCCATCCATTCACAAGTTCAATGAGTAGAGTAGTTTTTATTGTTATTACACTACTTATCTTCATCTGTCCTATCACTCAAGTGTGTTAATCTATGTATTTCAACTCCTTACTCAATGATAATGAGTGTTAAGGGTTGTTCCATGGGTTGCTTGGGTGATCCATGGGATTTGATGTTGATGAGTGGCTCCTTCCCCTTTTCATTGAATATTTTGGAAGTAAAATAAGAGATTTTGGATCAAAGGAAGTTGAAACCTCCATTCTCAATCATTTGTGAACATAGAAAATGGTGTAACCATCCTTGTTCTATGACTAGATGAAGAGTTTTCTATGAGTTTAATGAGTCTCTTATTTTAATAAGCAAAGCTTCTGCCAAGAAATGATTTGCATTAATCTACGCTCTCCACTTAATAGCATGGATTTGGGTATTAATTTGCCCTTATTCACAAAGAGAAGATGTAGGTTTCTATTTCTTTCTTAGGCTTGAATTTGTTCTTGATTTTGATTCATTGCAAAATATCTATTGCATATATTTGTTTTGTCATTGTTGAGGGCTTGGCATATCCATCTCTTCTCCAAGTGATCTCTGTCAACAGAGGAGGTAGAAGGGGTGAGCATCCTCTAGAAAGTGCCCTTTTAGCTTCTATCATGGAATTCTACACTGACCTATTCCCCAACTGGAGGAGAAATTTGGCCAGTCACTTCTTAATGTGGCCAGCTCAATTTGTGTTTGGTCGGTCATTGTCCTTTAAGAACAGAAAAGACAGTTTCTAGTGAATGCTTCCCTAGGTAGTTCTGGAACACCTAGATTGTTTCTTTTCTTTATTTGGTATAATTTGTTAGATTCAACAGTAATTTGGCTAAATCGATTTATTATTGTAATAATCTCTCCTCCCTTATTTTTTTATTCGAATTGTTGTAATAGTATTCCAACCCCACGTCTTTCTAACGCGTTTATTTACCTTTTTTCGTTACTATATCACGTTTTCTTTATCATGCCTGTATATTTTATTTATTTTTCATGCATGTGGGTCTAAATCATCCGCATTTGTGGGATTTACTATCTTCAAAGATGAATACGTGCATAACCTCATGTCTTGAGATGACACTTATGTCACGTCTTAGTATCTAAACTCCTAGATGCATGTTATGTATGTACTACATTAGTAATTTGTATATAGGATCATGCATATCTATATATATCTGCATGTGTCTTGGGACTAGCCTTGGAGTATTAGGTGAAAATTTTTGAGCTTTAGCATATTGCATGTGTATGTTCCGTATCATATCTGTTATTACATCATGAGGCTAAGTGCTTAAGTGAGACACCTGTTTGAATGCTGGTGGATGGAGGTTGTGTAATTTATTTTAGAGTGTAGATGATTCTTATGCTATGGATTTTGTTCAAGAAAATCTTTTCAAAACACATGAAGTCAAAGCATAACCAAAATTAATGGCACAATCTATAGTGACTCTAGTTTAAACCCGACTCATTTATTGTTTTGGATCTGGGGCTCCTTGTCGTATTTGGTTGTTCATGTCCTTATTCATCTTGTACTTTACTGAGTTTGGCTATTGGAGTATCGTTGTCGTGTTTGGAATAGGTTGGTAACTTGTTTTTCAAAGGAAATTTTGTCCAGATTTTGGCCTCTTTGCTCAAGTGGTCTTTTTGCCGCTCTAGCGGTCCTTGTAAACTCTTAATACTTTTGCAAGTCTACAAAAGTAGTGAGAGGGTGGTGTTTTAGCTCGAGCGGTCCTTCTTGCGCTCAAGCGGTCTTTTGAAACTCTCACTACTTTTATAGGCCTACAAAAGTACTAAAGGGTGGTGTTCTTCACTCGAGCGATCTCACTTGTTTTGTTTGGTTGCTCGAGTGACCATTCCTGCACTCGATCAGTTTGCACGTATATCAAGTTGTAAAAATCACTTTTTAGATCACCTTTTCACTCATCTCTCTCTCTCTCTCTCTCTCTCTCTCTCTCTCTCTCTATCTAAATCTCAAATATCCTCTTCCTCTCTCTAGTTCTTGAATATTTGGCCCAAATATACCTTGATCCACCAATTTCTTCACCCTAGTCTCTTTGTTAAAAAGGTAGAGCTCACTTAGAGTTTCGTTTTGATTGTAACAAAGTTCATTTTCAGTTTCATCAAGTTTCAAGTCTTATTCTTCTTGGTTTTTGTCTTTGGGGTACGGATTACTTTGACCCTTTTTTTTTTTTTTTATCATTTTTAACTTAGTTATTTGCTTTTTTAAACAAGATAGTGATTTGGGGACTTTTGGATAAGCCTAGGGTTTGGTTTTTGAAATCAAAAGAGGTGTTTTCAAAATGAGCTCTTGTATATGATTGTGGCTTTGTAGAAATGATTAGGTTGTGATAAATGATGGATTTTATCCATGTAAATTGATTTTTAAAGAAAGGAGGTTTTTTTCCCTAAATAGTGGACATTTGATTTTGTAAAGAGAAAATGTAATTGATATTGGTTTTATAGAATTAGAACAATGATGATGATGGTGATGGAGTTGGATATGAATTATCACTCATCTTTGGAAATGTTGAAAAGTATATCTGTGTTGAAAATTATTTATCTGTTTAGAAATATCTATTTTGGGCTATTGATGGAGGATATCTATGATTATTGTAGAAATTGCATAGGAATTAAGTGAATTAAAACTATTTTCACATCGATTTGCGTGAAGCATAGTAACTGTAGACCGCCCGAACTTCCTCCGCGCACCCCCCTTTCGGAGAGGGGGCAAATTGTGTTCTAGCTACTACAGTTGGGACTCCTGTCACGGTTCTGAATCTAATCTTATAAAGTGCAATGCAAGACTGATAAATCACCAAAGAGTCCAAATCCGGCAAATCGTTTTGGAAAATCGATTTTAATCAAAAAACGCCAAACATGGACTACTTTGTCAGATTTCAAAGTCGCCACCTAAATATTTTATTTTTGGGAAATTTAGGAAACCCTGACTCGTGCCAAAGGCCACGTGTCCATCATCACCAAAGTTGCCTCGGCTCGGGAACTTGGGTACGAGAAGGGAAGGTCCTGAAATGAGTACCCCCGCTCGCCCAATCAAAGGATCGGCCTCTGCTAAACATGATATGTTATTTTGAAAACACATGTGTTCTTATACGAATTATTAGCTAACCTTACTATGTGATGCGCACAACACACAAGTATAGACTAAATCGCTCGATTTGGAACAAAACATCTCATGTTTGTTTTTGAAAATGGTTTGAAAGTGCTATTCGCAAGTAGGCTAAAGCGCGGATTTGCCACCCTCAAGTGGGCTTAAAACATGATTTGCCACAACCAAGTGGGCTTAAAACTTGCATTTGATGAATTGTTCCAATTCAAGTAACGAAGCTTTCATCCACATACATTCAAGCAGTTTAACATTTAAGCACATAACCTCATGGCAAGCATGCTAGATATGACAATCATTTACACACATGCGAGTATGCTAAAGCTTAAAGACTCACCGAATACTCTAAGTCAAAACAAAAGCTAGTTAGAAGTAATGCATGATCCTAACTATGTTAAGTACCTAATACAACACATGCAATAATGTAACTAAATAGGCTCGGCTATCTAAGATGGTATATGAATGCAACACTTTAATGCATGTATTCAAATAGGTATTGAAATATAATGCAGTTTGAATGATGCGCCGAGCCCGGTGCATGCAAGACAAATGAATGATGCACGCATGCAAGCATAAGGTATGATAATCGAGATATGCCCTAAACTAACCATCAAAAGTTGATAAGTAAAAGGAGAAAGATGTGGGGTTGGAAGACATTCACACACATACGCACACTTATTACAACATTTGCCCTATCGACGGAGGGTCCGAATAATATGAAAGCTAACTAGCTACGCTAATTAAGCTAACTATTACAAACCAACTAATTAACTAACTATTCTAGCTAATAATTATTACAAACCAAATTGAATTGAATAACCATCTAATCTAAGCTAATTAATTAAACTAATTAATTATAACACATGTAATTAACTACAACTAGTTAGTAAAGTGGTAAAATGGCCTCGCGGGCAAAGGACGCATGCATGCTTGGTCGCGTCCTCCCGGAAATCCACTGCCTTGCCTCAAGATGCCTCTGTTTGCACACCTTTACACCTTTGAAAATTGTGCCAACTTCCAGATTGCTTCTGACTGATCTTAGGAACATGTTGAGGGATGATCGGCCAGAGATGGTGGCCATCGGCCAGTAATGATGGCCAGTCGGCAGACTTTGATGGCCGGTCGGTTGCTCTAGTGGCCGGTCGGCCACTTATTCCTACAATTTCTCATTTTGCTGCAACAGAGCACAAACAGAGGCATGCCAGTGTATTTGCAAGGAAATGTGTGTGCAACCGCACTCCTTATCATGTCTCAAGCTCAAAGAAGTGTAGTGCATGGCTCTCAAGCCACCAATTACGCATCTCGATGCATGATGGCCAAAGAGTCAAGCTTGCACAATGTTAGTGAATGCACACATAAGACTCTAAGTGTCATCACCCTATCATGCATGATCAAGGGTGACAACGACCAAGAAACGCAGCACGATTCATCACTTTGAGTATGAAACGTGCCACATTTCTAGTGTTTGGATTAACGTCCGATCCAAATACATGTAATGCAAACAACATGCTTATCTTTCACATGTTTTACTTGGTTCATTTTAATTACTCATTTTAAGTTACCAAGCCATTCATTAACCAATTAGTCCAATTGTGAAAGTCCTTTAATAAGAGGAAGGTCAACCAAGAGAATGGTTTAAGGCATAGGAGAAACCATGCCTTTGACTATGAGGAACCCTCAAAAGAGGGTTAAAGCCATTTAAGCACTAGCCTCAATCCCATGCATTAAACTCAAACTCAAGACTAACCAATCCTCGAAACAATCAAAAGCGAAGAAATGAGGGAGATGGCAGATTTTTTCAGTGCTAAATGGCATGAAAAACAAGGCTCTAACATGCAAACACTTCATGTACGACATGCTAGAAGACTTAAGCATTAAAACTAATGAAGAGCTTTACACTAGGACTATGCAAAATCAATCACAAAGGACCAAACCAGCCCTAGACAGACCTCAAGCATGCCAAAACAGTGGCCAAAATGAGTTGAAATAATAGCATGAAAAGCAAGAAATGCATGCTCATGCATTGACCCATAAATAAGGCATAAGGCACAACTCTCAAACACAATGAAGGAGTGATATATGTGAGAGTGTGATGGAGTTGTATGCTCTGAAATAACAAACCAAATGATGCCAAAACATGCAAATACCTCAAGCTTAGCATGGTAAAGACTTCGAAACTCAAAACTAGTCAAGGCCATTTACACTATAGCTATACAAGGCAAGCCTCAAAGGGCCAAGACAACTCAAAATAGAGTTAAAGCATGCTAAAATATTGGCAAAAAGCATGCTGAAGTTAAGCCAAAACAAGCTAGAACAATAGCCCAAAACACCAAGTATGCTAGGCTAGTGAGCAAGATTGCACTACAAGTGCAAAAACCAAGCAAGAGGTGACCCCCACCAACCAAAATCAGAGTTAAAGCATGTCAAAATAACACCAAAAACATGCTTGAACTAAGTTACAAAAGAGTAGAAAGATGGGCTAACTCATTAGGCATGTTAAGCTAGTAAGCAAGATTACACTACAAGTGTAAGATGCAAGCAATGAGTGGCCAAACCAGCCAAAAACAGAGTTTAAACATGTTAAAATAAAGCCCAAAACATGCTCAAACTAAGCTAAGACAAGTCACAAAAACATGCTACTTTGCAAGGCTAACTAGGCATAGCATGAAGAGACAATGAGGGGAAGCCACCCCCTTCTATTTGGGACCTCAAAACAAGTTTTCTACCACTGAAATTCCTCTGGAATTCAGTGGTTAAAGGGCCAAAAAAAAGTTGTTTGAAAAGCTTTGAAAGAGGGCCCAAAAGGCTTTACAAGCCAAAGAGCAAAGGGAGGGACAACCCCCTAACACAAAAGGGGCTTAAACCACCATTTTTAGGACTGAAAAACAGAGGTTTTTTTAGTAGAAAGCCAGCTCAAAAACAGTTTGAATTGATGACAAAACAAGCATGCAAAACAAGCTTAAAGAGGGTAAGTTTTATACCTTTGAAGCATAACACCCTTTAAGCACAAATGAGGCACCAAACCAAGCTTAATCCTCATTTCAGAGCTCAAACAAGGCTCCAAGTAAGCTTCAAGCAACCTCAACCCATAGATGAACCACTTTCATCAAGGATGTCTAGGCAAAAGAGAGGTATTTCTCTACTTGCATGCACAAAAGGCAAGAGAGAGAGAACTCTAGAGAGAGAGGCAGAGATTTTGCTCTGAAAATTTTGTAGAGAGAGAGTTATTTTAGAGTGAGGAGCTCCCAAAACTTGCTCACCTTTCAAAATGTTCTAACCCTTCAAACCATAGAGAATGGCCTCTATATATAGCAAAAAGAGAGCCTTGGGTCGAAATATCTGAATATAAAGACAGCTGGAGCATTTGGAAGACAGCTGGAGCAAAATATCTTCAAATTCTGAGTTTTCTGGACATTTCTAGCCGACCGGCCATCTTTTTGGCCGACCTACTACTAATGATGGCCGACCGGCCACTTCCGTGGCCAACTGCAAATTCTACTCTGCAGGTCCAACTTCAAATGGGCATATCTCCTTCATTTGGACTCCTTTTCAGGTCTTCTTCTATCCAAATTGAAGCCCTAGAAGTAATCTTTCCAATGGTGGCAGCCACACATCAAAATTCCAAGTGTGCTAAGAGATATCCCTCTTTTAGTGAAGACTGTTCAGTTTCAGTCCTAACCGGATTGATGCCCAACTTCAACCAATCATATCTCCCCCATCCGGACTCGACTTTAGGAGATTCTTGAGTAAAAAATGAAGCCCCGGAAGTCTTATTTCCAACGGTGGTGGCCATACAGCTTAAGTCCAAGTGTACAAAAGGATAGACATGATTTAGCAAGGGTTGCTCGACTCTCTCTTAACGGTTCATGCCCAACTTCTTCTCCAACTTGGTATCTTCCCTCTTCTCCTCTTTTCTTCAACTCCAAACCTCTAAACAAGATGTTTTGGAAGATTTTTCAAAGATTTCATCTCTCCTTCATTTATTCCACTTTGTCCTTGCTCGGTTTACCGAAAAACGCAACATTTATCGAAATGTAAGCCTCGAAACATCGTAGTAACTTTTCAAAAATATTTTGAAAGAGAGGGTTTTGAAATTTAAAAATCATTTTGGTCAAAATGGTTTTGGTCCAAAATGGGGTGTAAGGTTTGGATTTGACGCTCTCCTTGCTAAAGAAATCGAACCTTTGTACTGCACACCTTTCATCACCAAGTAAACAATCAATAGCGCCCAAGTTTTAAGGGCGGTCAAAAATGGGGTGTCTACAGTAACATATTCAATACATTGAAATTGTTATTGTTTTGAGAAAAATGGGTATATACCTTGGTAAATCTTGGTAGGAGTGTAGTTGTGGTATTATGTTTGCCTGTGTGTCTTTAGTGAAAGTCTAAAAACCAACGCGGTTAGGTGTCGAGCCTTCCAGTTAATACCAGTAAAAATGACAAATTGGTAGTGCTTGTAGTCCACTTGCAAACACGTTCTAGAGATTCCTGGTGTTGTATCCACTGCCCTATTTTCTATTGTAAAGGAAATGAATTCATAAATTTGAGATGTAAACTCGGCATAGTATGGTTTTAGAAAGAGGTATATAATGTTTTGACACGAGCATTGCATATGCATTCACCTTATAACTCTATTAAGATTCATAAACTGTGTTAGAGTATCTTTACTAAGTTTTGGCTCACCTTACGTGGAAAACCATTTTCAAGTGTTGACAATATGCCTCTGCCAAGGCAATAGTTTGGGAGAACTAGGAGCCAAGAGCTTCTATTTTTTTGTTATTTTTGTATTTATTTTATACAAGCCTCTGAATTTATTTGTATTGAGTTCAAACTCACTTTTATTGTAACCAAGTATTGCCTTGGAATGATGTAGCCAATAGGGCATTATTATATCTGTTTAACTCTTATTTAAAATCTTTTGCTATGATGCATGTTATAGATTCAAGATTAGGACGTATGAATGTATTACTGTATGTGTTATACTTTTGTAAAGAGATGAAATCTAATAATGAAAGAACATTATATCCAGGGATTTATTACTATTTAATATTTGTCGTGGAATGATCTTGTTCGGGGTGTTACATAATCTATACTTGTATGCCTCAGATAGTAATGGTAGCGTTATTAATAATTGGAATATGGATATACATTAATTATAAAAATCACATTATGACTTAGTAGATGCCGATCTTTGATCGGGTGAGTGGAGTAATCAATTAATGACATTCTCCTCTCATACCTAAGTTCCTGAGCCAAAACACTTTGGTTATGACGGACAGTGGCCATTGTCACGAATCACGGGTTTTCTAATTTTTCTAAAAGATTAAGTGGTGACTCTAAAATCTGGTGAGGTAGTCCATTTTTGACAATATTTTGGCAATAAAATGGATTTTCTATAAAAGTAGCCGGACTTGGACTCTCATTTTTTGTTTCACATTGCACTAGTGAAATCAAATCAGAAATCAAGAGTCTGAACTGCCGGGCACACTTGGTAACCCCAAAAGGCATCCCACACAGTCACCACAATCAACACAACTAATATTTTTTCTTGAAATCTGAAACTGTAAATCTGCAAAAGCAATCTCTTCAACCAAAGTATGCATCTCTACATCTATTTAGATATCCTAATCTTATCTTATGTTACTGTTCATTTAATTTATTTCAACCACCTCATCCGTTTTTAACTCTCTATGGTCAAAACCATGGGTTGAACTTGAACTTGAAGAGTGGTTCTTTTCTGGTAACTAGTAGTTGGGCAGGTGCATTGCACATGACACGTAATTTTTCATCAACTGTTAGTATTGTAAGTATACGTATCTCTTAAATTGGTACATGATATAAAGACTTGTATAGGTGGGTAAATTGATTTGTATCCAAAATACAACTAAACAAAAAATAAATACATACTCGGCTAAAGAATTTAAATGATAGATAAGAAAATTTATAAACATAAACATTAATTTATAGTTAGATTGTTGAGATCACAATCTTATCTTAAATAATAAATAATAAACAAATCCTTTAAATATATAGTGCTACACAAATATTTTTCTATCAACTTCTCACTTCAATTTTCTATGATCCGTACTTGTAATAATACAATTAAAGGTATGAAATTAATTGCACAATTACACGATTTTGTTTAATAGTTCATCTCATAATATAAATTCATTGAACTTACTATTACATATTATTTATATATTATTGGTGTAGAAATGCATTAATATCAATATGTAATATATTTTTATACATCAAGAGTTGCTGAGCCTCGTTTCTTATACCACGAATGTCTTACATGATAAAAAAATATAATATCAGTCATTAGTATATTTTCATTTATGTAGAAAATATGAAATAGTTCTTTTTTTTCTTTTTTTTTTTTAAGAAAATAGAATGATATTGTGCTTTTATATTTCGATCGATATAGGAATTTCATAATTGTTTTCACGATATTTATAGATCCATACTTATAAGTGTTTCCAAGATCATTTTCATAAAATTGTCAATTTACATAATTTATTATGTCATCTGTTAGTAATCAGCATATGACAAAAATTGATCAAAACTATTTATTTGATGTACTTACTTCCTTATAATTTGATTAAAATGTGTGCATGAGATATATTATATTTTTTGAACCTCACAACAAATAAGACAAATCCTACTTTAGCTCGTCTAACTTTGTTTGGATAGCATGTTGCAATAGATCTTCTAAAATTTTTTGTTTCAATATTTTCTGATTTTTCTTCTTGCTCACTATTATAACTCATTGTAATAAAAATATTTTGATGAGTAAGAGTTTGAGACGATATCATATTGTTGTAAATTTTAAAATCCATTTTCCCTCAATAATGTGATTTTTTTCGTGAAGAAAAAAAATGTACAATTATTGTTGTGATGAAAGTGTTTTGCAAAATCTTAATTTGTTATTGAAAGTATTCGTTGTTGACACTTATTTATATAACATGTATGTATATATGTATCAAATATAAATTGATAGGAGAACAATACACAATTCTGTAGTTTTTTCCCAGCAAATATAATATATTACTAAAGCGATATGTGTCAGAAAAATAAAAATATTTGATGGTAATATAGCGTTACGGATTGACAATGTATGTATATAGTAATATCTATATATATATATAATTTACATTTATATATTTTTTGTTATATATTTATATATGTAGACATTGACATATATAAGATCACAAAAGTAATATGTGAAATCTTTTGCAACAATATAATACAGGTAACAATCGGAAGTTAATTACTTATAATTATATAGTTGATCATAATGTAGATGTTTAGTGTTACATTTTTATATGTTTTTGTGTGTATGCACTATTTTTTAATTAGATTATGAAATTCACATAAAAATTGAAAGGAATTTATGAGTAGTTTGTACAAAATTAGAAATTAGTGAAGAAATATTTTTTTTTTTAAAAAGAAAAAAAAAAAAAGAAGTTTACAGTATTTGGTTTGGTTTGGTTTTTTTTTGAATTTTTTGTTTTGAATTTTTTGGTTTTAATATATATATATATATATTTTGTCTTTGACACTATTTTTTTTAATAATCATTTTATTTTCATTTTAGATTCACTTAATTTAATAGTACTTTTTTTAATTTTAATTTTAAATTTAGATTCACTTAATCTAAATACACTTGGAAAATAATTTGTTGTATATACTTTTTGAAAAAAAAAACTTAATATTAAATAATATGAATAATAATAACCCAAAAAAATATAATAATAAATAATAGTACATGCTCGAATTAATTTTTTTTTTTACCAATATTTTAGTTTTAATTACATTTAGATTATTATATATTAGATATTCATGTAAAAGCTTAATTAAAATATAAAATATGAAGAATTTTCAGTATTTTTAATCACCAAAACTGAGAAAATATGAAAAATGAACAACAAAACTTTAACAAAACAAAAATTGAAAACCATATTTAAAAAAATGAAACCAATAAAACTAGTTATTGTTAAGAATTTTAACATCGTACATTAGTTATTATAGTACCATATAAATATTACAGTTTAGAAAATCTAATCTAAACAAAAAGAAAGTGTATGAAAATAACTTGCAAATTGTTGAAATGCAACACAAATCACTGTTTTAAAAATGTATGCACGTTTCTCTATCTAGATTTAAACAGATGCATACAACTTTAAAATTCAATCAAAATTATTCACAGTGATTTGATCAATAATGAACAATTATAAATATTATGTATATCAGTATAGAAGTAGGCATAGGAAATAAGAACGCGTAATTGATTTTTGTTCTTCAATCATCATCAATGTAAAAAGTAGGGAGACGATTTTTTATTTTATTTTATGTTTATATAGGACTTTTGAAAGCAGATATATTATTTTTTAGTGTTCAACTCCAAAAATAAAGAGATAGTTGATTTATATAGAACTCGTCATGACTTTTAGAAAACATATGAGATTTGAGAAGGTAAAATTGAGATTTAAAAAAAGTACAAAGTATGATAGACTTTTCACACTTTTAAAATAGTAGTAGATTAAATGACTCATTTACATTTTGTCCTATGAACTTTAACTTAACAATTAACTCCCTCAAAATATTATCTTATTATAACTAACCATTTTTATTAAAATTCTATTAGGAATTTATAAAAATATCAAATCACTTGTAAAGCACACGACATATTTATTAAATTTTTAGGGCAATAATGCCATTATCTGTTGATTCTATTTGCATTTTGCTACTAAGATTGGACAGACATGGTGGAAATGAAATAAATAAATAAATAAGAGTATTATTATCTTAAAATAATCAATAATGAGTATTATTATTCTAAAAATTTAATAAATATGTCATCTTTATACATGATCTGATTTTTTTATAAATATCTGACAAAATCTTAACATAAAAGGATTAATTGTGATAAGATAATATTTTAAAGGAATTAATTGTTGAGTTTTAAAATTCAAAAAGTAAGGAGATTTACCATCAAATGTATGTCATTTATCCTAATGTTGTCTCAGTCACATAATCAATAGAAATCTCAAAATGCAATAATTTTAAAAAGTAATTACATATTACAAAAGCATTAAAATAGACAAATAAAAAAAATAGAGAAATTATAAAAAAAATTATTACAATTTGAATTTTGTAACAAAATAAATTTTAAATTTTATTAATTTAAATTATAATTTTTTGATTTTTTAATTTAAATCATTTGCCTATTTTCATTAAGTAAAATTGATGAAAAAAAAATATTTTAGTCACTAAATTCAATGAAAAAATATTTTAGATATTTTATATACATTTACATTAAGTTTGATAATTAAAATATTATTTCTCAATTAATTTTACTAAACGAAAATAGAAAAATAATTTAAATTAAAAAAATTAAAATATTATAATTTAAATTGACAAAATTAAAAATTAAAAATTTATTTTATTATAAAGATTAAACCTTAGAATTTTTTTTTCTTCATTTTTTGTAATTTTCCTAAAAAAATTTAAAGACGGAGACGAGTGTTTTCGCATTGGTACGCACAAGTTGAAGCCAGCTCGGAATCTCACGAGCGTCTGGCAGGAATTGGTGTCATTGTTGTGTGCAATGCACGCAGTGATTGTTGTGCATGTCGTGAGACTCATTTTAGTGGTTTGAATTATTTAATTTTTAAAAAATATAAAAAATAATATTTATAAAAAATTAAGTTAATCGGATATTGATGATTTTTTTTTTTTATCAAATTATATTTGTATTGAATTTGATACATATATTATTTTTTATATACAAATATAATCAGATGAAAAATTTATAAATATCTGATCAATTTAATTTTTTATAAATATATTTTATTTAATAATATTTTAAAAATAAACAATTAAATTATAAAAATAGAACTCGCAGTGAGTTTTACAAATCGCACATACAACAGGGACATACAAATCGCATGTACAACAGGGACACCAAAACCGACTGTGAGGCGGACAAAAATCGCATTTGATTGAGACAAAAGTCCTGTTTGGTAGAGTTGTGGGAAAGTGCTTATAACTTATACCTAAACAGTTTATAGCTTATAACTATAAATATAAGCTGGTTTCTGACTTATAAATTAAGTATCTCTTACCCCACTCAAAGAATAAGCTGATTTCTGACTTCCAAAAAGCTATAAGCTAAACCAAACACATCAAAATAGCTTAAATTAAGCTGAAAGCTGAAATAAGCAGCTTTTAAGCTGCACCAAACATGGCTAAAGTCAACATCACTGATATATTACGAACACAAAGTCAACATCATTTTACTTAAATTATAAATTATAGAGAAATTATATTATATCTCCTAAAATTTTAATTTTATAATAAATAGATTATTTTATTAATAAATTATCAAGTTAATTAATAATTTTTAATAATGTTAAAATTTTATTTCAATTAATAATTCAGATAATTTTATTATTGCATAAGTAAATAGTTAGATTTTTACTTTTTAAATTAATTCTGTTAAATGAAAAATTCTAACAGAAAGGTATTTGTAATTTTTCAAATCACAAAAAATAATTCATATTTTAAGCAAATCTCATAAAATATATTTATAATTTATTTTTTTATAAGATTATTCCATTTGCTTTGTGAAAAACAGTACATGCTACATAGGTACTGATGATTCAAAATTAGGTTTTTTATCCTATACATTGCTGCGCGTGCATATAATTAGATAAACAAAATTGTGAAATATATAATTAAATTTAAAATTTAATATACTTTATAAATTTAAACTGATTAACAATTAAGAAATTTTAAAAAAAATTAAAAAACTTGAATGTGGAATATTTGGGAAAAATCCAAAAAAAAAAAATGAGACAAATACTAACTCAAGACTTCTCTTTCTCTTTACAATAATATATATATAAATAGATAGATGTATAATAATATAGATATCTAAACTACATGAAAATTTCTGACATGACACGATATGATTACACGATTGAATTAAACACAAAATTAACAGGTTAGAATTGAACATTTTTCAACACGAATACATATATAACGCGGCTCGTAAACCCATATAATAAGTAGGTCATAATCGGATTAAACTTGTGAAATTTGAAAACGACACGTTTAATTTATTTATTTAATCGTGTAACCTGTTAGCAGAAACGCGATTCACGGTTCACGATTCACGATTCGAAAATGACCTGTTTATATATATATATATATTTGGAGGTATATATATATTGTATTGATTGGCGGGTCAAAGTGTCTGAAAACGGAAAAAGGAAAAGAGAAATGAAAAAGGACAAGTCTTGAATATGTTTTCATATTATTGTTAATTAGTGACTGTATAAATAAAATTTTGAACAAAAATTTAATTAAATAAACAAGTTATTCATGTTGGGTCAATCTTATCGTGTCGTTTCATGATAAATAAGTTTGAGAATTAATAGTGTCACCTATGGATTGACACGATGGGTGACACGATTATTACATATATGACACGCTTATGTATTTGTGTTTTGACATGTGAACCCGATATGACACATCCAAACATCACATGATGTCCACCCCTAATCTCAACTGTTATTTGTTTATATATTTTTGTGTCTATATTAAAAATAGATATTTAATGTAATGGCGATATGAAGATTCCCATTCTTTGGGTCTACTTGGCTTAACTTACAGTCAAAAGTACTCTCATCTTAGTTTCTGGATAATTAGTTTTATTCAGTTAAGTTATTTTTACCTAATAAATATAAACAAAACCTACATCAAATAACTTGAAACAGATTCTTAAATTAAAATAAATTACAAACAATCCATTTAAACTGCACGAAACAGCCCTTTATCTTCTTCTAATCTGAACTTATGAACTAGCACACTCTTCATAGGCCCAAATAGACTAGGAGGCCCATGCTAAATTTAGTGGAATGGGCTGGCAGTCAGTTATCAAACAGCTTGATTTTTAATAGGGGAACTTTCTGATAAGTCTAATGTATAAAGTTCAAGACCCAGTTAATCTTCAAACAAAACACTTACACCAATTAGTCCAATACATTTTTAATTGTTACCAAAAAATCCTTTTTTTTTTTTTTAAAAAAAAAATTTACAGACACTGTTCACATATTACTACCCACTGTTCACATATTACTACCGTCGGACTTTCGTCAAACGGTCGCCAGAGACTCGTCGGAATGTTCAACATTGCCGAGAAGTCGCCGGAATATCACCAGGAAGTTGCCGGAGTTTCGCTGGAAGTTCACCGATTGTTAAGAACGTTAATGGAAGTCGCCGAAATGTTCAGAACGTTCACTAGACGTTAAGAATATCACTCGAGACTCACCGGAATGTCTAGAATATTGCCGAAAAAAAAGAAGAATAAGTGGAGAAATTAGAGCAAAAAAAACATAGCAAAATGTGCTAAATATTGATAAACTAAAAGGAAAAAAAAATGAAACGACAAAAAATAACAACAATGGGAAAAACATATGCTATTTTTCAATTTTTGTAAGGTTCAAGCAAATAATCTCCAATATTGATCAAACTGAAAAGTAAGTTACAGTTTCAAAGCAAAAACCTATTAAGTATTTATCCTTATTAATCAAATTGGAAAACATGTTATGAAACTGTAAAATTTTACAGTTCTAAAGAATGTTATAAAACTGTAAAATTTTACAGTTTTATACCATTATTCATTCTAGTACCAAAAAAATTTGAAACTGTAAAATTTTACAGTTTTAAACCATGATTCATTCCAGCACCAAAAAAAATTTAAAACTGCAAAATTTTACAGTTTTCACCGCCTGTAACTAAAACTCGAAAATTACTTGTTCAGAATTTGAAAATTTTCTCCATTAGACCAGAAAAACAGAAGCGTATAGCAGAGAAAAAAAAAAAAAAAGAGATCGAAGAAGAAAGGCAGATGTAGACAGAAGATTGTACTCCGGCAACTATTTTTTATTTAGATCTAGCCAAATCTGACGTAGATCTACTCAAATCTGATGTAGATCTGGGTAGATCTACATCAGATCTAAGTAGATCCACTCATCTTCTTCGTCGGAAATATATCATCTTCGCCGTCTGTGAGGGTGAAGTCACAAGTTGATTTCGATGGTTGGTGGTTATCGGTGAACCCCAATCAATGGAGAAAGACATGATCACCGGTCGTCGTCCATGGCAAAGACGATGAGAGAAAAACACAGAAAAAAAGAGAGAGAGGAAAACATAAAAAGGGAGACAAAAAGCAGAGACAGAGAGAGAGAGGGGGGAAAGGACTTTTGGGTCTATTCAAAAAGTTACAGGATTAAATGGTGTCTACATGTTCCACATAGGACCTGTGGGTAATTTCCCCTTTTTAATAAGTTGGTTTTGGTGTTTCCAGGATGATTGGGGATGAGGTTTTCAATTTATGAAAAGATTTGGGCTTGAACCCAGCCCAGGATGATTTGGGCTACCCATTTCCTGCACCTAAATTGGATTTTGGCCTACTAAAAAACCACCATGTCGGAACTAAATTGGATTTTGGCCTACTAAAAATCAATTATGTTAGATTATTTGGCGCAATATATGAGTTGTTTAACATTTAAAAATATATATATATATTTTTTGGAAGTCTGTGTTTGGTATGGTAGTTTTTTTCTTATAACTTATTAAATAGAAATGGAGACTGTTTGGAATAACTTAAATAAGTTATATTTGTTTTTTTCAAACTTTTTGGCCTTTAGTGATTGTTTTTATTTTTTCAAATTATGTCAAATTTTTTTATTTGTCCATATTTTGTAAATGAATACAAAAATTAATTTTGTTTTCAAAATTCCAAAAAAAATAATAAAATAAAAAAGCCAACACAAGTATATAATAAAAAGTCCACTATTTTTTTAAACTTTTTTGTCTTTTTTAGACTTTTTACAAAAATAATTAATTTTTTTGTTTTTTGTTTATATTTTGTGTCGTCATCAAGTAGAATCTAAAAGCCCAAATTTTTTTTTATTTTTTTATTAAAGACGACAAGAATCTAACAAAAAAGTCATCAAAAAAATAAAATCCAAATAAGTGGAAAAAGTTGATTATGGCCCGTTTGGTTGAGTTATGGAAAAGTGATTATAACTTATACCTTAACAGCTTATAACTTATAACTGTGAACATAAGCTGATTTTTAACTTATAAATTAAGTTTCTCCTTCCCTACTCAAAGAATAAGTTGATTTTTGACTTACAAAAAGCTATAAGCTGTATTGTTAAGCTGAACCAAACACATCAAAATAGGTTCAATTAAGCTAAAAACTGAAATAAGCTGAAAATAAGTCCTACCAAACAGGACCTATGTAAAAGTCACGAGAGGAGTGCTTTTGACTTTTAATTTTTTATTATCAGCTTTTTTTATAAGAAACTGCAACAAACAAGCCAATTCTATAATACCCGGCATACTGTTAGGGGCATGTTTGATTGGATGGATTAGAGTATGGGATTGGAATTATTAATCCGTGAGCCCAATTATCCTATGTTTGTTTTAACATATTGGTTTAGGATTATTAATCTAACGGATAATTAATCCAACAAATTTGTAGGATTATTAGTAATGGGGTAAGGGTGAGATTATTAATTCTATGGATAATTTTTCCTATTAATCTAATTGGATAGTGAATACCACACTAATTTGATAGGATTATTAATACCTCACTAGTCTTGTGAATCAAACATGGCCTTAATATAATTGAGCTTAGTAGCTCTCGTCAATGGAAAGATGAACCTGTGACAGATTTTATTAACAGATGGAGAAACTTAGGCCTTAACTGCAAAGATAGGCTGTATGAAACTTCTACAATTGAAATGTCTATTCAAGGTATGCATTGAGGTCAAAGCTACATTCTTCAAGGAATCAAGCCTAAGACCCTTGAAGAGTTGGCCATTGGTGGACATGACATGGAACCCAACATTGCAACAAATGGAAGTCAAAGACTACTTGTTATAGAGGCTCTCAAAGAAGGGAATAAACATGACATCTGCAAAGGGGGCAAATTTTCATCTAAAACTAACAAGAAAGCTTCAATGGTTGTGATTGCTACACCAATCAAGATCTCCACTAAGTTCAAGAAAAATGAAATAGAAAATCTTGATTCTAAGGAAAATGAAGAAAGCGCCTTATATTGAAAGAGATGTAGGAAAAAGAGTATTCGTTTCTCGATTCTGAGGTTCCGCGATTACTTGCTGAAATTGAAGCTAATTGAGTTTCAAAATATGAAACGACTTGAGGAGGCTGAAAAGGTTCAAGATCCAAACTACTGTAGGTATCACTGACTGGTTAGTCATCCAACTGAGGATGCTTCATCTTGAAAGAAAGGACCGTGGATTTAGCTAGTCGAGGAAAAATATTGCTAGAATAAGAGAAAGAAGTAGCTACAACTAATCAAACTGCTATCGTTTTCAATCCTATGGTTCCCTATGAAGAAACTCAAAGGATGACAATTCAATTTGGTTCGTTTGATCCTATTGATATACTTATGCCTACAAATGGTGGTGATCATAACAACGAAGACGTGAAGAAGATGGAAACGAAACACTTGTTCAATCTTCACTTCTACCTAAATAAACTCTTGTTTTTGGTTTCGATGCATCAAAAGCTTCACCTATTTCTTCAATCTCCATGGGGGCAAAGAAAGATGTTGCTGAAATTCTCAAAAAGATTCTGTCACATCCTTCCATGTCTTAAGAGGCAGTTTCAAGCACTAAGTCTCATAAAGATCTAGAGGAAGAAGATAATTCAGGTTGTACTGATTCTACATCGTCTCTTAACACTCCTCAATCAAAGCTCAATTTCCTTGATGTTTTTACTGGTTTTCTCTGCTCTACTGTTATTCTGGTTATGACAATAAATGCTCTTACTTCGGAAGAATAGCTTGCTATGTTAGCAAAAACTGTTGAAAGCTTGTGCAAATCTGTACAAGATTATTACGCCAAAAAAATATTGACTTCCAATATATCTAAATTAACTCATAAACATAATTTAAATCCCATTACTTCTCACTATTACATACATGAACATTGAGTAATATAGATGTTTCAATAGTCAATATTCGTACTAAATTCTATTTTTCCATTAACAATATCCAACACAAGATTTCACTAAAGGGTGACCACATGCATTAATACATTCATTACCGGTAAGACATGAATCTATAGCATGTGATAATAACAAGTTAAAGCAACAAAATACAAATTAATACCTCAATGGCTACAAGTTCTAAGGCTTTACCCAATTACAACAAAGTGGTTTTCAAACCCATACATAAAAAGCCCTTGGCTTGCAAAACATAACAAAAAAAAACTGAGCCTTGTGCTCCAAAAGATCCTTTGTGCCTTCACTTTGGTGGAGGCACACCACAATTACCAAAAAAATGATTTCCACTAAGGAATGAGCATAGAGGCTAGCAGAGATAACCTAAATAAAGTTTATGTAGTTTAACTATATCATGAGGTCCATTGCATATGAGATGCAATTCCCAAAAATTGTAGGTTTTCTCATTTTGAAAACTTCATGCCATGCACTTGTTCGAAAACATAATCAAATTTAATCATCCATTAATAAAACAATGGGCAGTAAATACGATACTGGTAATCTTTAGGTTGGTGTATGCACACAGGCTCTCAAAGCACTACCAAAATCACTTTACCGACTCCTAATTGGAAGGCACGTGGTTCCTACTCTACGCGTGTTTCGGACTTTCACCATGGACCTCAAGCTACCTTAATTCTTAATTCTCAACTCTACACTCCCTTCACCGAAGTATTTATCCCATAACTCAACACATTTCAAATATTCTTATTGAATCAATTTGAAAATCAATTTCTCAAATTTAATGCGAGGATTAAATCCTGAGATTATGTAATGTTCAATGCTATGCATGAATTTGCAAATATTTCAATTTATCTAATTCACTTGCGATTTCTACAACAATTAATACAACCATTTACTAGTTGTAGACTCCCCATTTTAACCGGCCTTAACTTGGACGCTTTCTTCCCAACACCCGATTATAAAAATTGGAATGTGCTATTTTATGAATTTCTCAGTAGAAAAGTCGGGTTTAAGCTTTAATTCCAATCATAGACTTGTTTGGCCAAATTAAATTAGACCTATTCAAAAATATTTTTACAATTTTTTATTTCTGGAAAATTTAGCAATTTTGAAAAATCGGCTCTCATACCACGTAGCAAGCCATGTGTTTTTGGAGATGTCACATGACAAGCCATGTGTTTTTGAAAATATCACATGGCTAGCCATGTGTTTTGGGTGTTTTGGAAGTTTATAAATATAACCTCATTTTGTTGAAGAAAAAAAAGGAAAAAAGGGGAGAAAACAAAATTTAAGAAAGAAAATTTTGTTTCAAAACAAAGGAGAAAATTTTGGTTAAGAGAATTTTTATTTCACAAAACTTGAGAGAGAGAAATTGATTTTAAGTTATTTTGAGAGCAAGAGACTCTTTTCAACCATCTAAAATTCCATTAAAGTTCGAACTTGAAACATCTCGCTGAGATTTCAAAGCATGTACCATAATTGTGAGGATGTAAAGAAGAAAGTTTGTTAATTAGAAAATTTACCATTTCCTTCAAAGGTGAATTTTTGCAATCTTCTCATTTATTTTCTTGTATTTTATTGATTAAATATGTGATATTTAAGTTTTGAAAGTGGAAGGTTGAGTCTCTGTTCCTTAGAGTTCTTCTTATTTATTTTTTTGTATTTTCTTTATTAAATATGTGATATTTAGGTTGTGGAAGTTGTTCCTTAGATTTCTTCTCATTTGTTTTCTTGTATTTTTTTTATTAAATATGTGATATAAATATGTAAGTGAAGTTATAAAGACTTCCTCATTAAAAGTGTTAAAAACTCTCTTCTCAACCAAATTTGAACATAGAAATGGATTTTACATGCATATTTCATGAGTAAGGAGATGAGTCATTAACTACTTTTGATGAGTTATATGTATTGTTTCCCTTTTCTTCTCTATTTTCTTAGAAGTCCTACAGATCTTTCACAAGCTTTGTAAGACTTTCCTTTTGAAATGATGACAATCTACTCTCTCTAATTAATAGCATAGATTTGAGTATTAATTTACTCTTATTCACAAAGAGATGAATGTAGATTTCCATCCATTTCTTTCGTTTGGTGTTTCCTAGCTTCAATTTTCATACTTGTTAGATTTTTCATTTGATAGCTTTTTGTACATATACATCTCTTGAAAAGGTTTTGTTTGTTTTGTCTTGGTTTGGCTGCGTGAAAAACATGAATTCCCAAATGATTTTCCAAAGACGAAATAGAGCAGCAAACAAATTTTCGATAGATGATCTCCAAGGCCTATAAAGTTTCTGTTTTTCTTTTAATTTGAGAGATTTGTGAGGTTTTATTTTGTTGTAATATTTTCTTCATGTCTCTCTCATTTGATATATAATTATTCAGTGTTGTAATAATTCATCACACCGTTTCTCTCTATCCCGTTCTTTTACTTGCTTTCCTTGTTTGTAAATATATATCATATTTTGCTTTTCATCAGACTCATGCATTGCATCTATGTTTCATGCATCTTGATTCAGCTAAATTTGTATTTATGGATTTAATCAATTCTTATGTTATTATGCATACTTCCTCATGTTATTGAGATGATTCACATATCATATATTAGAAACTGAATCTTTAGTCGCATTTCAAGTGAATTGCATTAGACTCTTGTATATAAGATCATACATATTTCTTAACTTTATTTTGTGGCTGTTTCGCGGGACGTTGGTGAATATGTAGGTTTTTATACTTTAGCATCCCCCTTGTGTATTTTTTCTTACTATGTTTAAGCATCCTACCATGTGACTCCTTGCTTACTTGATATAATTGTATGAATGCCGGTGGATGGAGGTTGTGTCGCTCAATGTAGAATGATGTTGATTTTCATGTTTGTAAACTCAATATCTTTGAGTTGTACATCTTCAAAACTCTTTGAAAATATATGAAATCAAGTTGCTCCAAAATGAATGGCATAATCTATACTTGTTTGCTTCACATAGTAAATTTTAAGATTTATTAAATAATCAGAATGTAAACATATAAAGTAAATAAAAATCATTTCGTAATTTAGTAGAGGCCAACCTTTTGATCGGGTGAGCGGGGGGTGCTAAATTAATGATCTTCCCCCCTCATACCTAAGGTTTCGAGCAAAGCATTCTTGGTTACGACGAACAGTGGCCTTGGCACGAGTCACGGGTTTCCTAGTTTTCCCAAAATATTAGGTGGCGACTTTGAGATATGATGACGCAGTCCATTTATGGCAAATATTTTTGTAATAAAATGGATTTTCTAGAAAGTTGTTAAATCTGGACTCTCATCTACATTTCACATTGCACTTGTGAGACTAGATCGAGGGTCTGAACTGTTTAACGTGCTCGGGTACCCCTCGGGCATTTTATAGTTTTTGGTGACTCTACTAGGGATATTAAAAAATCTTGACTCGAACTCCATGATATGACTTTTATTTTCAATTATATGTTCATTGCATTGTATGCATTGGTGCACTTAAAGTCCCTGTGTTGTCCCGATACTGGTGGAAGCACATACATACTTTTTGTGACACTATACCTATCTCTACGTTACTTTGGAGGCCCTGTGTTATTACCCAAAGGACTCTTTCATAACGTCACATTGACTTTAACCCCAAGAGTAGAGCCAACCTTGTGCATATAGTGAGCTATAGTACCTTCCAAAATTAGGACAAGATGCTCTCTCATTTCTAGGATGTATGATACTAGTTTGAATAGTGAAGCCCTAGATCATTTCAAAGCTAGGACAGGGTAACCCTAGCCTCCATAGGGGTGTTCGTTCTCTTTCTTGCTATGTGTTATGTACAATGTATGAGATCTATACAGGGCTTCTTTGATTTAGTGGTTTAGGCATTTCAGTTTGTGGGGTTGAGTTCAATTTATCAGTGTACTTTAATAGTAATCAGTTGAGCCGGCATGCAGTTGAAGTTTAATTGGGGGTTCCGTTTTATTTTTGCAAGGTAGTTGGGCACCATAGCTTCAGAACAGTCAAATATCCTCCAAGTTTTGTGGACTCGAGCTGGTAGACTCTGTAAGACTACAGATTTGGTTCAAGGATAGCCAGTGTTAGTTTTTTTGCCACCAGTTACACGAAGAAGAAAAGCAAAAGCCTCATCAACTGTTCAGAGTACCTCTTCTTTACCAACTAGATCATCTCCACCCAGTTCATTAGCGTCAGTGATGGCTCAGGTTTCGAAAAATATAGTACGCTAACCTTCTAGATCACAACCTCTGAGGAACACCCTCATCCTACACTTCCAAATCAAGTAGTTATTCCCATCAAAGGTAGGAGCACAATGAAGACTAGGACCTCGTGCAAACTCAATTGGCTTGGTTGTTGGTGGATGAATGCTAGAATAGAATGTTATAAAGCTACCATCTTCTTTTTCACTGGATTCGGTTTCATCAGCTTCTTGCTCTAACCCGCTCTCATCTTCCCAAGTAACAATATAAACTTTCTTTCTGTTCTTCTTGGAAGGACACTTGAGGGCAATATGCCTAAAACATTGGCATTTATAGCACTTGACTCCCTAATCTCTCATAATCTTCTTCTCAAGTTTTGGAGCAATTTTGAGTTTATCATTACCATTATCCTTAGAACTAGTATCCTTGAAATTAAGCTTTTTTTCCTTTAAATTTTTTTAAAATTGTTTGGAACATAAAGCCGTCATTTCGGACTCTAGATCATTCTCAGCCTCCAAATTCTTAACAATCTCATGAACACTAGAAAAAGTCACAATTTCCTTTTTTTTTTTCTTAGAAATCAAATGTGCCTCATAAGTATGTAAGTTGCCAACCAACTGATCTAGCTTAAGATTCTCAACGGCCTGAACATCCTCAATAGTGGTTTAAAATAGTTAAAAATTGCAATTAAACCAGTAAATCAATCAAATCGTAATCGATTAAGCCTACATGGTCGGGTTAGAAGACTAGCCAACTTACACAAAAATTAATGAATTGAAGTTTTTAAAATTCAAATTGTATTGAACTATGAACAACACTACAAATATTAAATAGAAATATAAGATTCACTTTATATAAGTGAAATAACTTACTCAATCATTCTTTTCCCAATGTGGAATTGTGTATACTAAAAAATCTAACAATTGTTTAGGTTAGAAGTTTATTTCAAATCTAACTAACATATTTTGATAAACCGTTAAAATCACGGTTAAACTAACAAATCAATCAAACCAAAAATGATTAACTCTAATAAGCTAGGTCAAAAAATCAACCAACTTATACAAAAATTAATTAATTAAAAATTTAAATTTTATTTTAAAATTTAAATTGTCTGGAACTAAAATATGTACAACACTACAATATTAAATGGAAACATAAGCTTCACTTTATATAAGTAAAATAACTCACTTTTTATTTCTTTTGCCGTTGTGACATTGTGTAAAATAAAAGTTAACAATTGTTTGAATGAGAAATTTATTTTGAATCAAGTAATCTGAGTCGTTTAATCTTTATTTAAGTCAATCCACACCTAATTGTATCTTTTAGACATTTTTGAAATCATTTTGTTTTATTACATAGATATATATTTTTTTAATTTGATAACCTGATATCGGGATCAGTTTATGTGCACCTTGACTATTCCCAAGGGATCAATCCCATGCTTATTTGCAGGGCCCCATTTAAAATTAGGACAAATGTCATATATGAACATGACTCCAAAAAATTTATTATTACTAATGAATATTGAACTTAAGACTTAGATGAGCACATCCCGAATCCCAATTTTTACCCACATTCCATATTGAAAAATATTAGAGATTTCAAATATTTTTCAAAATATTCTATCAAATGTCTCACATAAATATAAAACCTACACCATATAAATCCCACATTTATATAAGACATCTAATTAATAAAGCATTTGGGTCCCAAAGGATAACTCTTCCACATTACTTCTTTTCCTTTTCTTTTTTCAAGAACTTGTCATTGCACTAAACTCACAAAATTATCGTCGACCAAGGAGGAGCAAAAGAAAAGAGGTTTGAAGATAATAAAGTACAAAACTTGGCACATAGTTTAATATTGAATTAAGAAATGAATGAAAATATACCCAAAATCCAAAATAAAATAAAATCATAAAGAACTACTGTTAAATACACATTGATGTGTATTAATTAATTATTATTTGTTTAAACGGTGATGTTATATGTACTAATTAATATACATATTAATATATTAATTCGTGTTATGTTATTATTACTAATTTTACCTATTACGTAAATTATAATATTAAAAAATTTTAAAATTATATCACATCATCAATTAATATATTAATTATTATATTAATCGTTTAAAATCATAAAGAACCACTGCACATGGGTTGCTTAGGATCAGATCCTAGAGACTGCTCCTATTCCCCAATTGTCAATCCTTGATTGATCATTCTGATGTTTTTCTGTTTCTATCCATTAATTAATAAAAAGCATATCACATGCACGCTGGTCATTTTCTAATCTTGGAATCCAAACACACCTTCCCCAGAAAAGTTCTAAAACCACGAACATTGTTTAATTCAAGACCATGTGCCCTGTGCACACCAGAATCTTCAATTTGATTTTGTCCCTTCGCTTTGTATAAACCAAAGGAATGAAATAATAATAATAATAATAAATTGTGTAAAAATTATCAAAAATGACGTGATGATAACATTTGTATGATTATAAACGTTTTATTTTGAAATGAAATGACATAATGAGCCCGCATTATTTTGTATATATTTACTTTCTTTTTGAAATTCTAAATTTAATTTAAGTGTCTCAATTTAGAAATATAAATTAATTGTTAAATAA
This sequence comes from Camellia granthamiana, assembly GCA_036172215.1. Lineage (NCBI taxonomy): Eukaryota > Viridiplantae > Streptophyta > Magnoliopsida > Ericales > Theaceae > Camellia > Camellia granthamiana. The sequence goes on from JAXFYN010000151.1 coordinate 489,913, forward strand.
CAATGCTATCCAAAAAAATAAATAAATGTATAGATCATATTCATTTTAGGTAAGTACAAGTATGAAAAATATTACAATAACATAAGGTATCAAACTACTCTTTACAGGAGTTGAATACGACCATGGACTCGAGACCTCATACTGCAAAAAGAGATTATACAACCACTAGGTGAAATGCTGTTGGTTCAAAATTTTGAATTGGAGCTATGCATTTCATTTTTAGGAAAAATTTGTATAGTACTTTTTTTCCAGTTAATATGTTAATAGTTAAATTGCAATACACGCGAACGTCTCTTCATAAATTCAAACTTAAAAGCTCACTCACTTTCTCTCTCTTCTTTTTCTTTTTCTTCTTCTTTTTTATTTTATTTTATTTTATTATTATCAACAAAATAACCTTTTATTTATGAATCATAAGCTTACAGACATAGCAACAATACATCAATAAAAAGGGAACTAAGTGCAAAGAGTATCATAGTAGAATAAATCTCACTTACCCTAACACCTAAGTGCATTTTCTATGATCACTTGAGCAATTGGGTGGTCAAATTTAATAATACTTATTGAGATAAATATCTTATATGTTTCTATTGTTGGATGATAAAGATGTTACCAAATGACAACTATGCCCTTGGACCGACAGCGTAAACGCTGCCATGACATCCATGTGTGGCTATTGAGTTGCTTGTCTTTTTTTTTTGATCATAAAAAAAAAAGGCTTTATTGATGATACACGCATACAAGGTATGGAAGTTACATCAATAAAGAAGAGCTTGGAGTTAAAAAGCTTCAACCTCCTAGTTGGTGAGAGGCCAACAAAAAACCAGAACCTGATAGAAACAAAAGAGAAGCTCAAAAACTCCAAAGCATAAAATGCACAGAACAAGATAGCAGCAAGTACCATTCCATCCCAATTCACAACCAGCAGCAGGCAAACTCTTTTAGAGCAGCATAATCAGAAGTTGAGAACCAACCAAGTATAGTAGCTCCACAAACTCAAACAGAGTAAAAACACCATAGAAGAGAAATTAACTACCCCAGGCCACCTAGGCAGTATCTGATTTGTTTGAAGTTATAGAGGTAATCTGAAATGGAGAATGGAGACTCCTTGGATGTGGCCTTTAACCAGACAGCTAGCCTTGTGATGATAACCTCCTGTAACTCAAGCATCTTAGGTTGAGAACCTTGAAAGAGGCATTCGTTTCTGTGCTTCCAAATAGACCAGAGAGCCACCAGGGGTAATGCTCGCCAAATTCTTCGTTCCTTTTTATTGTAGCAGTGCCCTGCCCACCAATGTAGCAAGCCTTCAATGGAACTTGGTACCACCCAAACAGTCCTCCACCACTGTAGCAGGGCAGACCATATCCTCCATACTAAAGGGCAAAGAAGAAGCACATGTTCGCTTGTTTCATTATAAGATTTACAGAAGATGCACAGAGTGGATGCCGACAAATTTAAAATACCAATCCGGTGCAAGAACACAGATGTTTTGATCCTACGCTTCCATGCGAGCCAACCAAAGAATTGTACTTTGGGAGGAATGTATTTGATCCATACTGATTTACTGGTGCTATCTTCACAGCCAAGAAAGTGACTAGTATGTTTGTAAAAAGCAGAGACAAGAGACTGACCAGGCTGAGCTGCTAGACACACAACCCAATCTTGGACCTCCTGACTTAGCCCAGATGCCGCTGATAAGGTGCCAATGAGTCTGTGTAATTCCTCTTTTTCCCAATCAAATAGGGGCCTCCTAAAATTAAATAGCCAATTTCCAGAGGAGTTTGAGCGATTCACAAAATCCTTAAGATAACCCATCTGATCAGAGGACAAACGAAACAATCTTGGAAATACATCTTTGAGGCAGATGTTAACACACCATCTATCATGCTAGAATCTGATTCTGGAACCATTGCCCACTTTTAATTGCAGGTTATTAACATAGTATTGCAAGATGAGGTCCTTCTGTTCCACTGCTACTATTTTGTCACTCTAAATTCTGGAAAGATTGATGCCTGAGATTGGAGATGGAAGCCAGAGCTCTACCGGAAGTCTATACTTGCTACATATGACTCTCTTCCATAATGAATGATGTTCACAGGCAAACCTCCATCACCACTTGAGAAGTAAGCACACATTCACATCTCTAACTCTTCTATACCCAGCCCACCTTGATTGATGCTCTTGGTAACTGTAGACGTCCCCGAACGCATCCCGGGAAGGGTGCGACTCCCCCCCGTTCTGGTTCGATATTGGGTCTACTACAGTTCGAAGGACTCAAATGTCACGGTTTTTAATCTTGAACCAAAGAGTCCAAATCTGGCAAATTGTTTTGAGAAACAGATTTTTTGAAAAGAAGTGCCAAACATGGACTGCTTTGCCAGATACAGAGTCGCCACCTAAATATTTTTTAATGGGGGAATTTAGGAAACCCTGACTCGGTGCCAAAGGCCACGTGTCCGTCATCACCAAAGTTGCCTCGGCTCGGGAACTTGGGTACGATTGGGGAAGGTCACTTCGTGAGCACCCCCGCTCGCCCGGTCAAAGACCGGCCTCTACTAACCATGATATCTGTTTTTGAAAACATTGTGCGTTCTTATTCCGGTTTTTAGCCTAGGTTACTATGTGATGCGCACAGCATACAAGTATAGACTGAGTAGCCTGAATTGGAACAAAACATTTCATGTTCGTTTGTTTGGAAATGGTTTGATGGTGTTACCCGCAGGTAGGCTTAAAATGCAGATTTTGCCACCCTCAGGTGGGCTTAGAAAACATGGTTTTGCCACTATCTAGTGGGCTTAAGACTCACAATCAATGCATTGTCCCAATTCAGATAACCCAACCTTCACCCACAGGCATTCAAGCAGTTATATCACATAAGCACATAGCCTCATGGTAAGCATGCTATTCATGGCAACACTCACACGCATGCAAGGATGCTAAAGCATAAAACTCACCGAGTACTCCAAGCCAAAACAGAAACTCATTAGAAATCATGCATGATCCTAAATATGCTGAAATGCCTAATGCAACACATGCAGAATGCAACTATAGCAGGCTCGGCTATTCTAAACATGGCATATGGAATGCTACAACTAACACGTATTCAATTTGGAATTGAAATACAAATGCAGTTTGTATGATGCGCCGAGCCCGGTGCGTGCAAAACAGATGAATGATGCAAACATGCTGTCATACTGTATGCTAATTGAAATATGCCCTAATCTAACCATCATAAGCAGGTAAATAAAAGGGAAGAAAGACGTGGGATTGGAAGACATACATCACACTCACGCACACTTATTACAATTATGCCCTCGCGCAGAGGGTCCGAATAAATAATATACAGTCCCAAATGAATAAATAATACAGTCCCGAACAAATACAAACATCCTAATTAATTTACAAATTAATCTAGGAAAAATAATAAACTGGCATGCAAGCCAGGGACTGCCTCGACTCTGATGAATGATGCATGTTTGGGCTGCTTTGCGCGGAAATCCACGACGATGCCCCGATTAGCCTCTGTTTTGCAATGTTTCTTGAAAAGCGCGCCAAGCCTCGGAAGACTGCTGATTCTTGATATGCTGCAACAGAGAGCAGGAAAGGGGCATAGCAATGTATTTTCACAGATATATACATGCCTCGATCCTCGTGCCACCAATCACGCATCTCGATGCATGATGGCCGAGGAGCCGAATTGCACAACTCAATATAGAATGAATGCAACATGAAAAAAAAAACACAACCGGACCTAACTCCATCATGGGTGATCCGGAGTGTCGGTGACTGGGGAATTGAGACCCGCTCCGTCACTCGGAGTACGGAACGCACCTCGTTTCCCGTGCCCAGGCTAACTCCTATCCCGAACACGATGAAATATGCATGATATGCATGAAATGCAGCTAATATACAATCCTAACATACACAATGCTATGGCATGGCATACACGCTAAACGAGGTAATACACAACCGGGCATACACAATGCTATGGATGAAATGGCATACGCAATGCAATATGGGCTTACACCAACATGAGAGAGCCTCAGCCACACTCACATAGGAGGCCATTAGATGAAAACAAGACACCTCGAAGTACGTGCCCGCGGGTACGCAAACCGAAAACGGACCCTCAGGCACCGAAATGCCACTCTAATGAGACATGGCAAAGACACGGAATATGACATGCAAACATGAAAAAATCAGTAGCAAAATGAGGGGCAAAACAACCCCGAAACCCGGCGAAATGAAACCCGATGCAAGGAATCTCTCCCGAAATGCAAAATTAGGCATCCGAAATGACTTGTAGCTATACAATACATGCATAATTTGAACATGACATGAAAAATAAGAAGCAAGGCAGCCCCAAAACTCACATTTTTTCAGTTCAAATCAAGGCAAAACAGCAATCACAAGTAGGGCAAAAATGGCATACAAAAATGGCTCCGCAAGGGAAGCAATGAAGCAAGTGATAGATGCAAAGCCCAAATGGCAAAAGACCCTTCTACAAAACTTAAGAGGGACTAAAAATATGAACATTTACAGTAGATGACAAGCCTCAAATCAGTATGCAAACATGCTCAAAATGCAATGCAAGAGATAGGCCAACAAGAGGCTATAACATGAGGTATACAAAGCATTCACCAAACAGCCAAAGACCCTGAATAAAATATGCCAATAAGGTCAAAATATGGCCACTTTCAGTTCTGATCATGGCCTAAAAATAGAAGCAAAATAGGCTAACAAAGCATGCAAAAATGGGGGCCAAAGAGGGGTTCAATGGAAAGTCATGCATGGAGGTCCCAAACAAGGTTTAGCCCTTCTACAATGTTGTAGAGGGGCTCAAAATAAGCCTATTTTTAGTTTACATAAGGCCTCAAAACAGATCACAAATAGGCTAGAAATACTATGCAAAATAATGGCATACAAGAGGGTAATGAAGCAAGTACCAAATGGGGGGCTCAAACAGGGTTGAGCCCTTAAACAAATATGAAGAATGACTCAAAAAAATCCTAGTTTCAGTTAGGGTCGGAGCCCAAAACAGTAAGCAAATAGGCTAGAAAGATGTGGCCAAAATGAGCTAAAAAAAGGGAAAAATGGACTTACCCTTGAAGACTACCCCTTAGCTTCCTTTTGGCTTGAGAAATGTTGCTTCTTAGCTGCTGGAAATCCTCTCATTGCTTCCGGAATAGAGTGGTGGTGGTGGTGCTTGGTGGTAGTGAAGAAATGGAGTTGGAACTTGAGAAAATGAGAGAGATAGAGAGGGATGTGTGTCTCTATGCTTGAGAGCAATTTTTCAACCTTTGAGGGAGAGCTAGAGCTGCTGTATGTATGCAAGAATGGTGGGGCCATGGAGGGAAAATGTGTAGAGAAATGGGATTAAGTTCCCCTCCTCTACAAAAGTCCCCCGAAATCAGATATTTTGGGGGAAAAAAGCTATACAACTGTAAAGCACACATCCCAAGGAACATGGCCAGCCACCTATTTTTGTTGCAGGTGGTCGGCCGGCCACCCCCTATGGCCGGCCAGCCAAGGGTCAAAAGGCTCAAGAAGATTTTCTGGCCGGCCACCACAGAAAGGTGTCCTCCCAGGTCTCCTCATCACAACCCTGTGGTTCAAAATTGGCAACTCTAAAACAGGAGAGAGAATAGGCCACTTTTAGGAGGGGTTCAAAAGGTTCAATTTGAATTACTGGCCGGCCATAGACTTTTAGGGTCCTCCCATGTGTGTACAACACAAATATGTGGTTTGGGGTTGAAGAAAATGGCCCTAGGGTGGTCAACATTGGCTCGGAAATGAGAAGAACGGGCGTCGGAGGGCGCCGGAGGAATATAACTGGTTGCTGAGACAATTGCTGGCCTTCCACCCTTCAGTGACCTTCCTGGTGATAAAACAGAGGTACCTGCCAAAAAAGAACGAAAACCGATGCAAAACGAATGCTCGGGGGCCAAAACACGCAGTTCAGGGTCCCGAAAATAGGCCGTTAAGCACCGAAAGTGGCATTCGACCACGAAGTGGGTCTCTCAGGCCCCAGTGTCCCTCAAAATGGAGCAAATGAGATGCATGCCAAAAACCGGAGCAGTCGGAGATGGTTAGGCGGTCCCGAACCGAGGCACACGGCCTGACGGCTCCGAAAACCGGGAACCGGGCTCCGAAATGGGCAAAATGGCCTACGGCCACGAAATGTAGCCCACGGCCACTGAGAGATGGTCTACGGGACCTCTCCTTCCCCTCAGGAAAAGAAACAGAGAAAACCGAGTCTGGTTCGCAAACCGAGACAAGGTACAGAAGAGGGTTCGGAAGTCCGGAGGCAGGGCTCACGGCCGCGACTCTGAGACTTCTGAACGAGCACAATATGCAACATCACCGAGCGCTCAACTGGTGACGTCTGAGTCTTAAGGTCGGTCAAAAATGGGGTGTCTACAGTAACCTCTGACCATTTCACTAAATGTATTTTCCTCTTTGAATCTGGGACACCCCACAAGAATGAAGCTTGAATTTTAACAAACTCTCTAGCTATTCCTTCAGGTAACCTGAACAGAGACAAGAAGTAGATTGGTAGACTTGACAGAACAGCTTTTACCAAGGTCAACCTCCCCGCAAAGGATAGGAATCTTCTTTTCCAACCAGCAAGCCTTAATTTGAACTTTGTAATGACAGGCTGCCATGTCTTCTTTCTCTTAGGACTAGCACCCAGAGGTAAACCCAAGTACTTAAGTGGTAGTTTTTGGGTTTTACAGTTCAGCATTGAGGCAAATTCATCCAAAGCAGAGGTAAATATATTTAACCCACAAACCACACTTTTGTGGTAATTGATTTTGAGCCTTGAAGCTATTTCGAAACATCTGAGGTTCTTTTTCAAGGTGAGAACTTCTGCCAGATCAGCCTCGCAGAATAATAAAGAGTCATCTGTAAATTGAAGGTGAGAGAGATGAACATGATTGTTACCAATGATTACCCCTTTAAGCAATCTCAGCTCCCTGGCTCTGAGGAGGAGAATATTGAGTGCTTCTGCAACTATATTGAATAGAAATGCTGATAGTGGGTCACCTTGCCTAAGACCTTTCTGAGAGCTGAACTCCTTGGTTGGTGAACCATTGACAAGTATTGAGATCCTTGAGGATAAAGTACATTCCTTAATCCAAGAGATCCATTTGGAACCAAACCCAAAATTTGCAAGCATTGTATAAAGGAACTCCCAGCTGATGGAATCAAAAGCCTTTTCAAAATCTAGTTTGAGTAGCAGCCCTGCTTTCTTGGATTTGTGCCATTCATCTACAACCTCATTGGCAATCAACACTCCATCAAGGATACTCCTACCACCGAAGAAAGTTGATTGTGTATCTCCAATTACTAGGGGCAAGACTTTTTTGAGCCTAGCCGTAAGAACTTTAGATAGAATTTTGTAGACAGAACCTACTAAGCTAATGGGCCTAAAGTCTTTTAAGTTAACAGCTCTTTCCTTCTTTGGGATAAGAGTAATAAAGGTATTGTTTACACCTGAGGCCAATCTGCCATTGATATGGAAATCTTTCATAAAATTAAGCACTTCATTTTTTATCACTTTCCACAGCTTTTGAAAAAACATGAGATTGATTCCATCTGGCCCTGGGGCTTTATTTCCATTTGAGTCTCTTATTGCTGACTAGACCTCTTCCTCAGAAAACTCTGCTTCAAGCATGTGATATAAATCACTAGGCCTTATGCTCTTAAACTCACCAACAAGTACTGGTCTATTCATCTAAACCTCTTTAAACTGATTGTAAAAATGGGACCATACCTCATGTTTAACCTGATTTGGCTCCGCAAGCACCACCTTACCAACTGTGATAGAGTGAAGAGTGTGTTTATTTTTGCCTGCTGGTAGCCATTACATGGAAGAATCTACTGTTTCTATCTCCTTTTAGACCCCAGTCCAACCTAGACTTTTGCAACCATTCCCATTCCATCTTCCTGCCTAAACTCCATACTTCTGACCTTTTCTCTCTTTGGAGCTTCAATTCTTCCTCAACCATGGGCCTGGTTTCAGCTACTAGATCCAATGCATGCAGAACAGATTCAGAATCTTGCAGTTGTGATGCAGCATTGCCATATACCTCTTTATTCCATTTTTTTAATGTCAACTTAAGGGCATTCAATTTCCTGTGCAGGATGTAACCAGCAATCCCGAACACCTATGTTTCCTTCCAAGTTTTCTCCACTAAGGGGGCAAGGGTAGAGTGCAGGAACCAAGCATTCAGAAATCTGAAGGGCCTAGGCCCCCAATCCCTTTCATCCTCCATGAGAACAATGGGGTAGTGGTTAGATACATATCTAGGAAGGCCCCATAATTGGAATTCAAACCTCTCCATCCACTCCGGACTAATAAGGAACCTGTCTATTCGACTCCATTTGTTTTCATCAAATGCATTACACCAAGTGTATTTCCTGCCAATCAGTTGCACATCCATCATCTCACTTTTATCTATGAAGTCATTGAATTCTTGCATACCTCTATCCCTACTTGATGATCCTACTCTTTTCCCTAAGTGTCTGATTTCATTGAAATCACCACCAATGCACTAGAGCTGTGGGAAGAAATCTTTGAGGTGTAATAATGTCTCCCAAAGCTTTCCTCTCCTTGCAACATCATTGGGAGCATATACATTAACAATTACACAAGCAAAGGTGTTGAGAAGTTTACCTGAGAGAAGGATGAAATTTCTGTTGCTGCAACACCCAGATAGTTGAAAAATTGCAGGATCCCAGAGACAGAGCATCCCACCTACCAGCCTTTCTGCATCAACAGTTATAAACTCCAAATTATCCCTAGGCCAAACACTCTTAACCATCTCAGCAGTCATGTTAGATCTTTTGGTTTCTTGGAGCAAAGCCACATCAATTTTCTTATCTAACAAAAGTTTCCTAATCTTTCTCATTTTTTCAGGTTTACCCATCCCTCTAATGTTCCAACTTAGTGCCTTCATGGTAACAGATATAACACAAATTACACCTCTGTGGAACTGTTTACTCCACAATACCATTTCCACTGCCCAACATCTCCTTATTTTTTGCCTCCATGAGAATTAGTTGCCTGATTACCTCAGGTTCCTGCCCTCTATAATCTATTCCCAGATTTTTTCCTATTTGCAACGTGGCCTGAGCTTCTTAAAGAGCATTATTTCTAGAAAGGGATTGCTGGAGTTCAACATTAGAATGAGATGAAGATGAAGCAGTGGACCTAGTCTTGCAGCCTTGAAGATCCAGAGTTTGTTCTTGCCTCTTTCTGACCAATGCGTCTAGTAAACCCACTAAACCTACCAAGAAAAAGGGGAATTTTAATACCATCACTTGTGCTCCTTTTCCTTCTGCCTTTCTTAATGCGAGAACTAATGGAACCTGAAATTGGTGGGCCGAGATGGACATTATACTTTGTCTGAGGACCCAGCTCAGCTGAGACTTGGTGGGCTGAGACTACACTATACCCTTGGTTAGTTAAATGAAGCCCAGCTTCAGATGGCCCAGAAGAAGAAATATCTGAAATAACAATATCGTGGGGTGCCATAATGGGCTGTAGCCCAGATTGGTCAGGGCCCAGGGCTACCTCAAGAGTAATGCCAGGTCTTGCCTTTATGGTCTCACTTAAGCTCTTCATAAAACCAGGCGTAAGAATCTCATCTTCTACATTAACGGCTACAGCTCCTTTTGTAGTGACATGATTACACCCTATCTCCTGCTGCCTACTAACCTCAATAGAGTCTTCAACACCTTTTTGAGCTTCATGATTATACCTCTGACGCTGCTGCAGGCTTTCCCTATGTAATGATAACTCTACCATACATGCGCTCTCCTCATTTGAATTTCCCACGCTATCTTTAGTCTCTTCCACTACAGATGCATGACTCCAACTATCCCTATCAGCCAGCTCATCTCTTTTCCTCATTCTAGTTGTCGAATCCCCTTTAGCCACATAAGAGTCTCTTGCCATGTCATCTGCCTTGTCATCATCTCCTTTCTCCAAGATGTTATCAGCTATGGGTTGAAGAACGCCATCAACTTTGGAGCAAACATCCTTGTTTGCCTTGGCGGTAGTAGTACCATTACAGCTTGTACTAGGTTCCTCAGTATACTGCTCCTCAAATACTCTGATGGAGTAAATTCTGCCTTTGCACTCCAGATTAAGGCTTGTGGTTATAGGCTCCATAACATTGGTGAGTATTTTAAATTTTCCACAGCGAAATGATTTGGGTGCACAAATATCACCATCAAATTGAACCAACTCCCCCCATACTCTTTCAATCTTCCTAAATGTATCTGAGTTCCAGAGATTAAGGGGCATCCCAAAGCAGCTGATCCAGACATATCTTTCTTGTTTAAGATGCAAACCTGGTCGCCATTCTGCGATGTATTCATACCAATCTTGAAACCAGTCCTTGATCAGATGCTTTTCGCTCAACAGAGCTTCCATTGAGCTAACGGATAAAATGACATCCCCCCCTCCTCCTTCTCGCACTAGCACATTCTTTACACCTCGTTTGATAAGTTCTTTTTTCACCTCTGTAACAGAGAAAACTGGTTTAAGCCGCATAATCATGCTCTCATAAAGCCACCCATTTCCTATCTCTTCCACTCTGATCGTTTTGCTTGATATGTCTCGTGGGTTATCACCCTTGATAACCTCTGCAATCGATCTACCATCTGTGCCTTGGTTCCAATTTTGCTTTTCTGCCATTGCAGTTATGTTGCGTGGCTCTGTTTGCCTTGGTGGTGATGTTTGCATTTGCTGCCTGGGTACTATTTTTTTGCCATACTCTGCGATTTTAACTGCTAGAGATTTGTCATCTACCCACAAGCCATGAGCCTTTTGCTCTGCCATTTTGGCTGTAATAGAGCAATCATAGCGCACGAATCTAAACCTTGTATTGTTAACCTCCTTGGTTTTTTTGGTATGTACACGTCCTTGACTACACCAAACTTTATGAACAGATCATGCAAGTGACGGGGTCCTATATATTCTGGCAAGTTGTCCACGAAGAGGGTAAACAGTCCTGATCTTCGATCTTCAGCCCACGTGGTATGATTTACCTGACGTCCTCTTTGCTTGATCACGGGAATCCATCCTCCTTGTTTGAGCATCCTCCTTGTTTGATTTTCTCACGATATGCAAATATAGTTGAATTGCTTGTCTCTTACCTCCATTCATTGGAATAAACCCATTTCGTTCCTAATTAGAGCTCCAAGACAGAAGGGTAATTCGCACTATTCAAAGGTTACTTGTAGGATCTATCCACGACATAAATAAATAAATAAATTTATTTTAGGAAAATAACATGCACGAATGTGAAAAAAAAAAAAAAAAAAAAAACTTCTGTTTTTAGAATTTTTATGAGAGTTCCACTTATTTTAAATTCCGAACTAGAAAGGCTCAAGGGATCTATTATGGGTTTTATTTTGATAATTTAAACGGTTTATTTTGTCAGGTTGTTAGTGTATATTATTCTTGAAAAAAATTAAATCGATTTGATAATTGTAATATTTTCAATTTATTATCATTGTTTAAAAAAATGAACGATAAGTATGTCTTTAAAAATAAGCTATTCATTTTTTATGATATGATGCACACTCTCTCGAGTTATGATAATATGTCTTGAATTAACCCTAAAGGTTTGACTTAGTGGAAGAAGAGGTAGCCAAAGGGCATATCACCTACAAGATCACAATGTTGAATCTAACGAAAACCATACATTTTAAATCTTGAGATTTGCCCCGATCGATAACTTCAGGTCTTGGAATTAGTCAAAGTACATCTAAATTGATTCGAACCCCTAATAATAATAAGGGGTACTTACCAATTAGTCCTATTAACTAGACTTATTTACCTACAGGTCCTAACTAATAAATTTAACACTATAAAAATAAGAGAGTGATAAATTTATTACTAAAAATTTATTCATAAAAACAAAGAGACTGATAAATTTATCACTATAAATTTATTCATAAAAATAAAAGACTGATGAATTTATCTTTATCACTTAATAAATTTATCAAATAGGACTTAATTGGTAATAAGTCTCCAAAGTAGGACTTATTGGGTAATAAGTCTCCAAAGAAGGACCTATTGGTAGTTTACCCTAATAATAATAATAACAATATTGTGTTATCTCTAATAAAATTGTGAATTGTAACTTGCAGTTATGATATTTGTATTGCAACTTTAAGCACATCACATTCTTCCATATATATCATTTTGGGTAAAATTTATTTTAACTCCTTGTGGTTTTTTTTTGGGAACACTTTATTTTCTTATAATTCAAATATAGGCAAAGAATCCTTTTATAATTTTGGACTAAAGTGTAAGGGTAACCTCTGTTAAAAGTAAGGACAAAATTACCTAAACATCCCCTATAATATATTCTTTTTTTTTTCTCTCTCTCTAATACATATAATTTCCTATTTAACAAATAAAATCATACTAATCTAGTTTTTAATTTTTAACCTAATTCCTTATTTAATTACATTTTAAATTAAACATATAGTTATCATAAAAATTAATCTAAACACTTTAATTTATTACCACAAAATTAAATCATAAAATTATCTTATTCTAATTTTTTATTTAATAACATTTTAAAATAAACATATATAACCAATTAAATCAAAAATTAAACTAAACGCCTTAATTTATTACTATAAAATTAGCTTATTTAATAACAATTTTAATTAAACATATAAATATATATATTTAACAAATTAAATCATAAATTAAACTAAAACCCTAGTTTATTACCATAAAATTACCTTATTTAATAAAATTTAATAAGTTAAATCATAGTTAATCTAAATGCCTTAATTTATACCATAAAATTAAACCATAAAATTACCTTAATCTAATTTTCAATTTTTAACCCAATTTATTATTTAATAATATTTTCAAATTAAAAATTTACATATATATATACACATATATATTAAAGTTAAACCATAAAATTACCTTAATCTACTATTTAATTATTAATCTAATTTCTCATTTAATAACATTTTAAATTAAATTAAATTATTTGATAAAAGATAACAATTAGGACGGTCTGGTTAGGATTAAGATTTAATTTAAAGAATAAGATGAATATGAAGGTATTATTGACGTTTGATTCAATTTTTTGACTTTGACTAATGACTTTTGCATTGCCCACTCTCAATTTGGGAAAATGTAGCACAACCTTCCGTTATTTTTAACGGAAATACAAACTGTAACATTTTAGTCTAAAATTATAAGAAATTTCTCTACTTATATTTGAACCATAAGGAAATAAAATACTCCGTCGCAAAATCACAAAGGGATAAAGTGAATTTTGCCCTATTATTTTTATATGGAGACAATGTAAAAACCCAACTTATTTTTTATTCGGCTTATGAGAACATTGCATTCTTCAATGGAAAAACATTTCATTGAAATTAAATTAGAATAGTGTTAATCTAATTTAAAAAAATAAATTTACAAATTTAATAATGTGATATTTTATTAAAATATTTAAGGTATCTCTCTCGTGAGAGAGAAGAAAATAAGAATGTAATAGAGGAAAAGAGAAAACGGTGAATCTCATCATTTCACGGTGAGTGTTGTACAAATAACTGTGTCACCAATTTAAGTTTAAAATGGCACTGATTGAGTTGGTCTTTTAGACAATATTCTTAAATGTTGTCATTGTATATCAAAAGTGGCGTTTTTATAAACATCGGAATATAAACGCGGTAATAGGCCCATTTCTTGTTAGGGGTGTTTATGGTTTGGTTACGGTCGAAATTTTTTTAATCCATCATCCATCCGTTAGATTGACGGATCAAAAAAAATTCAATTCGCATCCGTCTGTCGGATTGACGAATGCGGATTGAGTGGATTGATGCGAATCGGTTTTGGCAGTTTAAACTTTTACAAATTATAAATATAATACAACTTGTCAACATTTTTTTTTTGAATAACAATTCAACTTAACATAACCAAAAGATTATCATGTAAATTGTCAAATACTAATAATAAATACGTATAAAAAAATTATGCATTATCAAAATACTATTTCATTGTTTTTTTTTTTTAATTCAAAAAACTATTTAATTAAATTTTTTTTTAAAAATGACAAAATTAAACCTTATATTTTTCACACAAAAATACCAAATATCAACGCCTGCCATTTGATAAAAGAATTTTCAAATTGAAAATACATTAAAAAAGAATATCTAAACTCTTTTTCAATTGAAAATACATATAGAATATTTATACAAATTAAAAAATACAAAATCTTACAAATTACTAGGAGTGCTCGTAGTTTGGCAGTTCGGTTGTGGCCAAAGAAATCTCAAATATACCATCCATCCAAAACTAAGGGGATTGGAAAAAATTAATTCGCAGCCGTTCGCTCGTCATCATGCATCTGTTCAAAATGCGACGGATTGATTCAATTCGGTCGGTTTGAGCAGATCGAAATATCCGCTGCTCACCTCTACTTTCGATAGTGTATTTTTTGTCTAATCATGAATTAATCATACCATTTACATATAATTGAGTTTAGAAAGTTAATTTAGAAGGTGGATTTGTATGTCATTTTTTATTAATAAATAATATTGGTGACACTAAATTGAAGTTTCTTGTGGTATATTGTTAATTACATACAAAAGTAGGGGCTTTGTCAGAAATTGAAATACATAAAAACCCACAGCACAGCTCTCAGATTTCCACGCAAACCTCTTCCTCTACCAAAATCTCCCTCTCTCTCTCTCTCTCTCTCTCATAGTACAATGTTGAGGGTGACGGTGTTGTTACTGATACTATGTGCCACCAGCCATGTTGCCTTATCCTTCACCGACGGTAAGCTCTCTCTCTCTCTGTCTCTCTCTCTGCTGCTTAATTGGTGTTTTGCTAGCTAGCTAATATTCTTGATATATATGCAAACAAAACATAATGACACACAAACATGTACAACCACAAATCTTGATTCTATTCTATAACAAAGGAGGGTACATACTAATCTTGATTACACCATGATTACTTCTCATTCTCAAGGGCTTAGTTTCAGCTTGTTTTTCTATAGCTTTAGGGTTCCCCCACTAAGATGATACATTTAACATCTTAGCACACTATATATATACATATATGCATTGAATGTTTGATAGAACTGCACTAAACTAATTCCCCGAGCCAGAGGCAATATATAATATCCCACCAATGTTGTTCCATTTCTTTTGTTTTGGTTGTTTGCTTTATTTATTTATTATTATCATTGTTATTATTATTATTATTATTATTATTATTTGATGAAGGATAGAATGTCAGTAAATTAGATTAAAGCAACTGCCTGGGTGTTAGACAATTTTTATTTATTTATTTATTTATAATAAACTCAAACCCTAAACTTCCCAGTAAAAATCTGAAATTAGTACTCTACTTTTTTATCATCATTGCCTCATGAGTGCTTTGTTTATTGTCATCATCTTTTGAGACTGTTTATTGGCTTTTTTTTTTTTTGAAAATTTATGTTGAGTGTTTAGTGCATTTATGATAATAGTTTATGTAAACAAAAACACCTTACTAATGAAAGTAAGAAAACAAGTATTTTTAACTTTTACTTTACTTTTTTCTTAATATTAGTCTTCAACTTTCAAGAAATTACACTCAACAATCCTCTATAGTCGATGTAGACTTGCTTGGACATGGCTGAATTGAATTTGGTTGTACACACACAAGTTGTATTGCATTGCATCTTGTTATTGGGCTTTGTTAATGAATACATGATCCCATTTCTCACTCTAGACATATAGTAATATAAGATTTATATTAATAATAATACATGGGAAATTTTTAGTATTTATTTATTTATTTATTTATTTATTTTTTAAAGAATGTTAGACAATTTGAAAAAATGACAGAGAAAGTGTTCCAAAAATAGAATATACGGACCAAATTCATTCTAGATATAATGTATACTTTGTTTTTATTACTATTTATACAAATTATTATTTTTATTTTATTTTATTTTATTTTTATTTTTATTTTTTAAATTTTGAACTCCCTTGGTTTTTTGCTTTCTCTTACAACGAGAATAAATGTACTTTTGGCACTTGGGATATTAATGTGAAGGGGTAATTTGTCATTTCACCATTCACTCTGAGCGAGCATTTAACTAGTTGTTAGGTAGTTGAACAAATATAAATATGAGATCCAACAACTTCATGCTTAGAATCTCTCAGCTGTACAACCCACTTGATCAATATAGACAATAATAGGCATTGGACAGTAACTTTAATCAGACGAGTGTGGTCCTAAAATAAAACTCTGAAAAATGAACGAGACCAATAAAAGAGGAGTATTAATAATTTTAAAGTGGTGCGGGTTCTACATGATGGGATGTTTTACTCTTGTTTGTTTGTTTGTTTGTTTGTTTGTTTTTTTTTGAATTTCCACCTCATTAGTGGTCAATTAGTGCTCCCAAATTAGTGGGATGAATCATTGTTGTAAAACTCCTCATTTATCATCAATTTTTTTCTTCTTTATTATTATTATTATTTTTTTTACACAAGATTGCGGTTAGTATGTTACGTTTCATCTGTTTGGGTGGTTTTTTGGTATTTAGTATAATGAAAAATAAAAATTAATAGAAAATATTTTTATGGACAACAAAACTTAACTTATTTTGATAGAAAAATATTTTTTATTTTTAAAAGACAAAAAATATTTTTTGAACTAAAACTTTACCAATATCACTACACTAACGCCGTCACTCTCATCTTCACTGCCATACCACCATCACAATCACTATGGCTACCGCCATCATCACCATTTCCATCAACGCTGCTACTGTCACCACCTCTACCTCCATCTTCATCCCACCACCACCACTATCACAATAAATATTCTAAAAAAAAAATTCCGTAACAAATATTTTTCATCTAAACAAATGGAGCATTAAGAGCATCTCCACCCAAATCTTTAAATTTTGATAGTATGTCATTTTTTTATTTTTTTATTTTAATTGTTTAGGTGGCAAATTGGCATATGTCAATTTGACATGGAAACTCTCCACCCAATATATCAAATCTATTATTATATTATTTTTAAATTTCGAATTCTTTTATTTCACATGAAAACTTTTTTATTACAAAAAAATGCCTGAAGTAAGAATATGTCAAAATTAGTATAAAGGGGTGATACCAAATGCCACATCAGCTTTTGACACACCAAGTGGAGTTAATATTTGATGCCAAAATATGACTATTAAATTGTCACATCATATTTAAAGTATCAGATGAAGGTGGTGTAATAATTAAATTATAATATAGGTCAACGTCTCTCCACCAACTTAAACTTAAAATCACATTAACCTTAACACTTAAGTATCCCTCCATAACCATTAACAGAATTGTCCTGGATCTTCCATTATTTATCATCTTATTATTACACACTCTCTATAAATTGGCCCATTAATGAACTTATAGCATATGTCTTTGTTAGATCTACTGCTCGTCAGTTTGGCATTCAAGGTTGGGTTGGTGTTCATTGACTCATTAATGACGATAGCTCACGTGAAATTCCATTTAGAAAAGAATAATCGTATTCATTTATTGGAGCTTTGTAAGCCATATATCCATTGAAAAATGATATTTTTATAATATTTTCATACAAAATGTAATATTAAAATTCTATAATAATTGTTGTGAGACCTTTCACGTGAATTGTTAAAGAGATCTAACGAAGAAATAAGTTTTACCCTGTAGATATGCAAAGATAAAAAAAAGTTGATGCTACCCAACTGAGATTGCCGGCTAAAACACTCTGATGATAAAGTTAGTTCTCGTTTATGAAAGAGAAACAAAATAATATGAAATGAATAGTGTGGTGTAAGCTGGGAATCAAGCATACCTATTTTCTCTGGTGATACTTTCCTTTTAAATAGGTGGGTGTGGTTTGCCCTAAATATTTGCTTAATGGGCTTTTTTATTTGGGTTGAGCCCATTGGTAAGACTAGTTTGGGTTATCCCAATAACTTAGAATTTTTGTAGGTTACTGCAGTTGTATTTTTAAAAATGTAAATCACTTTAAAATAATTTTATTTAAATATAGTTAAATTAAAATTTATCACATTATTTGTGTATTAATTTTGGAAAATGATTTGGAGCCCTAATTTCCCTCCCCCTAATCCCCCTAATTTCTATTTTTGGAAACTGTTTTCTTTTTCTTTTTTTTGTTTTCTTTTTTTTTTTTTTTTTTTTACTTGAAATGGCATTTCGGGGGATTCGGGTGCCCCCATTTCGGGGGATGAATCACAACCGATTAATTTTATGTAGTATAATTTTTTTTATTTGAGTAACCACTACTCAAATCTATTTCGTGGAGGTTTGAAAAAGATAAAATTAGCCTCGCCGTATGTAACGTCGGTGATGGACAGGACATGTGATGATTAGGTGGCAACACCTAGGGTCCGTTTGGGAAGATGATTTGTGACTAAAATAGTCACAAAAGATAAAATAGGTTATTTTAGTTATAACAAACAAAATATCACACCCAACCCATAATCATTATACTCTTCTCTCACAAAAAAAGTCAAAAAAGTCAAAAAGTTCTTCCCAAACCAAGGCTTTTAACCCAGGCTAAAATAGCCAAAAAAGTCAAAAAATCAAAAAGCCAACCCACTTCCCAAACCAACCCTTAAAAGAAGATTAAAAAAAATAACATTGTATTTGGTAGAATTTTAGAATTATGATTTGAAAATAAAATTGTATTTTGAGTTTAAGAGTTTTGGAATTATAATTTGAGTGTGAAAAATTTGTTTGATTATGAGTTTTGAAAGAATTTTGAATTGAGTGATGTGGCATATGATATTTAATTCAAAAATTTACAACTCATAACCAATCACACAACCTAAAATTCTATTCAAAACTCATAAAATTTTTTAAAAAAATCCCAAAATATTTTTATTGAAAATATAAAAATAACAGGTGGAAAAAAAAAAAGAAAAAAAAAAAAAGAAACGAACACTGTTCAGATCAACCGGCCTGACGACTGACCAGACGTCCGGGTAGACGTGTTTTGAAAATAGGTGTGTAATCAATTTTTGAAAACTGTAAGCAAACACCACGTGCAAACCAAGAGATGGAATTAAAGTTTCAAAACTCTACCAAACAAAACTCAAGATTTTATACAAACCAAAAATATATATATAAAAGATAAATATGAGAATATTGTCTAACAATGACAAACTTGCGTGTATAGAAATTAAAAAGGGGAAATTACATGTAGATGGGAGAAAGAAAAAAAAAATTACAAATATATAAGGGTACAAGTGTGTCTGTGATGAGGCGTAAATAAAAAATTATAGGATACAAATGTCACTTACACCTCTCTATATATTGATAATATTTTTTTTTCATTTTCCCACGTACGTATAATTCTCCCAACCAAAAAAACTATTAATCTAATTTAGCTCATAATCCACAAAGGTTTTCTAAACTTTTTAATAGAAAGTGAATCGCAAAGAATCAAACAATTATAAATGAATATTTTATTAACTTTTCTTTTTTGAGGCATTATAAATTGTCTTGTCCTCAATTGTGAGAAACGCAAGTTAAATTTAAAAATTATCTGTTGTTCTTAGAGTAATACTTATTGTGTCAATAGTAACACCTAATTTTTCCAAGGTCGCGATAGAAATGCTATTATTTACTAGTTAGTTACTTACAAAAGAACACTTACCTTCTTTTTCCTTAAGATTAATATATTTAAACTAGCACAACAGAACATTTCACATTTCTTTGTAAGGTCAACTCCAAACCTTCTTCTAGAAATCTATAATACAATCACTTGAATTACATTGTACACTAGTCTTGTTCTAGTTGTCAGGAGTTTTGTGTGAGAGTCGTTTCCAAGAAAAGTGTAACCAAAAAATAAAAAAATTTGTATTTGCTTTTCTCTGTGTTCATTTGTCAGAAAAATGAAAGTGTATTGTCAAAATTCCTGTAAATTTTTGAATTTTTTGCAAGATAGATTTGCAGGAAAAACATATCATTTCTTGCTAAATGAACGTGAAAAAATTATAAAAAAAAAGTTGATTTTTCTATACTTTATTTTCCTAACAATTGAACCGAACCTAACATTAACGAATATTGAATTCCAGGATTATTGCCTAATGGAAACTTCGAATTAGGCCCAAAACCATCACAAATGAAAGGCACCAAAGTGATCGATCCCAAGGCGATACCCAACTGGGAACTTTCAGGCTTCATCGAATACATAAAATCGGGGCAAAAGCAAGGCGACATGTTACTAATAGTCCCCGAAGGAACATTTGCAGTGAGGCTAGGCAACGACGCATTGATAAAACAGAGAGCCAAAGTCACTAAAGGAACGTTCTATTCATTAACATTTAGCGCAGCTCGAACTTGCGCGCAAGAGGAGAAACTTAATGTGTCAGTGTCACCAAAATTAGAGCCAAAAGATTGGGGGATTTTGCCAATTCAAACCACGTATAGTAGTGATGGTTGGGACTCGTATTCGTGGGGTTTCTTGGCAGACTCTGATGAGATTGAAATTTCGATTCATAACCCGGCTGTGGAGAAAGAGGATGCGGCTTGTGGTCCGCTTATTGATTCGGTTGCTTTGAAGGTTTTGAATCCTCCTAAAAGAACTAGAGGTGATTTTTCTTTCTTACTCTTTTGATGAAATTTATTCTATTATTTGGATTTTCACATCATCTTTGATCTCAATTACTCGTAATCTGTTATCTTGAACAAACAATCTATCGACCATCATATCATCTTTGATCTTACTCATAAACAATCACCTTAAAATTGAAGAGACAAAACATAATACATTGCTTCAACACGTTTCCGACCTCCAACTAGAATAGACTTCTTAATGCTTTATTGCTTGTGCCCAATACCCATTGGTCCCGAACTCAATATTAGACAATACAGTTCTTATTACTAAGACTTTAAAAAAGAATTGTCATATCTCAATCGAAATATTCAATTAACAAAATCTTTAAATTCTCGCTTTTATTTATAATTTACATGCGAACAAGTTAATCGCATCTACAGATATAAACATTTGTGAGAGGACAATAATTTCAATAAATTTGTTGTTGTTGTTGTTGTTAAGGCTGTTAAAATCGGGATCCTACGTTGGATCATTGGAGGTGTTTATAGGATCGGATCGTAGAATCGAATCGAGGATAGTAAGATCTTATCGAAAAAGACAAATTACATAATAATTTAATTTAAATAAATATTCCTTATAAAATATACACAAAATGAGCCTATATTTTATTAAAAAGAAGTGAAGATATTGTGAAAAATACAATACTTCATATAAAATGTATATATAATATTATATAATAGAAAACTCGATGGTAAAAGTTTTGTATTTCATCAAAAAAGAAGATGAAGAAGAAGAAGAATTCTATAACAAAATACTTTACAATCTATAATAATGCATAAAAGTAAAGAAAAAATATTGAACAAAATTGGATATGAAAATAGATTAAGAACTTAGAAGAGTAGCTTAGTCGAATGATAAGGTTTGTCGTTAGTATCCTTGGTGGAGCAGATTCGAGTAACAAAAATAATCTCTCCAAAAATTGGGATAAAGTTGCAATCATCTTACCCTCCTTAGACTCCGCTAAAATTAAGTTTGTTTTTCCGATTATTTAATTTTCTTAAATTACCGCAATATTTGAATATTTGTTTCATAATTTGTTTTTCTTAATCTATTTGATTCAATACTACTTAATTTTTATTATTTATTTTGACTACATAAATTGGTATTTAGACAACAAATATAAAATTTACAATAAAATGTCATACAATACAAAACAAGGCTTGTAAATAGGATCGGATTCGGATCAGGATTCCACAATCCTATAAGATCTCATTACCAGGATCGAAAGATCCTACCTATAAGGAGTTTTTTACACGATCCGAATCGATTGTACTCAAATGGATCGTAAGATCGTAGGATCGTAAGATCCAGATCGAAATTCTGATAACCATGCTTGTTGTGTGTGTGTGTATTTATTTCCAAAAATAATAAGTGATCCAAATTATGGAATAATTGCTTTCTGTTCTCTTTTTGAATACAATATATGGCTGCAGGTTGCCTGGGAATTGCAAATGGCTTCACCAACCAACTCACTCAAGATTTTCACAAATAAATAAATAAATAAATAATTAAATAAAATTAAATAAATAAATAAATTACACCTTTCTCCAATATATTATTTGATTTTTCATTTTTTTAATTGTAACAATTAATTAGTTTTCAAATTTTAATTTGTGTTTTAATATGATTTTCTCATCATTCTTTTCTTAAAAATTTAGACGCCAAGTGCCCACCTGAAGATCAAAACATTTGAAAAAAACATATACTAAATTAAATTTTTTACGCTTAACTTTTCCTCAAATTCTATTTTAGTTCCTCATATTTTAATTTTTATTCAAATTCTAAACGGTGGGAAGTTAATTGTTGTAACAATAGTGCTACAGGGCCCGAAAACGGGCGCCCCGAATGCCCCAAATTTTTTATTTTTATTTTTTTTCTTTTCAGCAGAAGAAATGAGGAAGACGAAGGGGGGAAGGGGAGGAGGAGGGGAGGGGAGGGGGAGGAAGGACTGGAGGGGGCCTAAAAAATGGAGGAGGACGACGCGATTGGCGGCGATCGGCGCAGGCGACGCGACCTCTCTCTCTCTCTCCCTCTCCCTGTCCCTCTCCCTCTCTTTCTCTCCCTCTTCCTCTGCAAAGTTGCAGAGGTCAACAATGGCGGAAAAAAGAAAAAAAAAAAAAAAAAAAACGGAATGCCCAAAACGACGTCGTTTTGGGCATTCGGGGCATTTGAGCCAACAGTATTTCGGGCCCTCAAACATTTTCCTTGTTGTAATTAGAAAATGTGGTTAAACTGAAAGTTGGTGGATATAAAATATAAATTTTATCCTAAATTTTCAAAAGTAGAAAAATATTTTGAAAAGTATTTAAAATTAAAAAATGTATTAAACAAATTTATTCTTGCACCATAAAAAAAATTAACACATTTTACATTTTTGAAACAACTATTCTACAAATCGAAATTTTTAAAAAAATAATTCAATATGTGACTTAGATTAATTTTAAATTCTCGTTTACCAGTTAATTTTTTGGCTACAAATCAAGACAGTAATATTACAAACGCAAAAAATTTAATCAGAAATTATCTAGAAACATCAATATATGATTCAAATTCATTCTACTCATGACTTCACAACATATACTTTTAATCTTCTCCACACACTCATTCTTGACATAAATTTGGGATCCAAAGTTGGGTCCCAAGATTTATTGAAATCAAAAAAATTAAAAAATTATTAAAAAGCCAAAAAATCAAAATATTACATCATACACATCAACTAACTACTTATTTCCTCACAAAGTTAAAAAATAAAAAACACTAAAAAATTTAAATTACACTATCTAAGAACTAGACCATTCATCAATTTCTCAAAATTCTGGGCTTAATTTTGTTCCTTGTCTTTTTCTTTCTGAAAACTTCAAAACAACCAAAATGTGATTGAAACTTTATTAATGCTAAATTTATACAGATGTGGCACAATAATAATCTTTCACTTTAAAATAAAATACTTATCAAATCTAAAAAATAAAAATAAAAACACTTATAATAAAAAAATTATTATTTTAAAATAAAATACTTGCAAAAAAATATTTATAATTATAACAATAACATTCTCACACCATCCTTCCTCTTTTTGAATTTTCAAAATTGAGTTTGGCCAAATATTTAAATTTGTGTATGTTAATTGACCAGCCGAAGGATTCCTTAAACAATTGGTGCAACACTTGTCTATCATGGATTGTCAATCTTTATCAACGGCAACTGATCTAATTTTTGAACCACGGACAAACCAAAATTTAGACCATTCGAACAAACCAAAATTCAGGCTATGTAGCATTCCTATTTGAATTTATATATGTGAATATAGTTTTCCTAATGTTTTCCATATTGTCGCAGACAACATGTTAAAGAATGGAGATTTCGAAGAAGGTCCATACGTCTTCCCCAACACATCCTGGGGAGTCCTAATCCCCCCCAACATCGAAGACGACCACTCCCCATTGCTCGGCTGGATAATCGAGTCCCTCAAAGCCGTCAAATACATCGACTCCGACCACTTCGCCGTCCCCCAAGGCAAACGCGCCGTCGAACTCATCGCCGGCAAAGAAAGCGCGATTGCCCAGATCGTCAAAACCATCCCAGGCAAAGTCTACGACCTCACTTTCTCAGTCGGCGATGCTAGCAATTCATGCGAGGGGTCCATGGTGGTGGAGGCTTTCGCCGGAGAAGTGACGGTTCAGGTGCCGTACGAGTCGAAGGGCAGAGGTGGGTTTAAGAGGGCTAGGGTTAGGTTCACGGCGGTGTCGAATCGAACCAGGGTTAGGTTTCTGAGCGTTTTTTATAGTATGAAGAGTGATAACTCTGGTTCACTTTGTGGGCCTGTGATAGATGATGTGAAGTTGCTTGGTGTTCGTTACCCACTACGTGTTTGATAAAAGTCCTAGCTCGTAACTCAGGCTTGTGAGTTTTAGATATGTGTGTTTGTGTGTGTGGTTTTGTTTTAGTAATTTTTTTTTTTAGTGGAAGGAAGAGGGTTTATGATTTGAGTTACAAAGTTCATTTATGTATGTATAAGAGCATTCTTAGCAGATACCTTATATCATCTCTTTACCCAAAATAAGAAATTTTATTGTCAAAAAACACTCACATCAGATCCCTTAATCCACCCCTCAAATAAAAATGTTGCTACAGTTGCTCCCCAAATGTAGGGAGCAACTGTTCACTCCCCAAAAATATAAAATTATTTTTTGTTCAATCTTGAGCATCTTCATCCCCAAAAATATAAAATATAAAATAATTAAAAAATAATATTTTATTAGAATAGAGAAAGAATAAGAAATTTGTTGAGGGAAATAGATGAAAAAATGATTCTTAAAATAGGAAATGAAATTTTTAATAATATTTTAGGGTAAATTCTTACAATTCCGATACAGACCCCCTCAATTGGAGACCCCCTCGACCCCCTCTGATGTGGCATCTGATGAAGTCTTCTGAAGAAGAATCGCAGAATGAAGAAGGTGTCACACACGCACCTGAAAGAGAAGAAAAATACTGAAAACGAAGAGGGAAAAAAAAAGCGGGAATATCTTCCCTCTTCCCTTCCATCGTGCGTCCCATACCTCTCCTCCGTCGACCGTAGCTCTCTTCCGTCGGCCATAGCTCTCTCTTCCGTCGGCCATAGCTCTCCGTCGACCATAGCATTTTGTCAGGTAATGTTACTCGATTCTCCCTCATTCTCCCTTTCTCTCTCTCTATCTACATACTGAAACAGTCATGGTTGATGCTCATAATTTGGGCCTCTGTATAAAATGTGTTCAGAACCTCAGATGATTGTTCAGAATTAGTAACTTTTTGGGCCTCTGTATAAAATGGGCATATTCATAATTTGTGAGCACATTCGCCATTCATAATTTGTGAGCACATTCGCCATAATTTGTGAGCACATTCATAATTTGATGCTCATAAAGTGGGCACATTCGCCATTATCTATAATCTGAATTTGGAGGTTTATGGGCACATTCATAGTTGATTTGTTTTTCACTGATGTTTATTAGGACTTATATTCAACTTGTTCACCCTCATATAATTTGTCCCATAATTTGTGAGCATGTTTTTTACTGAATTATGAACCCATAATCTGAATAAAATGTTTTGAATGCTCATAATCTGAATTATGAACCCATAATTTTGAATGTGCCCATATGGTTGATGCTCAAAAAAATGTTTTGTTTTGTTTCAAATTATGGTTGATGCTCATAATTTGGGCATCTGTTTTATTCAGATGGTTGATTCTACTGAATTTAGAGTAGGATTGCCCAGAGCTGATAAATATATTGTCCAGCGCTTCATCTGTGCATAATTTAGAGTAGGATTCTTGTTTCATTTTTTATTTTTTTATTTTTTTTACTTTTCAATTACAAATAGAGATACTTTTCAAACAGAGATGAAGCTCTTTGATTGTGCAATCTTGTTTAGAGTAGGATACTTTTAGAGTAGGATACAAACAGAGATGAAGATAATTTAGAGTAGGATATTTTTCAATTACTCTTTCTAGGCTTCTTGTGATTGTGCAATGTTGTTTGGGTTGTTAAATTTTTCTTTTTAAATTCTTCATTTACCTTCAAGTGAAATAGATAATTGCAAAGTCAATGGTAAAGAGAGCTTTAGATTTCTTTTTATTATTAGATGTTTGATTAGTTTAAAAATTTTATTATTAGTTTTATAATATTTTAGCTACTGTTTGATCTTATAAACATCAGTGATTAGTTTTAGACCTCACAGATGTTTGAATTTGTTTGATGGTTTATTTCAACAGTTTCTACAGTTTATTAGGTGATATTTGATCTTTTAAAATTATTATTCTAAAATCATTCTATTTGAATTTCATTTTTGATTCTCGTAGAATGGAGGTTGATTCAAATGGTGGTGACAATCCTTCAGTAAATGAGGGTGAACAAGTTGAATATGATTTCCAACTCCCTCAAAAACAAGTTGAAGAACCGACGAAGGGTATGTGTTTTAGCTCAAGAGAAGAAGTGTACACATTTTATGCCACGTATGCTAAGCATGTTGGCTTTTCCATAGCTCATAGAGCACAACATTTTGGAGATAATGGCGAATTAAAAAACTTTGCAATTGAATGTTCTCGAGCGGGGGAGAGAAAAAAGAAATCAGAAGTCAACCCTTTGAAGCCATCTTTGTCCACAAAAATTGGTTGCAAAGCAAGGGTACGAGGTACTCTACAAAAGAATGGGACATATATGTTAACCACAGTTAACCTTGAGCATAATCATGATTTGATTCCCACCGACTCTCGTCATTTTGCAATGAATAAAAAAATCCGTACTCCTGTGAAGAGAAGATTAGAAATCAATGATCAAGCCGGGATTGGGGTGTCTAGGAACTATCATTCAATGGTTGTTGAAGCAGGGGGATACGAGTCATTGACATTTGATGAGCGAGATGCAAGGAATTACATTAATAGAGCTAGAAGATTAAGGCTTGGTGAAGGTGATGCCGAATCACTTCAAAGTTATTTTACGAGGATGCAAGCACATAGTGAGAAATTCTTTTATGTGATTGATGTTGATGAGGAGTTTCGCATTAGAAACTTGTTTTGGGCTGATGCAAGGAGTCGGGCTATGTATGAATCATTTGGAGATGTTGTTTCATTTGACACAACTTATCTGACGAACAAATATGACATGCCATTTGCTCCATTTGTAGGAGTCAATCACCATGGACAGTCTATTTTGCTTGGTTGTGGATTGTTATCTAGTGAAGACACCGACACATTTGTTTGGCTTTTCAAGTCGTGGTTAAGTTGCATGTCAAATAAACCTCCAAAAGCTATCATAACTGATCAGTGCAGAGCTATGCAAAATGCTATAGAAATTGTCTTTCCACAGGCCCGGCATCGATGGTGCTTATGGCATGTAATGAAGAAAATACCGGAGAAGTTGAAAGGATATGCTCAGTATGAACCCATGAAGTTGGCTATGCAAAATGCAATTTATGATTGTTTGACAAGAGATGAATTTGAGAAAAAGTGGGAAGAGATGCTTACTAAATTCAATCTTTATGATAATGAGTGGTTGGGGGTACTATATCATGAGCGGCATCGATGGGTTCCTGTATATGTTAAAGACATTTTTTGGGCTGGCATGTCAACAACACAACGAAGTGAAAGCATGAATGCTTTTTTTGATGGATATGTCAACCCGAAGACGACATTAAAACAATTTGTTGAACAATATGACAATGCGTTGAGAAGTAAGGTAGAGAAAGAGAAGAAATCAGACTTCAAGTCTCGACACAAATTGTTTGATTGTCTAACTATATATGGCTTTGAGAAGCAATTTCAACAAGCCTACACCAATGCAAAATTCAAAGAAGTTCAAGGAGAGTTGAAGAGATTAGTGTACTGTCAAGCCTTGATTGTGAAAGAGGAGGGAGCAATTTGTACATATAATGTCCAAGAAGCGATGGTAGTTTGTGAGAAGATGAAGCATGTGGATTTTGTTGTGTATTTTAATTCAATTGAATGTGAAGTTGAATGTATGTGCCGGTTGTTTCAGTTTAGAGGCATTATGTGTGCTCACTCACTCGCGGTGCTTGTGAGAAGGTGCATAAATGAGGTGCCAAGCAAGTACATTTTGCCACGTTGGAGGAAAGATTTGGCTCGGGAGTACACATGCATCAAGACCACGTACTCTGGCTTTGGGGATGATTTCAATACAAGTTGTTATGAGAGGATGAACAAGAAATTGATTGCCATTATACAACTTGCTGGTAATTCGGAAGGGAAAATAAAAATTATAGACCTTGGGTTGGATGAAATGAAGGATAGAGTCATGCACGATGAATCGGGTGATGGGAGTAATTTACCACCTTCTAGTAATAGGATACCATCTTCTACAAAAAGTCCAATTGCCACCGGATGTACATCGGGTGCTAGTACGAGGAAGGTGGTTAGTCCTTTGGTTGTTCGGCGAAGAGGTCGTCCAGTAACGAAACGAAAGGTTGCCAAAGTAGATCAAATAGTGAATCGGTTCAAGGCAACGGCAAAAAAACAAACAAAAGCAAAGGTAAATTGTATATTGAATTGAACTTGTTTTTTATTTTTTTAACAAAATCTTTTGAACTGCATTTTTACAAACTCGTGAACCAATATAGGCTGCGAAGGTTCTTCAATTTGAAGCTCAAGCTCACGCTCAAGTTCAAGCTCAAGCTCAAGCTTATACATCATATTATCCTTATATGGTTGGCATGCAAAATAGTGTGTATGCACCGGTATGTGTTCATAAGACGACTTTACATTCATTTTTGTTTTTCATTTACAAATATTTTGGTTCATGTATTTTTTTACTTCAATCATGACAGGTCGTAAATGCTCAAGTTGAAGCTCACGTTCAAGCTGAAGCTCAATTTTTTGGATCTGGATCTCTAACCCCATCGGGAATGAATGATGGACCTTGCACAGCGCGAATGAATGATGGAGATTGTAGAAATGTTTGACTAGTTTCTTGAAAATTGACATTTTGTTTTTGAGATTGAAACTTATTATATTAAGTCCCATGTTACATGTCTAAAGCATGTTGTGTATGAATTTCGAAGATCGGTTATTGAGTTTCATTTTGCTATTTTCACTGTGTCAATGTTATTGAGTTAAATGTCCCATGTTTCATTTTGCTATTTTGTATAACATCTGCAAAAATCTGTCAATTATGTGAAATCTGGTAAAAATCTGAAATATCTGTCAAAATCTGTGTGAAATCTGGTTCATGGTTCACATTTCATGCTGAAATGTCTGAAATTTGGTTGTAATCTGAAATCTGTGTCAAAATGTGTGTGAAATCTGTTTCATGGTTCACATTTCATGCTGAAATGTCTGAAATCTGGTTTTAATCTGAAAGCTGTGTAAAAATCTGTGTGAAATCTGGTTCATGGTTCACATTTCATGCTAAAATGTCTGAAATGTGGTTGTAATCTGAAATCTGTGTCAAGATCTGTGTGAAATCTGGTTCATGGTTCACATTTCATGCTGAAATGTCTGAAATCTGGTTTTAAACTCTGTAAAATCTGGTTGATGAATCTGTGTAATTTGTGCAAAAATCCTGCTGAAAAATCTGGTTCATGCTGTAAAATCTGGTTGAAATCTGGTTCATGCTGTAAAATCTGGTTCATGCTGTGTAAAATCTGCTCAAATGTGTGATATGTGTACAATCAATTTCAATTCTGTGTAAAATCTGTTTATGGTTATAATCTGTACAAATCTGTTTATGGTTCAAATCATGGTTGCCAAAATATATCTGTTTATGGTTAAAATCATGGTTGCCAAAATATGTATGTTTATGGTTCAAATCATGGTTCAAATCTGTAAAAAATCTGTCATGGTTCATGCTCAACATCTTGATTCCACAACAATTCCACAACAAACCTGTTTAAAAGGTGACATGGTTTAAAATCTGTCATGGGTCATGGTTCAATTCATGGTGTAAAACCTATTCATGGTTCACATATTCATTCCACAACAATTCCAGAACACCACATCTTCATTCAACAATTCAACAATGACAATTCAACAATTCAGTGGGTCATTTCCATTCCACTCAAAAATTCAACAAGTCACAACAACACATATTCCATTCCACAAAACGTATTCAACAATACATAATTCATTACACAACAAAACATAGTTCAATCTACTTGTACTTCAAGTTCTAACTAGCATTACATCTTCATAAGTAATAACACACCAATTACAAGGAAGAAAAACATCACAAATTCTAGTTTTTGCATCTTTGCACTAACACAGCTAAATTGTTCCGTCATAGAACTTTGTTGTTCGGTCATAGCTCGAACTTGTTCCGTCATGGATCTTTGTTGTTCAGTCAAACCTCGAACTCGTTCCGTCATAGATCTTTGTTGTTCGGTCATAGCTCGAACTTGTTCCGTCATAGATCTTTGTTGTTCGGTCATAGCTCGAACTTGTTCCGTCATAGATCTGAGCAGTTCTCTTTCTACTTGTCTTGGAATTTCTTGATCTCCACATTCTGAATTCATAGGCACACACCATCCAATGAAAATACCACAACCATTACAAGAGTAGAATAGTTTGTTTTTGTTTCGATCGGTCTCAGAAATTTGAATGATGGCCTTTTTCTTACATCTAGGACAATTTTGGTTTACGTACATCAACCGATCTGGGCTACTGGCGTTGACACTTGAAGTCGACATCTGCAATAAGAAGTTATTCTCATTAACTGAATATCGAATCAAAAAGTGAACTCATGTTCAAGCTTTGTTCCACCACTTTGTTCCCATTAGAATTATACATGATATTGATATGCACCATTAGTTTTAGATAGAATGTCAGGCTTGTTACAAAATGTCATTAGTAACAATGGTTTATTACTGATGTCAGGCTTGTAAAGTAATAAACCATTAGTAATAAACCATGAAACAAAATGTCAGGCTTGTAAAGTAATAAACCATTAGTAACAAGCCTGATATTGATATGCACCATTAGTAAAAACTCAACATGTTTTTCTCAATCTGAACAGTTTTTCTCAACATGATATTGATATGCACCATTATATTTTCATTGGCAATGAAACCTAGAAAAACTTCTCAATCTATTCTCAATCTGTACATTTTTTCAGAACAACTTCTTGATATATAATGGCAATCAATTCTGTCTAGGTTTGTGGAGGTAAATTGACATTGGCAATGTACAGATTGAGAATGTCTAGGTTTCATTGCCAAGAGAACAACTTCTCAAACTTCTCAAACTATCAAGGTAATCAATGAAACCCATCAAGATATGAACTGAACATCAAGGTATTCTCAATCTGTTGAGACTAATCTTTATGCATATAATGGCAATCAATTCTGTTTTGTTGAAACAAGAGAACAATTTCTCAAACTATTCTCAATCTGTACACCTTCATCATTCTGTCTAGGTTTCATTGCCAATGTCAACCAAAATATATTTCAATAACTAAATTTTTGGTTGACATATATTTTCAGAACACTGTTTTTCAGAACACTGTCTACGTTTCATTGATATATATTTTGAGAACACTGTTTTTCATTCTGTCTAGGTTTCAGATTGATATATATTTTCAGCAAGATACATATATTTTTCAGATTGATATGTATTTTCAATCCTAATTTCAGCAAGATACATATTTTCAGATTGAGGAATTTTGCCCTAATTTCAGCAAGATACATATATATAATTTTGCCCTAATTTCAACATTGTGAATTCATATAATTTTGCCCTAATTTCAGCAAGATACATATATATAATTTTGCCCTAATTTCAGCAAGATACATATATATAGACATATATATATATACACCATATTACCTCGTCGTCAATGGGAGTCGGGACTCGGGAGGAGTAGACTGTACTACGATCGTTGGCGTCGAAGGGGAGGACGGGAGGAGTTGTTCGTTGACTGAGATGGAAAGAGAGAGAGAGAGAGAGAGGGAAGGGGAGGAGGGGAGGAGCTGTCCAGAGTTGAGGACGTCGTCGGTCGTCCGAGTCAAGGCCGTCGGGAGTGAAAGGGAGGAGCTCAGAGGGGGATATGTATTCAAAGGAATGAACCTCAGAGCATTTTGAAATTTGAGGACCATAGAAATTCGCTCTGTATTTTGAATTCTAAAAGATGAAGGTGCGTGGGATATGTGTATCACGTGACCGACCACGTGATGGTCCAACTCAGAGGGGGTCGAGGGGGTCAACTATTGAGGGGGGCGGAAACATTTTTCAAATTCTTATTTTATTTCGCACGCCTGGACGTCCCCCGGACATCCACCCAGTTGACCGCCCAGTCATCCAGCTGGTCGACCGCCTTTTGCTGTAGAGAAGCTATCATCTTGCATGTTGTGCTCTTACTTTTGTTTTTATTATTTTATTATTAAAAAAATATTTAAATTTAAAAGTAATGAAAAATATTATTTTAATAGAATAGAAAAAGAATGGGGAGTTTGTTGAGAGAAGTAAATGAAAAAGTGATTCTTAAAAATAGGAAATGAATTTTTTAATAATATTTTAAGATAAAATTTAGATAAATTGGTGGGGATGCTCTAAGTCGTCCTGGCCTACTTTGGAAGGTTAAGTGAGAGATAAAAATTGGAGATTTTTATTTCTTTTTTGTGTGAATTTATTAGTTTTATAAGTGTTGTTCGGAAGATGACGATGTTGGTGATGAACTTTTGAATGACTGATTTGATGGAAACGTTTCAAGTCATATTATAATTTAGGCACCATTTGGGAAGAAGATTTTTAGGTTTTTTTAGTTATTTTAGTCACAAAAAATAAAATAGGTTATTTTAGTCACAACAAACAAAATATCACATCCAATCCATAATCATTATGCTTTTCTCTCACAAAAAGGTCAAAAAAGCTAAAAAGTCATTCCCAAATCAAACTTTTTAGCTCAGGCTAAAATAGTCAAAAAAATCAAAAAGTCAAAAAATCAACACACTTCCCAAACGGAGGCTAACATTTATTCTCACTAAATAGTGTGCGTCAAATTATAATGACTCCATCTTCAAAATCAATAAAGTCTTTCTATTTGCACAAACAATGGTAAATCATAATCAATGTGTTTAGCTTGAATTTTCTGTATTAAGTTTTTTAAAAATTAAATTTTTTGATTTGTGTATTTTTTTTGTTTTTAGAAAATATTTTTAAAATTTTAAACATTTTTTTTTACTTTTTTAGATGCACCTTACTTAGATGTATTTAAAAAGTAAAAAATTTGTGAAAAAATATTTTAAAAAATTAATAAATACATAAAAATACAAAAAATGTATTGAATTCTTTTTTTTTTATTTTTTTATTTTTTTTATTTTGGTATTTAGTGAATTTTTAAAAGACTTTTCTTGTTGATGAACCTCAAGATTTGTGCTTCTCTACTACCTATACTACTTGATGATGACATTTTTGCTAGGTAGAGTCACTTGCAACTGGACATAGAGAGGAATGAGAGGGTAAAAAACCAACCTTCATGGGTAAGCTTTTACTTCTAGCTCTAGGAGCATTTTAGTCATTTACTTCGGAGAGAAAACCATCAGTTTATACCCAGTTGCACATTATACGTGTATAATGCACAGGCAGTTATATTAGTTGGAAATGCCAATTGTAATCCATTAATCATAAGAGGATCATGTGGTGACATACAAATGTCAGGGAGGTAATCCGCACCTGACTCAAACCACAGGGAGTAAATGAAGTTTGCCCAATTAAATAACAGGGCATAGTATATAGTATATTTTACCAATAATTACCCTTTCTTTGGAGTTTAAAGTTCTCTTGTGGGATGCACATGATGTAGCTAAGGAGTGTTTGGGAAATGGCTAAAATAGTTTTAAAAATTCAATGATTCATTATCATTCTCTTAACTTTTTGCACATATATTCATAAAAAGTTAAAAAGTCATTCCCAAATCCATCATTTTCTTTCACCTCATATTTTAGTCAAAAAAAAAAAAAAAAAAAAAAAATCACTTAAAAAACCAATTTCCAAACCAACCCTAAATGCTTAGATTAAGTAGGCAAGCTTTAGTCACAAAGTTCATTTAGGTATGTATTTGCACAAATTACACATGTAGTATATGTGTCACATATGGAGGAAATTTAAATAACACTATTCTCACATGATGTATGTGTTTGGATCGTAAATTTAGATAGGGATCGTTTCTCTTTTTATTTTCAAATATCTATCTAAATCCATGATTTAAAAACAATCTTAGAAAATACATATCTACGTAAGGATTACTGTTTGTTTGAAAAGATTCAGTTTAGGCTCTAGTTAGGTAAAACTTACACTGAATCACTATTCCAATTTTGTTATTCTCCATCGAGTAAGCTGTGTTTAGGTTATGAATTTGAGTAGAGGAAAAAAAAAAAAAGTGGGGACAATGTGAATAAAATATAAGATAATTTATTTATTTTTATTTTTTAAAAAAAAATCCTTGTCCAAATTCATGATCTAAATATAGTGTTAAGCTTGAAAATATGGATTTAACCTCTATTAGATATATGGTATTCAATGGAAATCTTATTGATGAAACTGGAAGCCCAACAGTGTCAGCCCTGATCATGAGAGAATAATTTATGAGTTTACATGCATAACAAATTGAGGAGTCCAACAATACCAGCCTAATTGGTTAGGAAATAATTTAGGAGTGCATATCAGTAACACCATGACTTACTCTAGACACCTCATTTTTGACCGTCCTCAAGACTTGGAAGTCATCATTTGTGCACTCGATGATTATCTTTGTTTGTGTTCGTTTTGAGCACCCGAAGTCCTCGGCGGAACGCCTTATCTTTGAGCCTCTAAACCTTATCTGTTTTGTGCATGTTTTTTGGACTAAGAGATTGTTGCCTCTAGTTTGGAGGAGTGGGTGACCTGTCGGCCAGCCCCCTAGGCTGTCGGCCAGGGCTTGTTTTTGTTGGCTACCAGTGGTGGCCAGTCGACTATCAGTGGCGGCCGACGACCATTGGTCTCTTTTTCCAGATATTTGTTGACAGCTGTGCCAGCTGTTGCTCACTGAGCTGCATCTTCATACACGTGTATGGTAAGATGTTCACAAGCTTAAGACTTGTTTTTCTATATATAGGGGGTGTCCTCTCCCATTTTTGAGGGTTAGAAAAATTAGAGCAAAAATATCTCTCTCTCTCTCTCTCAAGAATTCTCTCTCTCTCTCTCTCTCTCTTTCTCTCTTTTGTTATTTTGTACACATTTGCCCACGTGCCCTTAGCTTTTGCATGTCAACCCTTAACCAAATACTCTCACCTTTGGGCTGAGATTACTTGGAGCCTTGTTTGAGCTCTAGAAGGAGGTTTGAGCTTGGTTTGTTGCCTATTTTGTGCCTTAGCTTCAAGAGATATAACACTTGTTATTTAAGCTTGTTTTCAATACTTGTTTTGTCATATTTTCAAACTGTTTTTGGGTTGATTTTGAAGTGTAAAAAGATCTATTTTTGTGACCTAAAAATTAGGGGTGTTCGCGGATCGGTTTTGTGCGGTTTGTGGTTCGGTTTTGACCCGCCCGCATCTATACGGTTTGGGAAAAAGTCAACCCGCAACCTCTCGCAATGCGGTGTGCGGTTTGCGGTTTGTGCAGATAGGGTTTGCAAATGTGTGGGCGGTTTGCGGTTTACACTTTTTCTTTAAAAATTAATTTTTGAGTTTTTTTTTCCCATCGAATTTAGGCATCAGATTCATTTTATATATTTGTGATAACAATTTTCTGATGAGTTTACAAATAAAAATTGAATATCAATGCATTAAATGAAAGTACCCAAAACAAAGAGACCCTATACTAGCATTTTTGCCATGAAAAAAATGTATATCAATGCATTAAAGGTTGTACTCAATTAAAATTGCCAGTTCAGTAATCAATAATCAAACTAGAAGTTCCATCGACCACCAGAAGGAAAATTTTATTAGAAAAAAGTGGATGAATCACCAATGAAAATTATATAAGAAACCAAGTTTAGGACTTGATAATTCTATGGCATTAAGAAAGTTGAGAAATATTTAAAAATAAGGATCCTAGTGTCATAGAGAATATAATGGTGCTCCTGTAAAAGTTACAAAGTTGGTATATAAAAAAAATAAAAATAATAATAATAATAATTAAAGTGCGGGTGGTTTTTGCGGGCTATAGGTTTAAACCGCGACCTGCAAATTTATCATATTTCAAACTGCATCCGCCTGCATTATATTTGCGAAACCGCCCATTTATATGCGGGTTGGGCGGTTCGGATAAACCGTTGCCCACCCCTACTAAAAATGGTGGTTTGAGGTTATTTTTGGGTCAAGGGGTGGTCCACCATTCTTGTCTCTTTGCTTGTTAAGCTTTTGTACCCTTTTTTCATCACTTTTAAAACAACTTTTTTGGGCCTTTTAACCACTGAATTTCAAAGGTTTTTTAGTGGTAAAAATAAACTTTTGAATTCCAAAATTGGAGGGGTTAGCCTCCCTTCTTGTGTCTTGTTTGAATGCCTAGTTAGCTTCATGTGTTAGCACGTTTTTCTAGCTTAACTTAGCTCTAGTCCAACATGTTTTTGCCTCTGAAATAACCTATTTTGGCTCCATTTTGGGCTGGTTAGTTCAGTTGAGGCTTGTATTGCATAGTTATAGTGTTAATTCCTTCACTAGCTTGATGTTTTAATGCTTTCATCATCATTTTTTTGAGTTAATAGTATGTTTTAGTATTGTTTTACACTTCATTTCAGTACTTAAAATCTCTGCAACCTCCCTCAATGCTTCACTCTTTTGTTTGCTTTGAAAGTGGTTTTAAATCCCTTGTTTGCCTAAGTGTGAAATGAAGGTGTTGCACCTAATGGTTTAATCCCTTAGGGGGTTCATTATCAACAGTGTAATGCCTCTTTCATGCCCAAAGCAACTCGTTGTTTAAGCCATCTTTCCATTAGAGGACACTCACTAATGGACTTAATCGATTAAAGAATGAATCAGTAATGTAAAATGAGTAAACAAAATGAACAAGTAAAAGAGGCAAGATAAGCATCTTTTTTGTGGCATTGCATGTATTTGAATCAGACGTTAATTTGAACACAAGGAAAATAGGACATTTCATACTCAAATGTGATGAAATGTGCCATTTTCCTTGGTCTCCATTGCCCTTGATCATGCATGATAGGGTGATGGTCTTTTTGAGCCTTGTTTTGCACTCATTAAACTTGTACAAACTTGGTTCTTTGGCCATCATACATGGAAATTGCTTGATTGGTGGTTTGAGAGCCAAGAGTTTCACTCATTTGAGTTTGTTTGATGATAAGGAGTGTAAACAGTACACACAAACCTGTGAAAATACACTAGTTTGCTCTGTCTGCTCTCTGTTGCAACAAAGAGGAGTTCATGTCATTAGTGGCCGACCGGCCACCATTGGTAGTCGACATGCCCTCTGTCGGCCACCAATGAAAATTTCACAGTGTGTTAGTAAGTTGAAGTGGAGGTGTTCTGGAAGTGGGCAGCCTTTTCAGTGTTCAAATGTGCAAACAAAGGCTTGCAGCAGCAAAATAGTGGCTTTTCGGGTGGAGAACTGGAGCATGTATGCATCCCTCATTTCCAGAGGCTGTTTAATTAACTTGCCTAGATAATTAGTTGTAGCTAATTCTTGCAAGTGATGTAATTATTCAAGTAGATTAGCTAGTTAATTCATGTTGTAATTAATTAGATTAATTGCTTTGTAATTAACTAGTTAAGTGTTTAGCTAATTAATTTGATTTGTAATATTTAATTAAGCCTAGAATAGTTATTTAATTCATATTGTGTTGCAATAATTAGCTTAATTAGCGTAGCTAGTTAGCTTATTCATTCAAACCCTCCTTCGTGAGGGCGTGATGTTGTAATAAGTGTGCGTACGTGTGTGCATGTCTTCCAACCTCACATTTTTCTCCTTTTTATTTAATCGCTTTTGATGGTTAGATTAGAGACATTTTCAATTGGCATACCTTATGCTTACATGTTTGCATCCATTCATTTGTCTTGCATGCACCGAGGCTCGCTGCATCATTCAAACTACATTGTCATTTCAATACTTCTTTGAATTCGTGTTTCAAAGCATGCTATCAAAGTGTTGCATATGCCATGATTAAATAGCCGAGCCTATTTAGTTGCATTATTGCATGTGTTGCATTAGTTATTTAACATAGTTAGGAATCATGCATTTTTCTAACTTTGTTTTCTTTCCTAGCTTGAAGTACTGGGTGAGTTTTATGCTTTAGCATACTGTATAAATGTGTATGTTGCCATGATTAGCATGCTTGCCATGAGGCTATGTGCTTAAATACTAAATTGCATGAATGCCTGTGGATAAAGGCTTGTTGTTTGAATTGGAACAATTCAACAAATATGCGTTTTAAGTCCACTTTGTTGAGTGGCAAATTATGTTTTAAGCCCACTATGTTTGGTGGCAAAACCGCATCTTTAAGCCCACTTGAGGTGGCAAATTCAAACCATTTTTGCAAACAAACATGACTTGAAATGTTCCAATTCTTGCGATTTTATGCGTCACATAGTAATGTTAGCTAATAACCGGAATAAGAACACATAATGTTGATAAAAAAAACATATCATGATTAGTAAAGGCCGATCTTTGATCGGGCGAGCGGGGGTGCTCAATTCATGACCTTCCCCCCTCGAACCCAAGTTCCCAAGTCGAGGCAAACTTTGGTGATGACGAACACGTGGCCTTTGGCATGAGTCAGGGTTTCCAAAATTTCTCCAAAACAAAAATATTAGGTGGCGACTCTGTATCTGGCAAAGCAGTTCAATTTTGGCATTATTTGATTTAAAATCGATTTTCCAAAAAAGTTTGCCGGATTTGGACTCTTTGGTGATTATTAGTTTCACATTGTACTTTGTGAGATTAGATTCAGAACCGCGGGAGTCCGAACTGTAAGGTTTTCTTTTCAAACCTTTCCAAAAGGTGGGCACGAAAAAAGGCGAGTCCACATTTTCTGGCGACTCCAATGGGGATTTTGGAGAACTTGACTCGAACTCATGATATGTTATTTTATCTACACTTGTGTGTTTCTTTGCATTTGCATTTGCATTGGTGCGCCTAAGTCACAGTGTTTGAAATATGCTATTCCTGAGCGGTTTGCCCGGGGCTTGCTTGGAAAAGCTTGCCAAAAGGCTTATCGGTTGCGGGCTTTGCTACGATGGGAACACAACCCTTGGATCTGGACTACTGCTGTACCGTTTGATCCTCCTTTCACTTTTTGGTGTTAGGTGTGAGAGGTATATTAGGTGGTCTTGCTGAGGTACTCTTTTTGACCAATTAACCTAGTTGCATATCGGAAGCCATAGAGACTGTTTCAAAGTAGGACAGGTTGCTCACCTGAATGCAGGAATTGTTTGAAAATCGCTTGTTTGCGTAGTGAACCCTTAGCTCCTGACAAAATTAGGACAGGGTAACCCTACCCCATTATAGGGGTGTTTTTGGCTCTCACTTGCTTAAATACGTGTTTTTAGAGTGAAACTCTACAGAAATGTATGTATCAGTTGCAAGTCTAGGTATCAGTTTTGGGGTAGAAATCAGTGTTTGAGTACAGTTGTCCAACTTATGATTGCAACTGCGTGTTGTTCTGTCTAAGCCGAGGTGCTGTGCGGTTTCTGATTGTTGTTATTTTTTTGCTTTATTTTCTTTTTGCAAGGTAGTCTTTCACCATTGCTTCAGACGATTCTGTTACCCCCCCAAGCGCTTTGGACCCGAGTAAGGCGACTTTACCGATCCGGGGATCTTGTAAGAGGATAGCCAGTGTTTACTTCACTCCCACCGGTTACAAGACGAAGGAGAGTTCTGCACAACTCACCGGTTCAACAAACACCCACACCCAATCAGGTACAGTTTTCTACTTCCACTCCAGTAAGAGAGTATTCACCTGTTCAAGTGGCTCAGTATCCAGCCGGAATGGAAGACTTGCTTCATAACCTTCAGCAGACCACTGAAAACATGCAGATAGATGCCGCCTGCTAAGCGGAAGTTGCAGCCCAGCAGGCTGAGTTGATCAGTAGGCTGCAGCAACAACAGCCGCAACAGGCAGTGGCTTCTGTATCCTATCCGCTTCCTACACATATCCCAACACACGGGGCTACTGCTCCTACAGCCAATGCCTAGGAAAATGCGGGCATCCCAGTGGATCCGATTCCACCTTAGACTTCCAAGGCACCTGTATATCAAACAGAGGCCCCCCTTTGAGTTTGAAGTCGACCCTACTGCTTTGAAAGTCAACAAGCTAGAAAAGCTCTTCAAGCAGGCACATGGTATGAATACAATCCCGGATATAGAGAATGGTTATACTGATGCAGCAGTGACCCTGCCGGACAGATTCAAGATGCCGCATGTAGACCGTTTTGATGGTTCAGGGGACCCTATGTCCACTTGCGGCTCTTCTTAGATATTTTGCAGGCCTATGGGCTTGTCTAGACTCCAGAAGGTGTCATTC
The DNA here is from genome assembly GCA_036172215.1 of Camellia granthamiana. Taxonomy (NCBI): domain Eukaryota; kingdom Viridiplantae; phylum Streptophyta; class Magnoliopsida; order Ericales; family Theaceae; genus Camellia; species Camellia granthamiana. The sequence continues at coordinate 530,530 of JAXFYN010000151.1, forward strand.
TTTGGTTGGACCCTGTCGGGTATAGCGGCCATTTGGAACGCCAAACTAGAAGACTCTGTGAAACGAAGCTGGAATGAGATATCCGAGGCCTTGTAGCACAGTACTCCTATTAATACTCAGATCGAGGTCACTACTCGTGATCTCGAAGCAACCCGTCAAGAGCCGAATGAGGACTTTCTTGGATTTTGTGACTCAGTGGAGGGCCAAGGCCTCAATGATGACAACTCGGCCATCCGAGAAGGACCAAATCAGAATGATAGTCCGCAACCTGCAGGGGAAATTACTGCAGAAAATGATTGTCTTGCCTTTGTTCACATTCACTGATCTCCATGAGAGAGGAGTTCACATTGAGGATGCAATGAGACAAGGCTTGATCAATGATGAGAAGGAGCAGCCCAAGAGGGCTTTCACATGCAGTTCTAATGCGACTACTAGCGGTAGTGCAGCTGCAAGGCCTTCAGATGTGAGCATGGTCATCACCGCACCCAAGACTGCCAACCCCCTTTGCCGGCACTCCCAATACAACTTCCCAGACCTCAAGCCATCAGGCCCGAGGACAGAGGGTCTTCACGCCACTCTATATGTCCTTATTTGTAGCCTTGAGGGTTCTGATTAGAAAAGGTCATCTAAGCCGTTAGAACAACGCCCATTGCCCGATCCTCTCCTTCCTAAACACAACCCAGCCAAATACTGTGCTTTTCACCAACAACATGGTCATGATACTGATCAGTGCTTTAGACTGCGTCATGAGATTCAAGATCTCATTGACAATAAGGTGATAGCATCTCCTGAAAAACCCAATGTCACTACAAATCCTCTCCCACCACATAACTAAACCCCTCTACCTCGGCAAATAAACCTCATCCATACACTGGCCGTCCCTTATTACCCTAGTATATATCACTCCTTCCTACCTACCCAAGCCGACGTTGTTCATCCCAGAAAGTGCAGATTTGTGCATGTTGAACGCGTCCACATTCCAACCTAAACCTTTGGTGGTGACGGTGGTAGATGCAGGCAGGGTAGCCTTGGTGGAGAATGGGAATGTCAGTTCAGCGCCTGAGGGCTCTGTGGATTTATCCGATGGAATGTACGACCCGAGCTGTTATATTGTGCCAACCGATCAGGCCAAACCAGAGGTGGAGTTGCCAACAGGAATGGAGGTTAGTGTAGTCCAGGAGGATGGCCAAAGCCAGGAATTAGATGACTTCGCCGACCTCGAGGAAGACATCAACAATCTACAGTTCTTCAATGAGCAAGACTCGGGAGATGTGCACATTAACTGGTTCGATTTGAATGGGTCGACAGAAAACTCTGGGTGCCTCAGTGATGAACTTGATGTGGATGAGGGACTATAGGCAAAACTAGAAGAGCTAGAAGCAGGAACTGCTATGAAGGCCGGAAAGGCCGAGGACAAGGGGAAGTTACCGGAGAACGCCAGTATAAGAATTTCGCTCAAGAAATGGGCATCATAAGTACTGTGGACACTAAACAAGAAGCCGCATTGAAGCAGTTTTGAATAGGAAAGGGATGAGAATAGTCAAAAAGCTAGAAAAGCCAAACACCTTGTGGGGGATGACTATGATGTAAGAGTAATCACAACGGAACTAGACAATTGCCTTTCGGTTGCTGGAGGAGTATGGTAGGAAGATGATGATCTGCATCTTGCCCACACTGATGAGGATTGGGGCCAAGACCTGCCAGACGACACTTGGTACTCTGAGGAAGTGGATCATATGACTAGAAGCGGGCGGTACTTCAAGCCCCCATACTTAGACCAACCCGAAGCATCCGGAAAGAACAAGGAAGTTGAAAAACAGAGGGAAAAACTATCAGAGGAAGAGGCTGTGCTGAAACAGTTAAAGAATATTCAAGTAAACATATCTATCTAGGGATTGCTTATGGCTTCGCGCGTGCACCAGCAAGCTGTACTGTCAGCGATGGCTAAAGCAAAGTTGTCTATCGACACAACCACAAAGCAACTAGTGGGACTTGTCTTCCCGGGAGACACTGCGCCAACTTTAACCTTTTTTCGACAAGGAATTGCCGCCGGAAGGCTCTGTATACAACAAGCCTCTATACATATTCCGTAGAGTATCGGGAGAAGTGGGTGCCAGTTGTGTTAGTTGACACTGGGTTTGCAATCAATGTTTGTCCATCTTGCACAGCCTATGCTATTGGCTTGAAGCCTGCGGATTTTGTACCCACGACCCAGGTGATCCGAGGCTTACGACAATATAAGTTAAGAGGTGATGGGAACAGTTCAGATCAGAACACGACTTGGCTCGGCTCAACAGGATATTGAGTTTTACATCCTAGATATTCTGGCTACTTTCAACTTGTTACTTGGGTGACCCTGGCTACACTAAGTAAAAGTTGTTTCTTCTACCTTCCATCAAATGCTAAAGTACCCTATTGGGAATGGGGTAGTGAATTCATCTATACATTCTCCGCCAGAGATTACTACACCCGTATTGGAGATTGTACATGGCGACGAGGATGTTTTCTTGTCTGGTTTTACCTTGGCTAAGGCCCAAGTGGTGCAAAATATCTTGGCTATTGATGAGGGCTTATATGTCAGTTCTCAATCAGTGTATCTCATGAACAAGCTACAACATACACCCGAGATGGGATTAGGAAAGAGCGGCCGGAAAGGCGTTACTACACTGGCCGAAGTGCCACATAACCCACATGCCTTTGGTCTCGGTTACACGCCTACCAAAGAGGACTGGGTGAGAAATGGGAAGGAAATGGCAGGAAGAGCCAAAGCAAAGTGGGAAGCACTATGAGCTTATGCATAGGCCAATTCAGGGAACTTTGAACGGCCGCTTTATTCGGGAGGGAGAAGACTTCCCATTTTGCGGCTTTCCTGAGCCATGGTTGAACTCCGAGAAGCGGTGTCTACCTGGCTTTGAGATTTTCTTCGACTTACAGTTATAAGAGGGTGAAGCCATTGAGGAACAGACTGAATTAACTGCTGAGGCTGAACAAAGTACAGAGGGTGAGTCCAACAGCAGTGAACTTGAGATAGGAGCAGCATTGGCATGTCTCCTTTCGAATCCTCCGATCAATCTAGACAGCTTGGGGGATGACCTAACCGTTTCCATGATCGGAGACCAATCAGGTGTGGATCCTTCCGGTGGTATTCTGGATGCATCTAACGCACCCTCTCTCATTTGGCAGCTAGAGGAGGGTTTTCTGTCCAGCAGTTCCGAGTCAGGTAATGAGCCGGAATTTGATTCCATAGAGTCTGTGGAGTCGAAATTAGATTCCGGTTCTTCTGAGTCGGAGTCCGATATTCTTGGGGTCGATAACCTGGATGCCGATGTTTTGTCTAGGTCGTCTTTTTCGTTTTCTTTTGAGTCGGTTGTAACCGAGGAATTGGATGAGCTGGAACTATTGAATGAGAATGCTGTGCAGATTCTGAGTACTTTTTCGTGCCTCTTGTTTATTGCATTGATCATGATTTTCAAAATTTTGATAAAAACGATGAACAAGGAATTCCGCTGGTTTTGAAACATTTGATTGATTAAGAGGAGGAGAGGTTTGTAAAACCCCTTGTTGATGAAATAATTTCAATTAATGTAGGTACTGAGAAGGATTCGCGTCTGGTCCAGATTGGGTCCACGTTGTCTTCGGAGGAATGCGAGTGCTTAGTCGCTTTATTAAAAGATTTCAAAGATGTTTTCGCGTGGTCCTACGAAGACATACCTGGAATCGATCTTGAGATTGTACAGCATCGGATCCCTTTTAACCCCGAGGCCCGACCTATCAAGCAGAAGCTTCAGAGAATACGCCTGAATTAGGCTTTGAAGATTAAGGAAGAGGTCACAACCAGATAGACGTGGGGTTTTTGCTAGTATCTGAGTATTCGACTTGGTTGGGCAACATTGTTCTAGTGCCGAAGAAAGATGGTAGAATTCGGGTGTGTGTGGACTTTAGAGATCTGAACAAAGCTAGTCCGAAGGACGATTTTCCTCTACCGCACATCGATGAATTGGTGGACTTCACCGTAGGCCATGCGTTGTTCTCCTTCATGGATAGATTTTCCGGGTATAACCAGATCTTGATGGCACTCGAGAATAGAGAGAAGACCTCCTTCACCATGCCATGGGAAATCTACTGCTATAGGGTGATGCCGTTCGGTCTGAAAAATACTAGGGCTACTTATCAACAGGCTGTAACCACTATCTTGCATGATATGATCCACAAAAAGGTCGAGGTGTATGTAGATGACATGATTGTCAAGTCCAAGGAAAGAAAGGGCCACTACACCGCCTTGAAGAAATTCTTCTAACGGATCAGAGAATATCGGTTGAGGCTGAATCCACAGAAGTGCACTTTTGGCGTAACAGCGGGGAAAATGCTGGGTTTCTTGATCACACAGAGGGGCATTGAGGTTGATCCTTCCAAAATTAAGGCCATACTAGAAATGCCACCACCAAGGATTGAAAAGGAGGTGCGAGGCTTTCTGGGTAAAGTGCAATTCATAAGATGTTTATTTCAAAATTAATCTTAACTTGTGAACCACTATTTGGTCTCCTGAAGAAAGAAAAGAAATTCCAATGGGATGACCGATGTCAGTTTGCTTTTGAGCAGATCATGCAGTACCTTTAGAATCCACATGTGTTGTCGTCGTTAGAGCTGGGGAAGCCGTTGATTCTGTACCTGTCAGTCACTGACACGACTATGGGCTATATGCTTGCGCAGGAATCTGAGCATAGAGTGGAGAAAGCCATCTATTACTTGAGCAAGAAGATACTGGAATATGAGACTCGCTATACGCCGCTAGAAAAGGCTTGCTTAGCTTTGGTATGGGCCACTAGGAAGTTGAGGCACTATCTGTTAGCTCACTCTGTAATTCTGGTTTCGAGATTAGATCCCATCAAATATCTCTTCGAGAAACCAGCGCTTACGGGTGGGCTAGCCCGTTGGTTGCTTCTTTTCTCCGAATTTGATTTGAAGTATGTGACTCGCAAGTTTGTCAAGGGGAGAGCAGTAGTAAAGTTCCTGGCAGATCACCCAGTAGAAGAAGGTGAATTAGTAGAATACCTATTCCTAGATGAGGCTATTCTGCAAGTCGAGTAAGAAACCTGGACAATGTACTCTGATGAGGCATCCAATCAATACGGGTATGGGATAGGTGTGTCGCTGATAACACCCGACAATTCCCACATACCCTTAGCCTTCAAACTCCAATTCAAGGTATCAAACAACGAAGTAGAATACGAGGCGTGTATCGCTGGTTTGGAAGCCGCCCTAGAACTAGGGGCAAAAAGGTTGGACGTCATCAGGGACTCGAGCCTAGTTGTGTCTCAAACAAAAAGAGACTAGAAGGTCAAAGAAGAAAGGATGAAAATCTATCACCAAACCCTAGACGTTCTAATTCCTAGGTTTGAGAAATTAACCTTCACGCATCTATTAAGAGAGAACAACAGATTCGCTGATTCTTTAGCAACTCTATCTTCCATGATAAACATCCCTTTTGGAGTTCGGATGCGTCGAATTATCATTGAATAGAGATATACGCCGGCCTACGAGTTTGTCGTCGCAATAGATGAAGTACAAGATCAAAACCCCTAGTATTATGATATCTGAAACTTCTTAGAAAATGAGGTTTATCCACTAGGGGCAAATGCCAAAGATAAAAGGGCAATACGGAGGATGGCTATTCAATTTATCATCTGTGGGGGTAAGTTGTATAAGAGAGGTCATTTGGGAATGCACAAGTTGTGTGTTGATGCAGAGGAGTCAAAGCACCTAATGGAGGCCATCCATGGGGGAGAGTGTGGAACACACATGAGTGGGGTAATGCTAGCCCAGAAGATTCTCAAGCAGGGTTATTATTGGTCAACTATGGAGGAGGATTGTATTGGTTTTGTTCGGCGATGCCACAAATGCCAAATTCATGCAAATCACATGAATATCCCGCCGTCAAAGCTGTACAACATGACTTTACCATGGCCTTTTTCAGTTTAGGGAATTGATGTCATTAGGGCAGTTACATCGAAAGGCTCGAATGGGCATGAGTATAGCCTGGTGGCAATAGACTATTTTACAAAATGGGTCGAAGCCCAATCCTATGCAGTGTTGAAAGCATCGCATGTGGCTAAGTTCATCCGTAACAACATCATTTGTCGCTATGGGGTCCCAAATGAGATCATTTCAGACAATGGCTCCCATTTCAAGAGAGAAGTGATCAACTTGTTGGAGAAATACAACGTGGCTTTTCATAAGTCATCCATATACCGGCCGCAAACCAATGAAGCTGTTGAGGCTGCCAACAAGAACATCAAGCATATTTTGCAGAAAATGGTTGAGACTTACAAGGATTGGCCAACAAATTGCTATTTGCTCTCTGGGGCTACAAAACTTCAATTCGGATGTCTACTGGGGCAACTCCATACTCTCTTGTTTATGGGATGGAAGCTGTTCTTCCAATTGAAGTAGAGATTCCGTCGCTGCGAGTTATGGCTGAGTACCAGATAGCAGAAGTGGATTGGCAGCAGAGCAGGGTCGAAGAATTGATGATGTTTGATGAGAGAAGGTTGAAAGCACTGTACCATGTTCAAGGATATCAACGTAGGATTGCCAAGGCTTTTAACAAGAAAGTTAAGTCTCGGAATCTTAAGAAAGGGGATTTGGTGTTGAAAGATAACCGAGCTCCCATCCATGACCCTAGGGGCAAGTTTAGACCTAATTGGACTGGTCCTTATATTATCAAAACCATTTGGTCGGGTGGAGCTGTTATTCTTATGCACCTGGATGGCCTAGAATTTTCCCAACCAATCAACATGGACAAGTTGAGGAAATATTACCCCCGAGAGGCTTGCTAGGCCGAAAACCCGGAAGGGCGACCTAGGTAAAAGTTATAGCACAAAAAATTTGAAATAAAAAAAACTGAGCTCGCAAGGTTAAAACCCCGGAAAAGGCAGCCTGGGCAAAAGTTAGAGTGCAAAAGGAGAGTGTTAATACCCGAGTGAACCCGAACCGAGCTACGTAAGGCCTGATTTCCATTTCTGGGATACGTAGGCAACTTCATTCTAAAGTCCGGCTGTAAACATTTCCAAATCAACTATTCTGTCCATGTGATTGATTAGGTCATCTTCGTCTTTTATGCATCCAAGAGAGTTCGATTGTGATCTTCATTATGAGAACTCGTCGCATTGCAGCGCAGTGTTATTCAGACAAGGGGTAATTTTTCATTTCTAGATTCGGGTTTGTACATCTCAAGAATAGATTCCATGTGTGTCCAGTTGTGATCCTTTTCGAAAATGGTTTTGAAAAGTTTTAATAAAAGTTGATTTTGTTCAAATTAATCTTTTTACAACTTAGACCATTTTTGGACGAAAAGGAAAATTTTCAATGCCCACAACTTCAATTTCATTGATTTCAATACGAAGTTCTCTAACTCTCGATACACATCAAAGTTGTTTTTTTTTTGTTACATGCATAAAACTTGAAAAGTTAGATCAAAGCAATAAACTTGAGGCATAGATAAGTCAGGTGTTCCTGCGTCCCCTCTCTGTGCTTGCAGAAGCTTCCCATGCTAAAGCAGGCCTAGTCTGTCCTTCTTCTTCAAGCCAAGCCAGGCATTCGCCGGAAAGGGCGTAACTGAAATTGGGAGCAGGAGCCAGAAGTTCTCTCGTCCTCCAAGCACTGGGGTATCGAGCCAATTGTGAACCTCGGATTGGAAATGAAGCCGGGTACTTTGCCCCCTCTTTTGGACAAGTCTGATCATGTCCGAACTGACGCCTGAACCGAAACGGAAAGCAGAACATACAGTGTGTCAGGCCAATTAGCTGAATACCAAGTTGCCGAGTCATGTTGTAGCTCATCTCGGGCAGGTCAAACCAGGGGCAACGCCAAGCAATGTCAACAACAAACCGATTGCACATCCAATGGCACCACCATCCCTCATTTGGGAAATCCACTAGCCGTTGACGGAAGAAGTAGCCCTGTGCTGAATATACAGGGCAAGAATCCACTACCTTCAACTTGTCCATGAGCCATATCTGGGGAGGGATGAAAGAAAAGAGAGATTAAAGAATAAAGAGGTGTATGTGGAGAGAAAAAGTGCGAAAGGGTTTTGAGACAAAAACAGAACTTGAGTGTCGAGAGATGTGAGAAACACATATTATAAAGAGTGGGAAACATTACTTGCAAAAGTAGTGGACTTCCTGCGAATTTGGTCGTCACCCGTCGATGGAAGGCGTCCAAGCCTATCAAAGTCTCGGCCAGTGCTAAGCCAATGCAGCTTTTGCCCTCTTTCAAGCTTTAGGCTGCTTTGATCAAGCAAATGCTAGACCCTCCGAAACCCGGGGCAAGAAGAAAATGAGCCAACATACACAAACAAAGGGCATGCTGCCGAAAACTCTGCCAAAGATGGTCGCCGCGGTCACCGGCATCAGAAAATTGATGAATGTTGTTGGGAATATCCAACTCTCTATTGTGAACCAAGGATCGAGCCTTCTGTAAAGTGAGCCCACACATCCTTCCTAAAGCTTGGATATGACCAAAACGGGACTGGGGCAAGATTTCCTCGTCACGCTGGGATTCCATCAAAACTTGGAATTCTTCAATTGTAGGGCACATCTCTTGCCCCCCGAAGCTAAAACGTACGCAACTAGGTTCCAACACCTAGCCGCGACATGAAGGAACAGAAAACACAGTGGAGAACGACTTAGCGGGAATAGTGTATTTATCCTGAAACCTCATAAATTCACTTTTTCCGAGCCATCCAAAGTTGCAATCTAATTTGAGAGTTTTTCGGTAAAGAATGGCTCCATTTGTGGCAAAAACAGAGTTGGAATGAAGAAACTACGAAGTCCCAGCTTTTGTAGAGGATAAGGCACTGAGTGGAAGACAAGTGGCAACAATCTGGAGGTCCCTTACACTGATGGTCGACTAGCCAATGGTGATGGCTGATAGCCACCTTTTGTAGCCGACTGGCCACCTCTGGTGGCCGACAGCCTTTGTTCATGGCCCGCAGCATTCTTGTTTGTCCTGTGGTTTTCCTGTGTGTTGAGTGCTGAGAACCTGTGCTTTGTTCTAATTTTTGGGCAGTCCAAGGCCTTGTTTTTCAATCCCTTTGGGCTTGTGCATGTTCATTTGAGTTGTATTCGTCTTGTTATGCTTATCGAGTTGTATTTGTGTTGTTTATCAAGTTGTTGTGTTGCTTATCGAGTTGTATTTGTTTTGTTTTTGCTTGTCTAGTTGTTACGTTGTTTATCGAGTTGTTATTGTTAGTTGTTTATTGATTTGTCTTGCTTTGTTTATTAAGTGTTGGTCGGTTCATTACCTGGTTAAAAAAGTGCCAATGCAATGTGTAATTTTCAATCAAGATCAATCTTGTTTTTATGCTATGCGATGCTCAGAATGCAAAATACAGCACTTTTTCATCAAAAAGCTATTTTCATTCCGATCATGGTTACTTTTTACAAAAGAGTATAAGTTTTAAAGAAAAATAAAACCTATCTAAAGCTATACAAAGTGCTAACACCACTAACAACAAGAAGCAAAGTCAAAAAAGACATAAATCAGTGCTAGCTATCTCACGCTCGAGAGGTCATCTTCGTCCTTTTCCTGGGTGGGGTCTTAGAGCTGTCTCTATCAGCCCCGCTGTCTGCACCTCTCTCTGAACCGGAGTCTGAACCAGAGTCATCACTGCTTTCTGCCTCAGAGCTTGACTCAGCATCATCTCCACTAGCAGAACCCAAGCCTGCATCATCATCTCCACTCTCGGATGACTCAGCGTACTGATCCATAGCCTCCTCGGTCTCTTTAGTCTTAGCGTCATCATCGCTCAGAGTGGGCTCTGAAGGGTTCCTCCGGTCTCAACCACGATGTCCCCCTCGGCCGCGTGTTGGAGCATGTCTCTCTCTTCTCCCTGCTGCTGCAGGAGGTACTACCGGTGCAGGTGCTACTGGTGCTACTGGTCCTATCGGTGCGGGTGAATCCTAAAAATGATAGTTCATATTAGTTATAGCATGAGTATCAGATGCGATGCAGAAGTCAGAGACAGTGTGTGAATGTAGGGTGTCAGATGTGGTCTACAGATGCAGCACATCAGTGCAAATATGGGAAGTTTTCAGTTGAAATGTCAGTGTCCATATGTCATGGGAAATTTGATGCCTGAAAGGAATACCCAAATACCGTGATGTAGACTCGACTTTTTCGCGCCCCCGCCTTTCGAAGAGGCTTGAATTGGTCCTATAATTCGAACTCCTGCCACAGTTCTGAATCTAATCTCACAAAGTGCAATGTGAAAATGATAAACACCAAAGAGTCTAATCCGGCAAATCATTTTGGAAAATTAGATTTTGAATCAAAAAATGTCAAAACTGGATTACTTTGCCAGATTACAGAGTCGCCACCTAAATATTTTATTTTGGAGAAATTTAGGAAACCCTGACTCGTGCCAAAGACCACGTGTCCATCATCACCAAAGTTGCCTCGGCTCGGGAACTTGGGTACGAGGGGGGAAGGTCATGAAATGAGCACCCCCGCTCGCCCGATCAAAGGATCGGCCTCTACTAAGTATGATATGTTGTTTTTATAAACACATGTATTTTTATTCCGGTTATTAGCTAACTTTACTACGTGATACGTGCGCAAGCAAGTATATACTAAATCGCAAGAATTGGAACGAATTCGACTCATGTTTGTTTTTGAAAATAGTTTGAGTTTGCCACTCTTAAGTGGGCTTAGAAATGCGGATTTGCCACCTCAAGTGGGCTTAAAACATGATTTTGTCACTTCGCAAAGTGGGCTTAAAACTCACATTTATCGAATTGTTTCAATTCAAGCAATAAAGTCTTCATCCACTGGCATTCATGCAGTTAATCATTTAAGCACATAGCCTCATGGTAAGCATGCTATCATGGCAACATTCACACTCATGCAAGTATGCTAAAGCGTAAAAGCTTACCAAGTACTCCAAGCCAAAACAAAAACTAGTTAGAAAAATGCATGATCCTAACTATACAAGATGCCTAATGCAACACATGCAATATGCTATGTAAATAGGCTCGGCTACCTAATCATGGTATATGCAACACTTTGATAACATGCTTTTAAACACGTTTTCAAATAAGTGTATTGAAATTGCGATGCAGTTTGAATGATGCGCCAAGCCCGATGCATGCAAAACAAATGAATGATGCAAACATGCAAGCATAAGGTATGCTAATTGAAATATGATCCCTAATTTAACCATCGAAAGTGGATAAATAAAAGGGAGAAAGACGTGGGGTTGGAAGACATGCACACACACACGCACACTTATTACAACATTGCGTCCTCACAAAGGAGGGTCCGAATGAATAAGCTAAGCTACACTAAGCTAAGCTAATTATTACAAAACAACTAATTAACTATTCTAGCTAATTAATTATTACAACATAATTGAATAACTAGCTATGCTAAGCTAATTAAAATATTACAAAACAAATTGAATGATTGGCTACGCTAACTAACTAGTAAAGCAATTTAAACGTCCTCAAGGGACGAGGGATGCATGCATGCTCTGTTGCTTCCTCCCGAAAATGCTCTTGCCTTGCCATCGGACGCCTCTGTTTGCACTCATTTGATTACCAAAAATTGTACCAAACTTCCAGATTGCCTCTACTCCAACACAGGAACACATTTGTACAAAAATTCACTGGTTGCCGGTCGACCACAAAAAGTGGCTGCCGGCCACCTTAACTAGCCAGTCGGCTACTGCAAGTGGCCGATCGGCCACCCCCATTTTTTGGACTTCTGCTTTTGCTGCAACAGAGAGCAACAGAGGCAAAACAAAGCATTTTCAAGGAATGCGTGTACTGCTACACTCCTTATCATATCTCAAGCTCAAATGAGTGTAGCTCTTGGCTCTCAAGCCATCAACCAAGCATTTTCAATGCATGATGGCTAGAAAACCAAGCTTGTACAAAGTCAATGAATGCACAAATAAGACTCGAAGGACCACCACCCTATCATGCATGATCAAGGGTGTCGGTGACCAAGAAAGGTGACACATTTCATCACTTTGAGTGTGAAACGTCCCATTTTTCTTGTGTTTGGATTAACGTCCGATCCAAACACATGCAATGCAATGCAACACAACATGCTTATCTTGCTCAAGTTTTACTTGGTTCATTTTGTTTACACATTTTAGATTACCAATTAGTCCTTTAATCAGTTAAGTCCAAAAATGAGAATCCTCTAATTGGAAAGAGGGTTTGAGCCACAAATACCTTGAGCATGAAAGAGGTCTCATACTGTTGGTTAGGAGGAACCCTCAAGAGAGGGTTAAAACCATTAGACATGAGGGCCTCAATTTCACACTCAAGCCAACATGGGGCTCAAGACCACTTTCAAAACAAATTAAAAAGTGAAGAATAGAGGGAGGTTGCAGACATTTCAGTGCTGATATGGCATGCAAAAAGACACTAAATCATGCAAGCAACTCATGCAAGACTTGCTAAGAGCCTAAAAGCATCAAACTAGTGAAGATCACAACACTATAAGCATGCAACACAAAGCTCAAATGACCAAACCAGCTCTGGACAGAGTTAAAACATGCCAAAACAGTGGCTAAAACATACTGAGATTGAGGCACAAAAGGCTAGAAAAACATGCTCACATGTTAGCTCGCAAACAAGACTCAAAACACAACTCTCAAAAGCAATGAAAGAGTGAAATAAGTGAGAGTGTGACAGAGCTATATACACTAAAATCATATGTAAAATGATACTATAACATGCAAGCCACTCAAACACTTCATGCTTAAAGCCTCAAAACAATGAACTAGTGAAAACCATTACACTATAGCCATGCAATACAAGCCTCGAAGGACTTAACCAACTCAAAACAGAGTTAAAGTAGGCAAAAGTAGTAGCTAAAACATGCTGAATTTAAGTTAACACAAGCTACAAAAATAGGCTAAACCATTAGGCATGCTAGACTAGTAAGCACAATTGAACTACAAGTACAAAAAGCAAGCAACAAGTGCTCCAACCAACCCAAAACAGAGTTGAAACATGCTGAAATAGAGCCTAAAACATGCTTGAACTGAACTCAATTAGGCTACAAAAACATGCTACCATGTGAAGCTAACTAGGCATGCAAGTGAGACACAAGGAGGGGAGGCTAACCCCTCTTATTTTGGACCTCAAAACCAAGTTTTTACCACTGAAAAACCTCTAAATTTCAGTGGTCAAAAGGCCAAAGAGTTGGTTTGAAAGTGATGAAAAGATGGCACAAAAGCTTCACAAGCTAAAGAACAAAAAAGAGAGACAACCCCTTAACTTAAAAAGACCTTAAACCACCATTTTTAAGCATTAAAAACAGAGGTTTTTGTAGTTGAAAACCAGGCCAAAAATAGTTTGAAAAGATGGCAAAACAAGCATGCAAAACAAGTTTAAATAGGGTAAGTTCTATACCTTTGAAGCACAACACACTTTAGGCACAAATGAGGCACCAAATCAAGCTAAATCCTCCTTCCAGAGCTCAAACAAGGCTCCAAGTAATCTCAGCCCAAAGGTATGCAACTTTGGTTAAGGATCTCTAGGCAAAGGAGAGGTGTATCTCTACTTGTATGCATAAAAGGGCAAGAGAGAGAGAAACCTAGAGAGAGAGAGAATTGTAGAGAGAGAGGATTTTTAGAGAAAGAGGCTCCCAAAATTTGCTAACCTTGCAATATGAGAGATATGGCCTCTATATATAGAAAAATACAAGCATTGGTCGAAAATATCTGAATTAGAGACAGCTGGAGTAGTGTGATACAGCTAGAGGAGAAATATCGGCAAAAAATCTGAGTTTTGGACACCAGTGGCCGACCGGACACATCCGTGGCCGACCGTACACATTTATGGCTGACCAGCCACCAATGGTGGCCGACCAGCCACACCCATGGCCGACCAGCCACTACCAGTGGCTGACAGGAAAATCTGCTCTTTAGGTCCAACTTAAAATGGGCATAACTCCTTCATCGGGACTCCTTTTTAGGTCATTCTTGTGCCTAAATTCAAGTGCTGGAAGTCTTCTTTCCAATGGTGGTATCCTCACATAAAAATTCCAAGTGTACAAAAAGATATACCTCTTTTAGTGAAGGTTGCTCATTTCTAACTCAATCGAATTGATGCCCAGCTTCAACTAGCCATATCTCCCTCATCTAGACTCGACTTTAGGAGATTCTTGAGTGAAAAATGAAGCCCCAAAAGTCTTCTTTCCAACGGTGGTGGTCTCATAGCTGAAATCCAATTATACAAAAGGATAGACCTGATTTAGCGAGGGCTGCTCAACTCTCTCTTAATGGTTTATGCCCATATTCTTCCCCAACTTGGTTTCTTCCCTCATCTCCAATTTTCTTCAAATCCAAACCTCCAACCAAGATGTTTTGAAATTTTTTTCAAAGAGTTCACCTCTCTTTCATTCATTTCCACTTTGCCCTTGCTCGGTTTACCGAAAAGCACAACATTTAACAAAATGGGAGCCTCGGAACATCGTAAAAACTTTTTTGAAAAAGAGGGTTTTAAGGTCTAAAAATCATTTTGGTCAAAATGGTTTTGGTCCAAAAGGGGGTGTAACGTTGGGGTTTGAAGCTCCTCTTGCCGAAGAAATTGAACTTTTGCACTGCACAACTTTCATCACCAAGTAACCAATCAGTAGTGCCCAAGTCTTAAGGGCGGTCAAAAATTAGGTGTCTACACGTGAAGACTGATCAGTGCCTCTCTCCTCAATATCATCCCTCGAATGAAGCGACCAGCTCGAGCAATCCCTCGGTGCACCCTGCGGGTGCCTGCAAATGTATTGGGAATAACCAATGTCCGGAAGAAATGAGTATCTGAGAGAGAACGAAAAATGAAAACTGTGGTACATACCGGAGTTGAGTCAGGAGCTCTGACATATCTATGACCAGCCGACGGAGGCTCAATTGGAATCCGGTAAGCCTCTCGGTGTACCGCCAGCATGTCAACTCGGTCAGAAGCTCTGGCCAACCGAAGCCCTGTCTAGCGGAGGGCACCCTTTTGGTCCTACCCTTCGATGCTCGAGCCTTGCTCGTCGAAGGGGCGTCTGCTGCCCTCCTTGTATGAGCATGAGTACCCGTCAAGGGAGGCATGAGATGCATCTGGATAAATGTTGCATAGTCCCCCTCTTCAAGAAAGTAGTCGGCGTCCATGCCTCGAGTAAAATCGATCACCTCCTAAGGGAAGAGGCTCTCTGTGGCTCACATAGATGACGGAGGCGGCATGAGAACTACCTGCTGCGATAAACATAACGTCTGGCGTATGAAGCACTCGCCTAAGAACTAGGCTTGGCAGACCAGGCCCTCGAGTACAAGTCGATAACAGAAAGCCCCCCGAGCGCCGAAAAACTGGTCCCTGACTCCTTCAGGCATCGTCGGCCAGGGCTGCCACGAGATCTGCAAACAGAGAATCCACAAATTGTTAGTTGCCATTAGATATGCGACATGAAGCAAAGCTGAAGTAAAGTAGCAATAACCATGAGTTTTGAGTTACCTTTGCCGTGGTCACAGTGTCAAAGTACCGGCAGAAGAACGGAAAGGTCTCATTGGTCCTCCTCACGCACTTGCTGTCGTACTGATGAGAGTAAGGTACAACATGAGGCATCTCCTCCTCCGGCTCTGGGGCAAGGGTGGGAAAATATGCATATACCCACAGCTGCAAAAAGAAAAAGGGCAACAATGAGTATACAACAAATAAACACAGGCAATGCAGAAAGCAAAATATGTGTGCAATGTGCAGAGAATGCAGAATATAGGAAAAATGTAGAAAACAGAATGTGTAGTGCAGCATACAGAAAATACAAATGCAAAGCAGAGATCAGACTATGTGTGTGCAGTGTAGTGAAAATGCAAAGCTTAGCACAGTAGGAAATGTAAAGCAGAAAAGTAAAGCATACCTCCCAGGCTCTCCAGTAGCCGCCGACTTTATTCCCACTCTTGCGGGATGTCGAGCTCATGTATCCGTATAAGGTGGTGTGGACTCACCTTTTTTGTTGTACCCCCCGCCTTTCGGAAAAGGGTTTGAAAAGAAAGGCCTCATAGTTGGGACTCCCGCGATTCTGAATCTAGTCTCACAAAGTGCAATGTGAAACTAATAAACACCAAAGAGTCCAATGCGGCAAATCTTTTGGAAAATCGATTTTAAATAAAATAATGCCAAAAATGGATTGCTTTGCCAGATACAGAGTCGCCACCTAAATATTTTGTCTTTAGGGAAATTTAGGAAACCCTGACTCGTGCCAAAGGCTATGTGTCCGTCATCACCAAAGTTGCCTCGGCTCGGGAACTTGGGTACGAGGGGGGAAGGTCATGAATTAACCACCCCTGCTCGCCCGATCAAAGATCGGCCTCTACTAATCATGATATGTTCTTTTATAAACCTTATGTGTTCTTAAATCGGTTATTAGCTAATCTTTACTATGTGACGCACACATCCAAGTATAGACTAGTCGCAAGACTTGGAACAATTCAATTCATGTTTGTTTACGAAAATGGTTTAAATTTGTCACCCTCAAGTGGGCTTAAAAATGCAGATTTGCCACCTTAAGTGAGCTTAAAACTTACATTCATTGAATCGTTCCAGTTCAAACAACAAAGCCTTCATCCACAGGCATTTATGCAGTTTAACATTTAAGCACATAGCCTCATGACAAGCATGCTAAACATGGCAGTATGGCAATCACACTTATGCAAGTATGCTAAAGCGTAAAAGCTTACCGAGTACTCCAAGCTAGGAAAGAAAACAAAGTTAGAAAAAATGCATGATTTCTAACTATATTAAATGACTAATGCAACACATGCAATATACAATTTAATAGGCTCGGCTACTAATATGGTATTTGATTTGATTCAATTTGATAACATACTTTTAAACACGTATTCAAAGAAGTATTGAAATTAACAATGCAGTTTGAATGATGCGCCGAGCCTCGGTGCATGCAATACTAATGAATAGATGCAAGCGTGCGATATGCTAATTTGAAAATGTTCCTAAACTAACCATCGAAAACGGTTAAGCAAAAGGAAGAAAGACGCGGGGTTGAAAGACATACACACACACACGCACACTTATTACAACATTACGCCCTCGCGAAGGAGGGTTCGAATGAATAAGCTAACTAACTACGCTAATTAAACTAACTATTACAAACCAAAACTAATTAACTATTCTAGTTAACTAATTATTACAACATGATATTTAACTAACTATTCTAAGCTAATTAAAATATTACAAAATGAATTAATTAGCTAAACACATTAACTAACTAATTACAAAGCAGTAAATTAGCTACCACTAATTAGCTAAGTCAAGCAGTTAAATGGCCTCGAGGGGCGAGGGATGCATGCATTCTTGGTTGTTCCACCCGAAAACCCACCTCCTTGCCATCGGACACCTCTGTTTGCACTTGTTTGACCACTGAAAATTGGGCCAACTTCCAGAACACTTCTGATCCCTTCCAGGAGCACACTGAGCAACTGTTCATTGATGGCCGGTTGGCTACCAATAGTGGCTTTCGGCTACCATTGGTGGCCAGTCAGCTGATACAGATGGCCGATCGGCCACTACTTTCCTGGACTTCCCTTTTTTGCTACAACAGAGAGCAAATAGAGGCAAAGCAGTGCATTCTCAAGGAGTGTGTGTACTGTTGCCCTCCTTATCATTACACAAGTTCAAAGGAGAGTAATTCTTGGTCCTCAAACCATCAACCAAGCATTTTCAATGCATGATGGCTAAGGAACCAAGCTTGTATAAGCTTAATGAGTGCAAAACAAGACTCAACAAAACCATAACCCTATCATGTGTGATCAAGGGTGATGGTGACTAAGAAAAGTGGCACGTTTCATCACTTTGAGTATGAAACGTCCCATTTTTCTCGTGTTCGAATTAATGTCCAATTCAAATACATGCAATGCAACACAAAAGATGCTTTATCTTACCTCTTTTACTTGTTCATTTTTATTTATTCATTTTAGCTTACCAATCCATTCTTTAATTGATTAGTCCAAAAGGTGAGTTTCCTTTAATTGAAAGTAGGCTTAAACCACAAGTGTCTTGAGCATGAAAGAGACCTCGTGCCATTGATAATGAACTCCTGAAGGAATTAAACCATTAAGTATGAATGTCGCCATTTCACACTCAAGCCAACAAGGGGTTCAAAGCCACTTTCAAAATAAATGAAAGAGTGAATAATAGAGGGAGATTACAGAGATTTCAGTGCTGAAATGGAGTGCAAAATGACACTAAAACATGTAAGCCACTCATGCAATTCATGTTTAAAAGCCTAAAATATTAAGCTAGTAAAGCCTCTTTACACTAAAATCACACAATACAAGCCTCAAAGGACCAAACCAGCTCAAAATAGAGCTGAAACCAGTCAAAATAGTAGCAAAAACATGCTGAGATTAAGGTACAAAAAGCTAGAAAAAATGCTCACATGTTAAGCTATCTAGGTATGCAAACAAGACACGAGGAGAAGAGGCTACCCCCTCCAATTTTGGACTTCAAAACAAGGTTTTTGCCACCGAAATAACTCTGAATTTCAGTGGTTAAAAGGCCCAAAAAGTTTGATTTTAATATGCTAAAAGATGGTGCAAAAGTCTACATAATTAAGCAACAAGAAGGGTGGATCACCCCTTAGCACAAAATAGCCTCAAACCATCATGTTAAGTCTCAAAAATCAAAGTTTTTTTATAGCTGAAAACTAGCTGAAAAGCAATACAAAAGGATGGTAAAATAAGTAATCAAAGCAAGTACACTAAGCAAGTGAACTACCTCTTGAAGCTCAAGCACAAAACAGCCCCAAATTCCAACTCAAACCTCCTTCAAGACCTCAAAATAAACTCCAAAGAATCTCAGCTCAAAGGTGAGAGTGTTTGGTTAAGGCTCTATGTACAAAGGTGTAGAGAAACTAGACTTTAAGGCACAAAATAAGAAGAGAGAGAGAGAGAGAGAGAGAGAGAGAGAGAGAGAGAAATTTGATCCAAATTTTCTAACCCCTAAAAATGGGGGAGAACACCCCCTATACATAGAAAAACAAGATTAAAGCTTGTATTCATCCCTCCATACACGTGTATGGAGATGCACTTCAGTGAGCAACAGCTGGCACAGCTGGCAAATAAATATCTGAAAAAGGAGAAAAAAGGCCGCCGACCATCATTGGTGGCCCACCGGCCATTAATATGGCCGGCCGACCATTAATATGGCCGGCCGACCACCACTGGTGGCCGACAGGAACAAGTTATGGTCGGCAGGCTGTGAGGCTGGCCGACAGGCCGCCATTCCCTCCAGACTTGAAACAACAAGCCCTTGGTCCACAACCAAGCACAAAATAGATAGGTTTAGAGGCTCAAAAGCAAGGCACTTCGCCGAGAACTTCGGGCACTCAAAACGAACACAAACATACGAAATCATTGAGTGTTCAAACGATGACGTCCAAGTCTTGAGGATGGTCAAAAATGGGTTGTCTACAGTTGCCCCTCTTTGACAGGACTCAGAAGTCATGAAATGACGCGAGTGAATGCCAAAGCCCAGAGATGACCTATTTTTGACAAGGCCAAAGACTTGGACAAACAGACGAGCAAAACAAAGAATGGTTATGCCTACAGGCTACTTACATATCCCTTTACAAGGAATCAAACCAGCGTAGTTCTGGGGAAAAATGCAAACGATATGCACGATGCAAGAACGTAACTTATGATCATGCAATGAAACTGTAACGAAACATCTAGATGCAAGTGCTATTCAAAGAAATGCTACAGTAACCTCATACACGGAAGAAGTAAGTAAGGACGCTATACGTGAGAATCACAAGCCAAACCACAATTCATGTAGAAAGGATGTAAGAAAATTATGCAACCTTAACTACACATCATGCAGGAAAGACAAAGAATAACACAAACATCGTGCGCACCCGAGGCATCAAACAAGATTCCAACGCGTTGCACGTGGAAGGAAAGAAGGGATGGTGTGAACACCAGGTCACACCCAAATGTTCCTAAATGAAAATATCCTAACGCGTCACAAGCGAGGGGAGAAATGGCAACGAGAACACCGAGACGCGCCCGCGTGTCTCTAAACAAAGTGTCCGAACGCGTCGCACACGAGGGGAGAAAGAGATATGAGAACACTGGGACGCGCCCGCGTGTCTCTAAACAAAGCGTCTTAACGCGACACATGCGAGAGGAGAAAGAGGCATAAAAACACCGGGACGAGCCCGCGTGTCTCTAAACAAAGCGTCCTAACGCGTCGCACGCGAGAGGAGAAAAGAGGGAACGAGAACACCAGGACGCGCCCGCGTCTCTCTAAACAAGGCGTCCTAACGCGTCGCATGCGAGAGGAGAAAAGAGGGAACGAGAACACCAGGACGCGCCCGCGTCTCTCTAAACAAGGTGTCCTAACGCGTCGCACGCGAGAGGAGAAAAAAGGGAACGAGAACATCGGGACGTGCCCGTGTGTCTCTAAACAAAGCGTCCTAACGCGTCTCAAGCGAGAGAAGAAAAGAGGGAACGAGAACATCGGGATGCGCCCGCGTGTCTCTAAACAAAGTATCTTAACGCGTCGCACGCAAGAGGAGAAAAGAGGGAACGAGAACTCCGGGACGCGCCTGCATGTCTCTAAACAAAGCGCCCTAACACGTCGCACGTGAGAGGAGAAAAGAGGGAATGAGAACACCGGGACGCGCCCGCATGTCTCTAAACAAAGCGTCTCAATGCGTCGCACGCAAGAGGAGAAAAGAGGAAACAAGAACACCGAGACGCGCCCGCGTGTCTCTAAACAAAGCATCCTAACGCGTTGCACGCGAGAGGAGAAAAGAGGGAATGAGAACACCGGGATGCGCCCGCGTGTCTTTAAACAAAGCGTCCTAACACGTCGCACGCAAGAGGAGAAAAGAGGGAACGAGAACACCGGGACGCGCCCGCGTGTCTCTAAACAAAGCGAGGTGTTCGAGGGACAAGAATGGTCTTACTTGGGATTCCTCTAAATGAACCGTATATACAATATTGTCTGGTTGCACCAGCTTTGAATGAACCGTACATACAATATCGTACCTGTATAAGAAAGAAACTTAACAGGTACAATACAATAAGAATGCATATTCTATGCAAGACGAATAACCGTGACACAATGTTAGAGGCTTGTTTTATGCACAACATGCAAGAAACAAAACAGAAGCATATTCTATGCGGCGTGAGCGATAGCATGTTTTATGCAATGGACAGAGAAATACATATTCCATGCAACAATAGCAAACGCATGGTCGATGCAACAGGTACAAACATTTTCTATGCGAATGTAAGGGCATATACAATGCAATACAACGCAACATGCATATTTTATGCAAACATGAGAGCATGTGTAATGCAATACAACGCAACTTGCATATTCTATGCAAATATGAGAGCATGTACAATGCAATACAACACAACATGCATATTCTATCCAAAATAACAACAATACATATTTAATGCAACCTGCATATTCTATGCAAACTAACAGCAATGCATATTCAATGCAACATGCATATTCTATGCAAACATGGGGATGGATGTTTTATGCAACAATACAAAATGCACGTTCCACGCAATGACAAAGAAATGCACGTTCTATGCAATGACAAAAGCGTGTTTGATAAAGAAGACTCAATGGCAACTTCCGATTTACCTCTCGGAAGAGTTGCAATATGTTTAAAAAAAAGGATACACCTCGCCCATGTTGAGTAGTGACGAGCCATGCACCGAAGACATAGTTCGGGGCTTCCACAAAGACACTTTGAGCTTAAAAGTGAGTTTTTCTTGCACTTTCTCAAGAGATGAGGGCACAAAACAGTAGAAAAACACATGGAGAGCACTGAAGGCTTGTCGGCCACCAGGGAAGGTGATCGGCCACCCATCGGCCACCAAAAAAGGTTGTTGGCCACCGATGGAAGTTTCGGGGCAAAAATGGCCATTTCACCTTGGGTGTTTAAGTATAGGGTTCCAAACCTTATTTCCTCACTTCCCCATTGCCGAAAATCATCCTCCTCCCTCTCTAGACCTTCCTTCTCCTTAGATCCGAGCACTATACGCGTTTTCCAACGCCCCATAAACATTTTCTTCACTAAACCCTCGTAGTTTACTCCGTTTTGAACCGATTGAAAGTCGATTTCGGTGCTTCTTTCTTCATTTCCACCACTTGAGGCTTGTTTCCCTCGAGTTACCCTTGAGTTTGGTGCCCTTTCCCCGGCTTTGACCTTTTCTCCTATTTTCTCTCTCTCAGAGTTGACTTTTGTTGACTGTGGGTCCGATTTTGGACTCATTTCAATAATTCAAACCGTTCAATATGTAGAGTTCATCGAGTACATCATCGAGTACAAAAAATCATGTTGATCAGATATTGATAGCAATTTGATCAGCTTGCATTCAACAATAATTATGATTTAAAAAATAAATCGCAGACACTAATGCAAGCTGATCATGTAACTATTGATATCCGATTAACGTGATTTTTTGCAGAGATGATGTACTCGACGAACTCTATACATTAAACAATTTGGATCATCGAGATCGGCCTGAAGTCAGATCCACCACGATCTAACAGTATTGTCTAGTCCGTTTCTGGACTGGAGAGGAACTGGACCAATTAAAAAGTGAGTGTAATAAATAAATATTTATTGTATAAAAAGAAGCACCCTAAATTATAGTATTGAGATTTTAATTCTCCTCCTAGGCCATCCAAACATAATAATAGCCTAAAATTGAAAGATAATAGAATGAAGAAGTAGTTCAGGTCGGAATGGAAGTGATTGAGAAGAAGTGGTGGTTCACAACAAAAGTCACACAACATACCAAACCACCACACATTTCCACAGTAGGGATTTAAATGCTTAGCACAAAACATTGAAAATGAAATGTTGAAAAATACACTGAACAAATTTTTAAGCCACTCAACATTGACCAATTCTATTAACAAAAAAACAAAAAATAAAATAAAATAAAATAAAATACTTGAAAATTAAGTTTTAAAGATGCATACAAATGGTTGGTTAGCCATGTTCAGATCTAGCCTCTCGCTTTCTTTGAATATACCAAAACGTTTGGGGCCACTACTCTTTCTCCCTTTGTTCCATAGTAGTAAAACTTTCAATTGCAATTTTAAGCTAAGAAATATGTACATAAAAGGGTTTACAATGGCTTGGTTAGACTTGCAAAAATGGCATCTAGATCTATAATTAATTTTTTGTATTAGTCCTGTTTGACTACCATTCTAATATCTTAATCTCAAAACTTGCCCATGTCAAACCATCTCTTACGGGCTGACAAACCATCTCTTGTGGGCCATGTCACGACCCAACCCCAAGGGTTTAGGGCTAGAATCGCAATTCAATAAAAAATTCTAACCGTAACAATTTAAATGACGCAGGCGGAGACAAAATGAAAGTAAGAAAATAATTAAATAGAAAATTTACTTCATTCTATTATTTTGATAAAAGAAAATACATCTATAGGGCTTTTATTATTTTATTATTTAGTGACCGGCCCTAAGTAAAAAGAACAAAAGGAAGAAAAAAAAAAGGAAAAAAACAAAATAACAGATCAGCATCAAATTCTTGTGCGAGTTCCACCACACGATATTACGGATCTTCCTTACATTTCATTACCTGAAAGGGTAACAGCTATAAGCATAAAACAAAATGAGAAATATTATACCAAGAGTATAGGGAATATAAAATAACCATGGATAGTTAGTTAAGTTAAACAATTACATAACTTAATTTGAATAAACAAATTATTCAAAGTAGAATAAACTGAAATACAGAAATTATGTAAATAAATAACCATAACTACGGTATAGAATAGAACAGAGGTCACAGGAGTGACAGTCAAAACAGAGGTCAATGGATCCATGACAAACAAAGGACCACAAAGTGGCCAAACAAAGACCAATGGTTATTTGAATCCCCTAAGGTATATGACTCCCATGGTGGTACTTACAGAAAATAATTGTTTGCAAAATCATTGGTAAATAACTTTTAAAATTTAAACAAACATATCTATGGGTTTCAATAGAAGCAAATGTAGTTCAGAAAATAATTAACGTAATTGAAATATAAATATAAGTCATAAAACATAACTTGTATAAAATAAATTATGGTAATTCAAAGCATACGTAAAATATATTATAATAGCTTAAGGTATAATATAACTGACCTTAATATTGACCCTTAACCTTTAGCTTTTTGCTCTTGATTTCCCTCCTTCCTAACTGTCTGCGGCACCTATGTTACATATATGTTTTTTTTTTCTTTGTTGCTCTGATGATTAACCATTTACTCCTTATATACCCGAAAGAAATGGTGATTTACCCTATTTCATTATTACCCTACCCTCCCCAATGACTCAATTCCCTATATTAGTAGGTGTGTCGGTGATAATGCCCTGCTAAGACACGTTGTTCCTAAATCCTTATCTATGATCTAAAATATTTGTATCCATTAAGACTAATATTTATCTTAAATATTCTTTGGCTTTACTTAGTTTATATCACTTTGATTTGTAACCCCTAATTAAATTACATTTTATAGCCTATCATCATAAATTAATTATTTAATTTGACTATTACTATCACTATTATTGTTATTATTATCATGATTGATTGTAATATTAATTAAATATCTAGGGTGTCACAAGTCAAGTAGTAAGCTTGGCTTGTGAGCTTAGTCTAACTATCTAAGATTTAGGCTTATATATAAATATATATTTAATTTTTAAACTCTTTTTATTTTATTTTATGTTGGGCTCATAGGTTGGGTCGGTGGGATAGTCGACAAGCCACCTCTCATGGGCCAACAAGCTGGTGTTGAAACCCTAGGCCTAGCCCAAGTCTCATTACGGTTGGACCAACTCTCTGAAATTACAGGTTTGAATAAGATAAAAGCTCGTCAGGATAGACAAGCTTAGGACAAATCGTAAACATTTGAGTTAAATAATGACCATTATATATATATGTAAAGCTAATTGAAATGTTTCTAGCTTTCCTCAAGCACAGAACACACTTAAATTATTTTTGTAATTCTTGCATTTGGGGTGTTTTGGTTAATCCACTAGTGATTGTGATAGAAAATTATAAACAATATCAATTTTTTTAAATATAAAATTTATCACTATAAATATTTGAGGATAAATTATATTGATTTTTTTTGAGATTTAAAAAAAATATAAAAAGTCTTGCTAATTAGACATAATTATTTTGATTTTCTTTTTAATAAGATAAAATAATTGAAATTAATGCATGCAATAATGGATATGGAGATAATAAAAGATAAACTATACATTTAAAAGCAATGACATGTCATTATTATTCATGCATAATAACAAGAGAATTAAGTAATATGAATTAAAATTTCAAAAAATAATATAATTATATTAAATTTATAATATATATATTTTCAAATTTCTCTTGAAATTTTCATGAATGTTTAATTAAATTGCCTTGGTTATGAGAAAGGGCTAGAATAATCATTGTCTTGTCCACCGTCAATCAAAATATGAATGTAACTTTAATCGGATATGCTTAATCTGTAATACAAATTTAATGGTTGTAATTGTCAATTTGCTCGGTAAAGTTTTTTCATAAATATATTACTCTCTCCGTTTTAAAATATTAATCATTTATTTTATTTTTTATTATCTCAAAATATTAGTTTATTTTCAAAAATTAAGGACAATAATAATATGAATTTCTTATTTTGTCTTTCTTTTAAATTCATTAACACATAAAAAGTAAATTTATAACAATTAATATTTCCTAAAAATGTACTATCAAAGACTTTTTTGAAAAATTAATTTTTTTTAAAGTGCAACAATTATATTACAAAAATAAATAAATTTCCTAGAAAAGACTATTATTTTGAGATGAAGGAGTATCTTAAATATCAAAGATTAACAATCAAATCAAACTTTCATGAATAATGCTATATATCAATTAATGTACTAACTACTATATTAACAGATCATGTGATATAATTTTAGAAGTTTTAGATATTTATAATTCATATACTAGGTAGAGTCAGTAACACTCCAAAATATTTTTCTAAAAAATAAATAATAAAAAATTCTTAAAGGCACCCAAAGGGTCAACTTTCTTTTTGGTCCATAAAAGCTTGCAAGCACCACGAGACACAGGAAGCCAAAGATTAGCATTTTTAAGGGACTGTTTGTTTGTTCTTTAATTTAATTTTATTAGAGCATCTCCAACCACATCCTCTTCTCAAGAGGATGAAAATAATATTTTTTATTCAAAAAGTAAATATAGAGGAGGTCACTATTCATTCAAACTCCAACCACAAACCTTCATTTTCTTCCTTCAAACTCCAATCAAAAAGTAATTTTTGTTCATTAATAAATATTTAATTTTAAAATTTTTGTAAAATATATTTAATATTATACTCATTTTAAAGGTATGATTTTATACTTTTTATTGATGTCAATTTTATAAAAATTAAATTTACACATTAAAAGTTATTTTGAATATAATAAGAAATGTAGAGTGAATAGTGTTTTAGAAGCTCCTTCATTTTGTTCATCCTCCCTTCATATTTGAAGGATCAATCCATCGTCCTTTATTTGGGAGGAAGAAATAAAGGATGGGTTGGAGCTCAAAATTAAAAAAGATCCTTCATATTTGAAGTTTTGAAGGATGAGTTGGAGATGCTCTTAATTACTTAATTAATTAATAATAGTGAGCGCATTTTCAACTGGAGCCTCTCTCTTTTTGGCCCACTTTTCCTAATTTCTCGTTTTTATTTTGTTGTCACAAGTTTAATAATTTATTATATTTACTAAATAGATCCTCTCTAAAATTAATTGGGGTGATTTGGGATGTCCTAAATAAGTGTACTTTTTGACTTCTTATTAAAAGATGTGTAGAAAAGTAGATAGAAGATATTGATTGATGTGACTTAAAAAAGATAAAAAGATGAACTAAAATAGATTGTGCCAAACAAGATAGTGGCATTTTGGGAACAAGCCAAAAACGCCAACAGGAGCATTTGGAAACCAAAAACGCAGCACCCAATTTACCAAACTACCATTTAGAATATTTTAGCTAATTAATTTAAAAATCAAAAAGTAAGGATATTTTAGTTATTTTAGAGTGATGTGACACTTTTAAAAAATATTAAACCAAAAATTAAAAAAGTCAACTTTTTACCAACTTCCCAAATCACTTCCAAAAAAGCCAAAAAGCTTGGTAAAAAGCTAAAAGCCAGCTTTTTACCAACTTCTCAAAATACCATAGTTACGAATTTAAAAAAAGAAAAAATCATATACCGAAATTTTATATAAAAAATATCATTATTATTACCAATAAAATCTATCATCATAATATTTTGTTTAAAGTGAAAACTTTATGATACAGTGAAAAATTTATGTTAAATTATATCATTCTATATAAAATATAAAAATTATTAAATAAATTTCTATTAATATGTCATAACTTAAAATATCCTTGTAATACTTTACAGCACAACTTTGATAGGCATAGCTTTTGAAATTCAAAATTTTGATCATATATTTAAGGAAAATGATTTGGAACTCTAAAACTGTCCCCCCTAATCTCCCTAATTTCCATTTTAGGCAACTGTTTCCTTGTTTTTTTTTTTTTTTTTAACTTGATATGGAAATTAGGGGGATTAGGGGGTTTTTTTTAGGGGGATGTAGCAAGACCCTATATTTAATATTAGCCAATTATATAATTATTATTATTTTTTGTGCGTGTTTTTTAAAATAGTTAAGTTAAACAACTTAACATCTCCTCTACTAAACAATTTTAAAAAGATAGAACAAACTTGGTTCCAGTAAGAATTTTTTTTGGGTTAATTATAATTTTTCATTAAAGATTTTACAGTTTTTTCACTTTAAATCCAATTGTTTCAATTTTGAAAAATTAATAAATCTTAAAGTCTCATTCGTGTTTCAATATGATCCCGCTATCCATCTCTATTTATGTAAAGTAACGGAGAGAGTTTAAAATAAAAAATATATGAAATCTTGAGATTTTTTGTGCAATTAATCATTTAAAAAAAAAATTAAAATCACTAAAAATAAACTCCAATATTTTACGTATTTTTCACTTTGAACTCCAACATTTTTCACTTTAAACACCCTTTGTTACTTTACACAATGGAGATGGACGGAGAGGACCCATTGAAACATGAATGGAATTTCATGGTTTAATTTATCGAAATTAAAACACTAGAGTTTAAAGTAAAATGAGTAAAAAATTGAATTTTTTTTTTTTTTTAATTCATCTATTTTTTTTAATTATATAAAATTTACAAGTTTATATTAAGGGGAATTGACTAGTAAATTCTAATTTGTCATCTAATTTATTAATAACAAATATTATAAAAATATTAATTAATAAAATGAAAAATAATTAGTATATAATTTTCGTACCCCATACTTTTATGGAAAAAAAAAAAAAAAAACTGATTTAAATTAATCTGTTTGAGAGAGAGAGAGAGAGAGAGAGAGAGTGAGAATTCTCTGCTGGGTCAATGGATTCCATGGACTTGACGACGGCGAAGAGTCCAAACCCTCTTCTCCGGCGCAGAAACTCAATCGCCACCTCCGCCCTCGTCCCCTCCACCCTCACCCTCCCAACAAAACCCCTCCACGCCTCCAGCTTCCCCACCGTCGCCGCCGCCGCTTCCGCCTCCTCCACCTCATCATCATCATCATCCAATTCATCATCACAACGCTTCCAATCGATCATGGATTTCGAGCTCATCTCCATCAAACCCCTCTCCTATACCTCCCTCAAGGACCTCCTCCCCTCCTCCGCCGTGAATTCCCCTACCTCCTCCGCCCCTGCCCAGTCCGGCTACGAAATCTCCATCCGCAACCACCTCGTCAAACAGGCCGCCTGGGCCTACCTCCAGCCCATGTCCACCTCGCCTGGCTCCGGCGGCCGCCACTTCCTCTGCCGCCTCCGTTCCAAAATCTCCTCCCACCTCCTCAACAATCCCTTCACCTTCTTCCTCCGCTTCCTCTCCCGTTCCATATTCCGAGCCTTCGATTACCTCCTCCGATCCATTCGGAGCTTCAGATAACACTCCAAACCTAATGCTAGGGTTGTTGTGTATTTGTTATCTATATTTATTTTCAATCATATGTGCACATATAACGCCAAACCTAACGGTATCAATGACAACCTTGTATTTGTTATCTATATTAATCTGCAATTATTCAAAACTTTTTCTTTTTTGTTTTTTTTTTTGTTTTAATTTTTCATTAATTTCAAGTTCTCTCCATATATAGAAAACAAATTACATGGGGTACAAAAAGCTAATTGAATTTGAGAGTTTTTTTTTTAATGGAATCCTTTGGACTGGCGGAGTCGGAGCCGGGCGGCGTGTAGCTGATTGTCGACACCGGTTTCTTTTTCATCGGTTGAACTGGGTTCGCTACCGGAGCTCGGTTCGGGTTCCTCTTGAGTACTAGTGTGTATGAATTCTGCTTGGCTGTGGAGGTGAACTTGACCTGCCTCTGATTTGGGTGAATTGGCCATGAACCGGTGGCGATTTGCAGTGCCAACAGATGTAGGAGGTAGTGGTGGCCGCCCCCTCTTGGAGGATGGGTGCCTGTGCTTGTTAGCCATACGGTGGTGAAATGCTGGTGATCCAGTCGGAGAGGATGGAGGAGCTGCTGCCGTTGGGTATGGGTTTTCATTCTTATGCTGCTGCTGCTGCTGCAACATAGGCTGGTTAAGCTTATTTGTTAGATTGAATTTTGAAACATACGAAGGTGAAATTAGTGAACCATTTTCTAATATATAGAGTAAATCGATTTGTGTTTAGTACAATGCATTCTTGTTAATGCAATTGTGTCTTTGAATGAATGAATGAGAATTTTCCTACAATTGCTTGTCCATGACATTATGATTTGTTAGCTACATTAAGGTGCTAATGGTATAGGTGCTTGTTTTCTTAACTTTGTGATTAGGGGCTCGAGTTCCATGGTTGTCGTGTCTGGTTTTGGTTTTGTTTTTGTTTTATGTTTTCATTTTCCCAAGGGCACAAGTAAAAATTGTTTGACAAACTTTCCGAAAACAGCTTCTGCAAAAATTGTTAGAAAACAACCCACTTTTTAGGAAATATATCAAAAAGTTGTTTTGAATTTTTAAAACTGTTTGTTGCATAAAAATGAAAAGGATTGATGTTTTGAACTTTTCACTGTTTTTATTTCTGAAAACATGAAAACGAAACACATAAATTTTTATGTCTAGGTATCACAAACCATCTTCCCATAAACACTTCATTGTCACAAATCTCTGCAATTCAAATCTGTTTGCCCAAATGGTGAATGGTGAAATTTTGTGATAGGGTTAATAGAAATTAAGAAAAAAAGTAGGAACAGTTTAGAAATGTTGTCAATAGCAGTTCTTGCTTAGATTTTTCAACCTGTCAAATGTAACAGTATAGTATTTCTAAAATATTATCCAAACCATGCATAATTGGAAGTTCAAAGCTCAAACTTGTCATTTACAGAAGTGGTCTGGTTTGGATTTGGAACTACAAGTGTGTCTATACATGTTATGCCTAATTGTTCATGGAACAGATTGCTTCTTTGCTTTGAGGGTGGGATGATTATAAGGCTCACAAAGCTATGAACCCTAGATAATAACATGGGACCAATAGCCTAGTGAGTGACTGTGTCATATTCTGTGTTCTATTTCTGTGCGCATAGCAAGACTCAATAGCTAACCCGTTGGAAGCTTTACCTCATCGTTGGGTTTTGTTGTTGTAATCTTTCCAGACTGAGCAGCCATGTACTGAAGAGCTTGGATGAATGTTGATTGCCCTTATTTGTGCAGTTTTGCCAGTAGTAAATAGCCAAGTCCCATGCCCTGGCCCTCAGCTCCTGCAATTTCCGGTCAATCTCTGTCTCATGCTTTGATATGTATGGCCGCAAGAAAGTTTCGTAGATATAGCTGGTTCCCTGCATTATTAACCACCACAAAATTATTTCTTTTAGCACATCATAATCATGTTTGGCGATGCCAGGTTGGTGATGCGATTAATTGTCCCTTTCTTTCTTTCTTTCTTTCTTTTTTTACCTTGGTCTTGGGTACCACAGGTAGATAAACATGGCAAGCTTCATCTCACCATACATTGGCAACCTTCAAAAGCGTTAAAACAGAGCTTTATATTTCAACATGAGAAATGGATACAAGCAAAGATGAGAAAAAGTGTGTATATACCACGAAATGAATATATCTCCAATTCTCTCAAAGACTGTAAATACTGCCACAATTATCCTACAAAATTCATAAACAATAGCTGATTAAAAAACCTGTTGAATTGCAAAAAATTTATCTTTTTTTTTTTTTTTTTTTTGGGGGGGGGGGGGGGGGGGGGGGGGGGGGGGGGGGGGGAGGGGGGAGGGGTATTTATTCTTTTTCCTCTGTTTTTTGTTTTTTAAAAGGGAATTTATCACGAGGGATTGGAAGAGAAGAGACCCTTTATTTTATTCATTTTTGGAATCATCTACACTAGAAATCCACATATTCATGACAATCCATGCCGATCTACAAGTTCTCGAAAATCTGTTGAATCAAAAACTAGTTTTTTGTTCTGGGTATTATTCTATGTCTCTATTTTATCTATTTTTTGATTGGGAAATGATCACACCAATAAGTTGAGGAACAGTTGGAAACGAAGAGACTCTTCGATTGATTCGTTTTTAGAACCAACTAGAAATTAACAAATTCATGGCATTTTATTTCATTTCAATTTTTTCTTGAAACTTCTTTCACATCCATTAATTCTTGCTCATAAGTTCACGCATTGAAGAGTATGAATCGCCATCATCGCTAATTTTTCATACATATTCAATTGTTTTGGATTATTTGTTCAACCTTTGAATTATCACCAGCCATTTTTATTCGATGATAATGTCGTTATTGTTTGAAAGCTGAAAATGATCCTATTATTATTATTGACTATAAGCATACTGCATTTAGTTTTCAGGTTTTGTATTAACAAAAAATTACTTAGGTAAAAATGAGAAGGGTGATCGTGCCAAAGTTTTAAAAAATAAAATTTGATTAGCTTGTACCACACTAGACGTTTAAAAGACTAGCATCAACAATTTCACAAAACATATTTGAGTCAACTTCAATTGCAATTTTGTTCTTACCAATATTGACACCAAAATCGAAGCTCTTCGATCTCAACTCTGTTTTTCTCAGCTGTTTTGAAACACTCAAACGCAGGGTAAGCGTATCCAAGGACCAGACTGCCAATCAAACATGTAAGAATCTACCTTTAATTAGGTCAATAATCTAAGAATATTCATTTCAGAAAAAAAAAAAAGAAAAAAAAGAAAAA
Source organism: Camellia granthamiana (assembly GCA_036172215.1). Lineage (NCBI taxonomy): Eukaryota > Viridiplantae > Streptophyta > Magnoliopsida > Ericales > Theaceae > Camellia > Camellia granthamiana. Next base: position 562,909 of record JAXFYN010000151.1, read on the forward strand.
GAAAAACAAGGAATCAAAGAGTGGTAGAAAAGAATGATCGGTTGATAACATACACAAGTCCTCTGGTGAAGAAATCTCCCAACATCCTTAATTCCTATCTCTCAATGTTCGCCAATATTCCTAAGCAACCAAATAAATCATCATATATATATACACAAATACAAATGAAAAATAAATACATCAATTTTTACAAAGTTGACATTTAAATATTCAAATGGATTTGGGAAAAAATATCAAGAACAATATAAATAATTTCAAAATTTGAATTTGAAAACCCAAAAATAGTTGAATCATACTTGTGAAAAGCAAAAACAAAACAAAACAAAACAAAACCCAAGAAGCAATTGTGCCGAAGACTCGTCACTACGCAAAATTGGGCTTTAGCGGCGGTTTTTTTACCGCCGTTAAAGATGTAAAACCACCATTAAAGCCTTTAACGGCGGTAATTTAGGGCCGCCGTTTATACTCGCGTCGAAAAAGGTATAACCGTCGTAAAATGGTAAATTACCGTTGTTAAAAGTCGACCAAAAATGGCAGTTCTTTATCACCGTAAATAGGTTCAAGTTTTTTAAAAAATAATTCTCTCTTCTTGCACCCCCAGGCCTCGAACTCTTGACCTTTAATCCACACAAACCAACCACTACACCACAACAACTCTATATGAAATATATTCCCTAAATAAATATTTAAACATTACTTTTGCTTTATTGTAGATGGTCATATTCAACCTCTAGCCGCGCGTGGTCACCACACGCAGGAGTTCCGCCGCAAAGACCGCCATCATTAATGGCGGTAATGAGAGGGCTTTAGCAGTGGTTTCGTTATCGTTGTTGAATGAGGGCTTTAGTGGCAGTTTTTTTAACGACGGTTTCATTACTGCCGTTAAAGATACTTTAGCGGCGGTTTTTTAAACGGCAGTAATGAAACCGCCGTTAAAAATATATTAACGGCGGTTCATTGCCGCCGTTAACAGTATCTTTAATGGCGGTAACGAAAACCGCAGTTAAAAAAAATCGCCGTTAATGCCCTGTTTTGGCGTAGTGCGTGATCCCTTTATGCAAAGATCAAACGGTTGAAAACAGGGGTATTTGACCGATTCAGAGACTACATTCGAATGAAAATCTATCAGAAATAGTTTTCAAGAAAGAAACAGAGAGAAATGGGGTTTGAGATTAGTTCCTTTCAAAGAAATGTAATTGAATTCACCATGTAAATCTAGTGTTCCTGTATGTACATATAATTTACAGTTCCAATTTATTTGTTCTTCTTTGTTTTGGTTTCTCACCGATCATAATTAGGTGTTACGCAATTCCTAACCCATGTTGCCTTCACCATCTTCCATGGCCTTTTTTATTTTTTTATTTTGGTATGAAGAAAGAGAGGATAAAAAAGTACATATATTCTGCTTGGTTAAATTCTCAGAGTCTGTTTTTAAACTTTTTTTAAAAAAAATTACAAATTAGTTTGACAAAAATAAACACACAAAAAGAATATATTTTTGAATTTTCTAAAATTGACTTTGTCCTCCAAAGAAAAAAATCGTATGAAAACATTTTTTCATTAATATTTACCAAACTAATTTTTTAAAAACTTTCTGCAATAAAATTCTGAAAACTTATCCGAACAAATTTTGTGAGTGCAATTGAAGGAGCAATTTTCTATCATCATTTACTAAGAAAAATAATAATATATATTGTTTCTGTGGTGCATGCATGCAATTCACAAAACCAATTTGAAGTTAGGCAACTTCAACAGCATTTTAAAGACTTTTGAAACCTTAATTAGCAATTGTTATTCTCCACAAACCACTACTCTTCATAACAAAATTGATCAATCAACTTCACTTCCAAACAAGATAGATTTTCCTCATCTTAGCTCAAGTTAGTACATTGGTCTATTTAAGAAAACAAATGGTATTACCCAAATTAATTAAATAAGAAATAAACAAATAACACAATGTCATCAAAATGGTCATGAAGACAATCCTTGGTGTAATTATGTATTGGAATGGATATGATTTGAACATGACTAGTGACCATGGAATAGTATCCTAATGATTCTAACCTAACCTCAAAGACCTTTGATTTCATAAATGGATAGTATTATTTATACTATCATACATGTACATTGGTCGTTTTTACAACATTTCAAATTCAAATATATATATATAATATTTATTAGCGTATGCCTTGTATTTTGTAAGTTGCATATAGTTATCAATTTTTTAGGCCACTCAGGTCCATTTTGAAACTCTCGAGCCTCTTGCCCAATCTTAAATTTTTTGAGGCCAAAATGATATAATTGTCTAAAAAGACTCTTATATTTTCAAACATTACTCGTTTATCTCACTTATTTGTTCAAAAGTCCCACTATCTACCTGCATTTGGGTGAATGGAAACAAAATGAGAAATACCCAGAAAAATTGAGATGAGATTAAAGAAGCAACAAATACATCTATCTAACAGAACAGTTTCAGACATTAAGAAATTATATATATATAATATCCATAGCAAAGACTGATTAGTGAAAGGATTGAATTATTGGTAGATGACTACTGTAATTCTATGAAGCACAGGTACGGGTATGAGTACTGGTACTGATACGATACGGCACTACAACATTTTCTTAGTTTAGTGACATTTGAAAGTGCCACAAAACTAATGGTTTAATGACATTTTTTAGTCTTGTGGCATTTTGAACAAGTGCCATTTGTATCCATGCTACAGTAGATACTAGTGCCACGGTAGATACTTGCAAGTGCCACTACACCATCATGGGTTAAAAAACTTTTAATGACATTTTGATGTCATAGTAGATATTATTTGTGGCACTATCAAGCGCTATTAAAAAAAGAGTTAGTGACACTTATAAGTGTCATTATATCATTAAGACTAAAACCTTTCAGTGACACTTTAATGTCATGGTAGACACTATTCGTGACGCCAATTCGTTGTAGAACAATTTGATCCGCTCTTGCGGAGACTCGAACCGCCAACCTCCCACACCATAAACTTTATACACCACACTCTTCCCACTACACCTCTATAGCATCACACGATTATATATGCAAACATATATTATTCATATAGTACATACATCCATAATAATATAAAAGTATATGTACAAACATAATTATTTTATTGAACATAATTTATGTAAAATAAACTATTTACTAGCAAAATAAAAAAGACCACTTTTGGCGACTAAAAATATTTTTTAATCGCTTAATTCTATACTTTTGCTACTGATTGTTTTTTAGTTGCTAAAAAACTTTACTTTTGCCGACTAAAATCGGATTTGGTCGCCGAAGATGCACTTTCAGTTACTAAAATTTTGGTCGCCAAAAAATTTAATTCCCGCCTTAGGATTTTAGTTCTCCCGCGCTAAAAATGACCACTTTTGGCGACTAAACTTATTTTTTAGTCACCAATTATAGATTTTTGGCTACTAAAATATTTTTTGGCACAAAAAAACTTTAGTTTTGACTACTAAAATTTTTTTAGTCGGTAAAACCCATATAATCAGCGACCAAACTTATTTTTAGTCGCCAATTGTAGACTTTTGGCTACTAATTTTTTTTAGTCACCAAAAAGCTTTTCTTTGGGCTACTAAAAATTTTTTAGTCACTAAAACTCATATAATCAGCGACCAAACTTAGTTTTAGTTGCCAATTGTAGACTTTTGGCTACTAAAATTGTTTAGTTGCCAAAAAACTTTACTTTTGGCAACTAATGCTATTTTGGTCGCTAAAAGCTATACTTTCAGCGACCAAATTTTTTTTGGTCAGAAAATTTGGTCACCGAATGTGTTTTTTACTATAGTGTATATTGAGTTTTATTTATTTATTTTTAATCATTTACTGCATTTTGAAAATTTAGAAAATATATTGGCATTTTTTGTTTTTTCAAAAATGCCATTATAAGTTTGGAAAGTTTTTGGCTTAGTGGCATTTCTCAAAATGTTATAAAATATTTGTTTATAACACTTTTCACCTAAGTGCCATAAAAAGTAATTTGCACCTACCTAGTGTCCTGATATTTTTAAAAAAAATGCCATTGCGACTAAAGTTTAGTGGCATCTGTTGGTAAATGTCACGAATATAATTTTTTGTGTCATTATTTTATAAAATGCCATAAAATTGATGTGACATTTCTTTATTGAAATGCCACTAGAGCCTTATATGTTTGTGGTTCTGTGGCATTTTTCTAAAACATTTAATGCCAATTTTTATTTTTGTGGCATTTTCTAAAAACATGCCACTAGTGTAGTGTCACTAAAGTGTAAATTTGTTGTAGTGATATTTTTGTTGTAGTGAGGTGACACTTTTTAATTGAAATGCCACTAGAGCCTTGTATATTTGTGGCTCTATGACATTTTTATAAAAAAATGCCACCAAATATTTTTTTTGTGACATTTTTTAAGAACATGCCACTAGTATGGTGTCACTAAAATGTGTTTTTGTTGTAGTGCGGGTACGTCGATATGGTAAAATTAAAAAAAAATAGGGTACGGGTACGGCTTGGGCTTGGTACGCTTGTTAAAAAATATTTATTTTTAATTTAGAGTAATGCAAAAATTAATTAAATGATTTAATTTGTTAAGGTCCAACCTATAATTAACATTTAATGTCAAAAGGAAAAGTATAAATCAAAATTAAATGTCAATATATTAAACAACTTACAAACCATAGTTTAATTTTAAATCATGCTAAGTATAAAACAAAAACTAAAAAAGAAATCTAGTGAAATGAGTTTTATCTCTGTAATAGAAGGAAAATATTATTTCAACTGAGGTACGGTACGGTTTGAATATATACTAGGTACGTTTGATTACGTCAAAAATTTAAAAGAAAAAACTTGGGTACGTGTTTTGTGTACCCGGTACCTATGCAGGAGCACCATACGAGGTACGGTACGCCGGTAAGTACCTGGTACGGGTACGACATGTTTTTCGAAGTACCCATACTTCATAACTGTAATTGCTCTGAGTTCAGAAAAAAATTACATACATATATAAACCTTTAGGTCATCTAGATTGAGAGAGCGAGATGGATTGAGAGACCGAGAGAAAAAGGGAGATTGAGAATCCGACAGAAAGAGAAAGAGAAAATTTGGCGGAAATTTTGGGAAAAATGAATTGAGAAAGCGAGAAAGAAGACGGACTGAGAAACCGAGAGAAAGAGAAATCCATACCTGTGAACCAGCGAGAGCGAGAGCGAAGGAGGGAAAATTTGGCGGAAACTTTGGGGAAAATGAATTGCTCTGTTCTTTGTGAAAAAAATACTCTATTAGGATCAAAGTTTCAATTTATATATATTAGGATCAAAGGAGAGAGAGGAAGAGAGAGAGATCTCTGAGGAGAGAGATTGAGACCGGATTAGTTAGAGAGAAAGAACTTCCCACATTTTATAACTTCCCACGTTCAATAACTGCTTTCAACTTCTATCTTTTTTGTTTTTATATGCACGTATCTATCTATTAATCATATATATTATGGGTGAAAAATCTAGAAACCTCCTAGATGTTGATTTGTGATTATGTATCAATTTTAAACAGAATATAAAAACAATCCCAATCAAACAATCAAAAGAAAGAGACACAAAGATTTTACGTGGAAAAACCACAATTGGACACCTTCCAATTGTGATAAAAAAACCACGGGCCACAGCCACCAGAACAATCCACTAAGAAGATATAAAGGAATTACACAGGTATCACTCTCAATTATCTAGCGAATCCACAACGCCTAATTGAACCAACCTCTATGTGCCTCTTCCAACCCCATCTTCACCACGGAATTGTCTTTCTGATGAGCCACTCCGGATTCCACCGCCGAAGCTTCAGACCGAATTCTTCAGAATCCACAACTGAAGAACTTCCTCTCTCTTTTGTGAAACAAACACAAACCTTTGATGTAGTCTTTTTAGATCATGAGTTGAATACTCAATAAGACATCAAAGAAAAAAATAAAATATCCCCAGATATAAACCTTTAAGAACCAAAAAGAAAGATCTGGAGGATTCAATGAATGAATCAATGAATAGCCTAGATTTGGGAGAAACCCAACTATTTATAGAAAATCAAAGCAATCCTAGTTGGGAAAGAAAACCAACTTCTTGTAGAAAACCAACTTCTTGCAGAGTTCCAACTTCTTGTAATCAACTTCTTGTAGAAAACCAACTTCTTTCAGAACTCCCAAGTAACCCTGTTTTTGAAGGAAACCAACTTCTTAAAGAACTCTTGTTACAACCTTAGTTTTGATCCATGGAATTTGACAACAAAAAGTCCTAACAATCTCCCCCTTTGTCAAATCCTGGATAAAACCAATCTAAAACAAATTTCCTAACAAAAACACTAAAACAAATTTCCAATCAAAACAAGAACAACATCACCAACTAGGAACCAGCACTTATAACCAAATCTCTTTCCAAACTTATTTTTCAAGGTCATGATCTGCAAAACAACTATTAGTGCCACCATCTCCAAAACAACTATTAGTCCCACAAGAATATATGAAAAAGCAACAAACATATGACACGATTATCTTGAAGTATGAGATGGAAAACATAAATAGATGCAACTTGGAGATTTTAAGAACATGTAGTATGAATAGATGAAAACTAAGACACATGCACCTGACACAAAATAATAAATAAGCAATACAAGGCATCAAGCAAACCAACTAAAGCCAATCTCCCTTACCAAACAAAACAAAGTGTTCATGTTAACAAACTCTTGAATGATAAACCACACTCCCCCTCACTAAACAAGTAAAACAAAATATAATATGGTTGAGCAAGTAAGGAATTTCAGATTTGTACCTTAAAACACACAAGATTATCCAAGAAGCACAATTACTTGAAAATACAATGTGCACAGTTTATAGAAGATTCCTCATGAAAAAAAGTGATGCATTATGTGAAAAGCATAGATCTCATGATAAAAGTGTGTGTGTGACTCTTGGAGTTCGACAAACACAAGATTCAAATCCTAGTAGTGATATGAAAGCTGGACCTCCAACGAGAATCTAAGCATAACTAAGGAAAGTCAAACCACTAGGAATCAAGGGGTATTTGGTGAGTAAAGGCGGAGGCTCCCCCTCAATCAATGAATCCTTTTTTTTTTCACATCTTTTTCTTTTCTTTTGCACTTTTTTCTTTTTTTTCTTTTGCACATTTTTTCATTCTTTTGCACATTCATTGGCGGCTGACACGCTCAAGAGTATGGAAACCGAACCAGAGAAGCATGGATATAATAAGGATGGCCTGGTTGGTGACTCTGAGATAGCCTTTTCCTCATGTCTAGAATACAAAAAATAGAGGGGAAAGCCATGGAGATGCAAAAAGATGGAAGGTGGTTAAGAGACTCAACATCACCCATGATATGCTAGTATAGGTCAATTCCTCTAGAAAAGCAAAAGATATCATGCCAGAAGTCCATAGAAAAAATAACCACAAAGGCAAAAGACTCCAATATTTGCTAATCCAAGAGTGTGTACAGAATGAGACATACTAATCAAAGAACACACACTCCAAAATGAGTAATTACCACAGAAAACACAACCATATTAACATGTAATGGATATTCTCATCAATTCCAATATGCACCAAGGACATCTCAAAAATTCAAACTTGCAAAACCATACTAAGAAAATCTTTTTGATTTTTTTTTTTTTTTTTTTTTCAACAAAAAAGCAAGACAAAAAAAAAATAAACATGCACACATTTTTTTTACATTAAAAAAACACACAAAGACCCAAAAAAAAAAAACAAAAAAGAGTAAACACATTAACACAAGTCAAGTTTTCTCACCCAAATCTTTTTGGTCTTAACAAAATTAGGTCTAGCGATCTTGGTAAATGTCGTGGTATTGTGAACACCCTCATGAATCTTGGTATTCTGCCTAAACAAGTAAGGTTGTCTCCTAACCCAAAAAGTATTCGAATTTCTACCCTTTTGAGACATTCTCCCATGCAACTTATAACAAAAAGGGCGAATATGACCATGTATACCACAATGATGACAAATAAAAACAGGGTGTACCTTCTTTTCTTTTACCTTACCAACTCTAGGGAGTTTGAGAAGTCTTTTCTCTTGTTGAATCTTTTGTCCTCCTTTTCCTTGAGTTCTTGTATCATGAGATGTGGATGCACTCTGTTGTTGCTCTTTCTTACCTCCAAAGCCAATGCCACTCTTGTCAGAACAGATTTGTTGAGACCCAATAATATCCTCCAAAGTCTTTGATCCTTTGTTCCAAAGACCAATGGTAGCCATAGCACACTTTAGCTCTTCCTCTTTCTTGATCATTAGTTCTTCCAAAGCAACTTGAGACATCTCGAGAGATTCAATCTTTTCTTCATACATGGCATGAGTTTCCTGTAGCTCATCCCTCTCTGTCTCACAAGTCAACAGTTTTGCACAAAGGACTTGTTGATCATCAGCTATCTTGATGGCATTGATCCTAGCCTCGGAAATCTCCTCCTTAAGTTTGACATTCTCACATTCACATGCTTTGAGTTTCTTTGTGAGTTTGTCATTCAATTTGAATAACTTAAGAGACTCCTTATACAACTTTTTATAAGCTTGTTCAAGTTCTTCATTATCACTCTCAGAGGATTCATTATTAGTGGTATTCTCAACCGACCTCTTTAAATCCATTATCACAAATCAAACAAGATCTCGTTCTAAAAAAAATATTTTTGTTTTAAACAAAATAGAACGACCTGCTCTGATACCAATTGAAAAATCTAGAAACCTCCTAGATGTTGATTTGTGATTATGTATCAATTTTAAACAGAATATAAAAACAATCCCAATCAAACAATCAAAAGAAAGAGACACAAAGATTTTACGTGGAAAAACCACAATTGGACACCTTCCAATTGTGATAAAAAAACCACGGGCCACAGCCACCAGAACAATCCACTAAGAAGATATAAAGGAATTACACAGGTATCACTCTCAATTATCTAGCGAATCCACAACGCCTAATTGAACCAACCTCTATGTGCCTCTTCCAACCCCATCTTCACCACGGAATTGTCTTTCTGATGAGCCACTCCGGATTCCACCGCCGAAGCTTCAGACCGAATTCTTCAGAATCCACAACTGAAGAACTTCCTCTCTCTTTTGTGAAACAAACACAAACCTTTGATGTAGTCTTTTTAGATCATGAGTTGAATACTCAATAAGACATCAAAGAAAAAAATAAAATATCCCCAGATATAAACCTTTAAGAACCAAAAAGAAAGATCTGGAGGATTCAATGAATGAATCAATGAATAGCCTAGATTTGGGAGAAACCCAACTATTTATAGAAAATCAAAGCAATCCTAGTTGGGAAAGAAAACCAACTTCTTGCAGAAAACCAACTTCTTGCAGAGTTCCAACTTCTTGTAATCAACTTCTTGTAGAAAACCAACTTCTTTCAGAACTCCCAAGTAACCCTGTTTTTGAAGGAAACCAACTTCTTAAAGAACTCTTGTTACAACCTTAGTTTTGATCCATGGAATTTGACAACAAAAAGTCCTAACAATGGGTTTTTTTTTTTTTTTTTTTTTTTTTTTTTTTTTTTTTTTTTTTTTTGGGCTAAAAAAAACATTAAAAGACAAAATTGGTTAAAAAATAAAAAAAAACAAATTCAGACAAAATATCACATTAAATCTATAATCATTTTACTTTTTCTCTCACAAATATCATATTCAACTACAAAAAAACTCAACTATCTTCCAAAATACAAAAATTTTAACCTCCTAAAATAATCAAAAATTAAAAAAACCTACTAAAATAACAATTTAAAAAAAAAAAATTTGTTTTTGCACCAATCAGGGACGACCCCCAGCACCCCTAGCTGGGGGTCTAAGTCATTTTTCTTTCCCAAACACCCACTATATATTCTAAATTACTGATTTGTGGTGGGAGTTCATATCCAAGGGAATGGGATTATACAAGTTTAGGCTATTTGATGCAATTGTTTGCGGGAAGTATGCTTTAAATTTCTTTGTATCATGTATGTATGAGAAATTTTTGTATGGATTATATATATACGTCACATTGTAAATTGAAAATTCACAGTTTTGTTTATTTTGGATTCAAATTAATGTATATAGTGGTGGAGCCAGGATTTTGGCTCAGAAGGAGCACCTTTGAATTAAAATATTAACAAAACTCATAATTTAACTTAATTTTTATTTGATGGTAGGATTAAAAATTAGTGCAATGCAAAAGTTATATTTAAATATAAGATCAAGTTAACTAATCATTATCTTTATTGTTATTAATTTATTTTATATATGATGATCATCATAGTTTAAAAAATAATTATATATACCCTCATAAAATATGAGAACAAAATTATATTAAGATGCACACACATACATAAAGAGATATAGTGAAGATAGAGAAAGAAATGAGAAAAATATGAACAAATAATATACAGAGGCTATTACATATTACTTGTTTTTTTCACCGTTTTGAATAATTAAATTACATGGCAATATATTATTAGTTGTCATTAATTGTGTAATAATTATGTGTCGTATAAGAGGTGACATAAAACAGTGACAAAATATCAGTGATATACAACATTTCTCTACTATAAAATTTATAAGAATTTTTTTTAGCATAATTAAACATTAAAAGTGATAAATGAAACATTTTTTTTTATAAAAAAAAAAAGAGTAAAGAAAATAGTGATATAAAAATTTCAAGATATTACTTGGATTAAATTGAAATATATATTTTTATTAGAGGCAAAAGAATAATTTCCCAAAAGTTGAGAGGGGGGGCACGTGATCGCTCTGGGCCTCACGTGCCTCCGCCCCTGAATGTATACAGCAATTTTATATATAATGTTATGTACATCATTTGTGTTTTGATGCAATTGTTCAGGTTTGATTTATTTGTTTGTTGTTTTAATAGTGTTTAGCTTCTTTTGGGGGGGGGGGGGGAATACAGCATAAAAAATATTCAGTATTCATAGAATTTATTTTTTAAAATTTTAATTTTTTTTTTACTGTAAGTATATATCAAATCTCTTTATCACTAAGTGTTTTGTATAATATGATTCATTATAATTTTTATTCTCCTCATTAATAGTGTTCAGGTTCTTTGGGGAAAACAGTATAAAAAATAATCAATGTTCGTAAAATTTATTATTTAAAATTTGTTTCAATTTTTTTTAAACTGTTAAGTGTATATTAAATCTCTTTATCTGTAAGTGTTTTAAGAATCATTGGTGTCATTGGTTTGTTAAAAAAAAATTAAGCAATTTAAAATTTTCTGGATGTGTTTAAAAAATTTGGTGTTCTTCAGTGTTCTTAAATTCTACATAACTATAAGTGTTCTGAGAGTCTTCAATTTGTAATTTTGTATTTTTTCTTGTGTATTACTGTTAATTATACTTTTCATAGAAAATAAAAAGATCCATTATGTTACCAAGTTCCTTTGGGGAAAAAAAAATATAGTATAAGTTTATATTCAATTTTTTTTTTTATATATATAAAAAATTGCAAAGTATAAAATGTGTAGGGTTTTTTTTTTTTTTCACAGTTAACTTTTTTAAGCTTTTGTTTTTGTTTTGTTTTGTTTTTTTGTTTTTGTATAAATTCAGTTTTTAAAATTGGATTTGTTTGTTCACTTAATTTTGTGCGTATGTTATTTAAAATAAAATCCAGTGCTCTTTAAAAAATCATATAAAATGAGTGTCTTGAGTTTTTATTTTTGTATTTTTTTTGGTGTAATACTGTTAGTTATACTTTCTATAAAAAAAAATTACAAAATAAAATGTTTCATTGTGTTATTACGTTAAAAAAAGTCAATTACTATTTTTCTTGGTTTATATCAACATTTGTGTTTGTGCGTTTATAATTTATGCTTTCAAAAAATAGGTTTGTTTATTTGCGTAATTTTGTGTGTGTTTTTGAAAAACAATTCAATATTCATAAATTTTGTTTTATTTTAAAAAATAATAGTCTTATTTTTTTAACAAAAAAGTTTTTGGGTTTTTTTTATTATTTATATTAATAGTTAATTATTTTTTTTGTGTATATCAAATCTCTGTGAGTGTTCCAAGAGTATGGGTTTGTGTTTTGGTATTTTGTGTGTACCATTATCAATTACATTTTTTATTTTCTTCATTAAAAAGTAAAAGAAGAAAAAAAACTATGTTATTAGATTTCTTGGAGAAAAAATTGACTTTCCTTTGTTTATATTTTTTGCAAGTTACTTTTTGACTTTGTGTTATTCAGAATAAACAATTTCTCGGTTGATTTTCTATCGACACCTATTTGCTTTGACTGTAAATATTCTATATGAGTGTTGGGTTTGTAATGCTTGAAACTTGAATAATTGTAAAATAATTCTATTTGGACTTAAACAAATGTGTAATTTGTTTTTCTAAGCTTAAAAAAATCAAATTTATAATTTCTTTTTTATTTTTCTTTTTTATGTTTACTTAATGAGTTTGTGATGATCAAAACAAGTAACTTCTATAGTTGTGTTTTAAATTTTGTGGGTGTGTTTAAAAAATTTAGTGTTCTTCAGTATTCTTAAATTTTACATAATTTGTAAGTGTTTTGAGAGTCTTGAATTTGTATTTTTGTATTTTTTGGTGTATTACTGTTAATTATACTTTTTATAGAAAATAAAAAGATCCATTATGTTATATCAAGTTCCTTCGGGGAAAAAAAAAAAAAAACTTATATTGTAAGTTTATATTCATTTTTTAAAAATATATATTTAAAAAACTGTGAAGCATAAAATGTGTGTAATTGTTTAAAGTTAGACTTAAAAAGTTTGGGATTTTTTTTCCATTTGATTTGGATTATGTTAGTCTATGTCAAAATGTAATTTTTTTTTTAATTTTTTAGTTTCATTTATAAAAAACTTAAATAATATTTACATTTTGTACCTTTATATATAATAAGCCAATTAGAAAACCAAAATTATTGTTGTACTCTATTAGTCAAAGTACGCATGTGTACAATTGTGGCTCACTTTAACAACGTAAAATTTTAATTTAATTAATGTACATTGTTTGTAAATTAATTGTTACATGTATCTTATATATTTTTTGGAAAATTTGTAAGATCTTCAGTCTTATCTTACCGGATTGAGATTTTATATGAATTTTTGTTGTAGAGTTTTCTTTAGTTAAGATTAGTAAATATTATATTAAAAAAGAATTGAACAAATTTTAACATACATATATTTTATTTATCAAATATCTTAATATCAAATGTTACATTAGACATAGTTATACATGTGATTTATATGTGCATTATTAGAAAATTTAATGTGAATTTCACATTATAATTCCAAACAAGTTTGCACACGCATCGCGTGTGCTCGGCCGCTAGTATATACATGCAAATACAAATGAAAAATAAATATATCAATTTTTACAAAGTTGACATTGAAATATTCAAATGGATTGGAAAAAAATATCAAGAACAATATAAATAATTTCAAAATTGGAATTTGAAAACCCAAAAATAGTTTAATCATACTTGTGAAAAGCAAAAGCAAAACAAAACAAAACAAAACCCAAGAAGCAATTAAGTTACAATCAAAATTACATTTTAAGTTATAATCAAAATTACATTGTATAATAATTATTAGGTTGACATTATCCAACTTTTTTATTTGGTAAGTATGAGTTCAGCTTGATTATATTGCATCAGTCATATAAGTGACATAGATTGAGATCATCCATGTTTTACATGACCTAGTCAAGAAATTGCATTTTTGAAATTTTTGGGACCGTTTGGCAATGGAATGTATTTTTTTAATTTTTATTTCTTTTCATTTTATACAAATGAAGAGAAACAACAGTTCATTGGCTTTTGACCCTCACACTTAATTACTGAAAATATGTTTTCAACTTAAAAAACTGAAAGTAAGTAGAGTGGTTTAATTCAATCATTTAGAGAAGACAATTGTTAATTAGTTCCCTCTACACAGTGGTTTAATTCAATCATTCTATTGTATAATTTCTTGAAAGAGTCCATAGGACATAAAAAGTTTGTCACGTTCTTAACTTTATCACGTTTCTTGTAATACAATAGGGTTAATTGGCAAATTTTGATGAGAAAATCAAGGTGTAATGGAATTTTAGGATATTTAGGAGAAGTTTGGTAAAATTATCATACTTAGCTATAGTATACTCCATTACCTTTCGAGTATAATTTAAGCATACATGTTTTAGTTTCACTTGAAAAAGGATTTTGAAAAAAACTGTTATAATGGAAATGTAAAATGTTCTTGGAATCCGTGGTTAAAAAAGGAAAATTCTTATGAAGTTCTTTTGGATGAGATCGGTTGCTCATTCAAACGGAAGTTGTATATTTTTTTAGACTAACAATTAATAAGCTATTGTTAGGTGATCTATACTATGATAAAAGAATTTTTTAGTGGAAGTGATTGACTAACAATTGATATGCAAATGATCCTATTTTGAAATAAAGATACATAATTTTCCAAAAGACAACGGTCAATATGAGTTTGATAGGAATCAATCACTATAAAAGTGAAGTGATTGATCACTGACTTAAAGGGATTGATAACTAGAATGATTTTTCCAAATACTGCCCTAAATTAGTTTTCAAATATGATTTTTATATAAACACATCAAAAAATATTTTTAGGTTATTCCAACTAGTATTTACACAACTCTTTTATTATTATTATTATATTTATTATTATGACTTTTAGAAATTTTTTGAGATTTATAATCGTGAGAGAATTTTCTGAGAGTTAGTATTCAAAAACCCTCAAAACTTTGCATATTGTTTTATTGCTGTGTTTTTACACTCAAGGTTGATTAGGCAATCAGAGTCTTTCAAGAACGAAGATTGAGGTGTGGCGCTTTGTGCAGTCCAATGGATCAAAAAAGGTAACTGTATTAGGCCATGATTGGAGTTTCTTTAAGACTTCAGAGTTAGATAAACCTAAGCGTTGTAAGTCTTCTATTTTATACTCTCGATTCTCATAGTAAATTCTATTTGAGTATGGAGACCATGTTTTCTTCTTTCTTTGAGGTATTTCCAATTGGGTTTTCCACATAAATTATTGTGTTATTATGTTGAATACTTTGTGGTTTGATAAATTGAACAAGGATTGAACATTGACGAATCGAATATAATCAATATTTATTCCATCACAATCTATTCATACTGTAATATTTGATGTCCAATCTAATTAATATCATCACGTAAGGGTAAAATTAGAAGCTATTTTATAATTATGACTCTATCATGTCATGTTCAAAGTCTTTTTCAAATTATATTTTAAAAGATCAATTACCTATGACATTTGCTTTTTAATGTTTCTTTTGAGAGAGATCCTGTCTCACTAAACCTAATCTACTACATATTTTATAACTAAAACATATTATTGATTAAATACCTCATCCACAAAACTAGGAATAACAACTCTTCTTTATATTCATTGACATTTTATTATTTTAGTTTATCCAAATTTTAAAAATAAATAAATTAATGATTAAACTTCTCTGACCTATTGCATTATCTACACCTTTGAACCAATTTAACCAGCTTTCCTTGATGGCAACTTTTTGATTTAATAAACGAATAAAATAAAAAAATAAAACAAAAGAAAAAGAGGCAGAGGTATGACAAAACTGTCATGGACGCATCACTTGGACATGGGCTTGGATCCCTGTGAAACATGAGAACACCTTAGTAGGAAGATTTGTTAATTAGTTTGTGCCCATTTCTACATATTAATTGTGAAGAAGTTAGTGAGTTAATACATTTTTTTCCCTATGTGTAAAAATTGATTAATGTTGTATTTGGTAACATGAGTTTAAGTTCCAATTCTTTGAGCAGGCCCCTTCTAATCAAATGGTTACTTCCCCCTGCAGGAACAATTAGGTTGAATATGGATGGATGTGCTCGAGGAGACCCAGGTTGTGGAGGATTTGGAAGCTTGGTCAGAGATAACACTGGAACATGGTTATATGGTTATTTTGGCAAACTGAAAAATTGCGTAAGTTTGGAGGCAGAAATGTGGGGCATTTATAGAGGTCTCACAATCATCTTTGAGAAAGGATACATTGATGCGGTGATAGAGTTACTCTCAACCGAATTTGTAGCTCCGATGCAATCAAATTCGACAATTAATGCTTCCTTGCACAGCATTGTGGAAGATGTGAAACAACTTCTGCAATGGTGCCACTGCACAATCCAGCATGTTGTTGTTAGAAAATAACGATTTTTCGACAATTTTAATTCGAGATTAAAATAGGACTCAACGGCCAGTTGAGGTGGGTCCAAGTGGGATTGTATTCTCTTAAGTGAGAAGATTACAGTAAGAGAATAACGAGCCAAAACCATTGAGTTGTAAATAAGAATTATTTCATAAAGTGGGCATCAATAGAAGTTGGGCTTGGGCTTAGGCCTGTTTATGTCCATATGTTGGACTTAGTCTTGGGCATGGGCCAGGTTGTACTATGTTGGGTTGAGCTTGTCTTGTGCATATATTTTGGACTAAGTTTGGATCGGATTGTAACCCAACACCTGTATCCGTTTTGCGACTCATCTAGTTAGATTATTTAAATAGCATTATATATATATATCTAATGTGAGGGAGGTTTTCAACCTTATAACCCTAGTCTTGATGGTTAGAGTTGATGGCCTTGATTAATGGCATTTGATGGCCCTTATGATAATAGCCTTCATGGTTAGAGACTCCCTTACTTGTATTAAATAGAAGCATTTCCAAAAGAAAAGAGCATACTCACTTCAACTCTTGGTTCCAGCTTCTTTTCAAGTCTGGTTTCCTTTCACAACGACGACGACGAGGCGTAAACAGAGACGACGACCAACGGCGCCGGTGAGATTGGGGCAGTAGCGAACGTGATCAAGCGATTATCTCCCTTAATCCCTCATTTCTGATTTCAGATCTTAATACTCTCATAGATTTGGGGCTTTTGCATTACAAGGAAATGGAGAGGGGAGCTCAACATGGGTATGGAGGATGGCAACCGGTGGTCCGTAGACATGGAGGTAGGGGAGTGTGGAGCAAAAGGGAGGAAGCATCTATTCACTCGGTTTTTGTGGATAATATCCCAGAATCCATGGGATCCAACGGGTTGCATAAGCTATTCTCCAACTATGGTGTAGTCACGGATACATTTATCCCTCAGAAGCGACGGAAGCTAACGCGATCTCGCTTTGGCTTTGTTCGGTATAACTGTGCTGTATCAGCGGCTATGGCAATTCAAAAAGCAAATGGGTTGTGGTGTGGTGACTGTGCATTGAGAGTCAAAATGGCAGAGTTTGGGAAAGATGGAGGGGCCAAGCCCAAAATGGACCATGTGCCACTGATCAGGAAGAAATTAGAGGGCAAGCAACTATTCTCGGCTGGATATAGGGGCATCAAATCATTTGCAGAGGTAGTGAGTGGCAGGGGAGCGGAATCTTCTGCAACCAGAACCATTAAAGTTTATGAGGCAGGTAATGGGTGGCTTTATGAAAGTGTAGTAGTGCGACTGAAACCATTAACTTCCATTGATGATTTTAAGGAGGAAATGAGTAGGAGAGGCTGTGGGGATATCATAGTGCGCCTTGGTGGTGGGAGAGATATTGTTCTTTCATTTCAATCAGCGGCAGCTATGAAGGACCAACTTGTGTTTATGAAGGAATGGCTGTATGACTGGTGTGAATCAGTTTTGGCATGGCGACAAGGGATGGCTTTTGCACAGGAAAGGAGTGTGTGGCTTAGTTGTTATGGAGTCCCATTGAACTTGTGGAGCAACAATACATTCAGTAGTATTGGGAAGGTCTGGGGTGTAGTGTTAGGCTTGGACGATGATACCAGTAGGCTGTTGTCCTTCCAGTGTGGGAAAGTGAGGATTGCTACTAGCTGTATGGAGGCTATTAACCAAACCATCCAGTTAGAGTGTAAAGGTGTAATCTACCCAGTTAGGGTATGTGAAGAACAAATAATAGTTTCACATGTGCAGGAGCAGTGTGCTTGCAAATCTAAGGAACAGAAGACTGGTGACAGTTTCTCTCCACAGGGGGCTGAAAAGATTCAGTGTACAGACAAAGGCAGTAGGCAGGAGGTTGATGCTGCTGATGTTGGTGAGGCCGTGGATAATGGGAGTGCTGCGGTGGGAGTGGGCAAAGGGGCTCCACATGATAGTGACGTTAACTTGGAGGGGGAGGACCGGTTGAGGGATGTCTCTGTGGTGGCAGAAACAGATATGCTGATGACAGTGTCAGAGGCGGAAGGTGCATGCGAGGGTGAATCTGCAAAGGTGGGGACGAGTTCCCAGTTTATCAATGAGGGTGGTAGACGGAATTTAGATGGGGAAATCTGTACACCTGGGTTTATCAGAAGTTTGAGTGGCTCAGCAAGGAATAGGCTTGGAATTCAACTTGAAGTGGATCTTGATAAGGCCCATTTAAATTTTGATGGGTCGAATCAAGGAGAGGTCGGGCTGGCCCGTCCGAGTAGTAGTGGGTCATCTTCGTCTAAGGCATCTCCAGGTCAAGTGGTGGGCTTTCTTAATCAAATGGGCCAAAGGGGGGATCAAGATATAAGCTCAGGCCAAGCAAGAAAGGCTATTTTGCAGGAGAAAGGGCAGGCCAGCAGAAGAAAACACCCGAAGAGGAAGAAGCAGAAGGGGCAGTCTGTGACTAACAGGAGATTGTGGGCATCATCACTAAATTTGAGAAAGGGGGCTGTTTTCAGGTCAGCTGTAGCTGCCATATCATTATCAATGGCTAGTGGATCCAGTAGAGGTAGGAGAATGCTGTCAGAGGCTGAAGCTTCACTCCAAATTGGCAAAGTTCTTGGTCTGGACTGTGAAGGTAAGGAACAGGAGGTTATTAGTAAATTGAATGCACTTGAAGCCAAGGATAAAGAGAAAGTAAGGCAGAGGGAGGGAGATGCTATCTAGACTAGCAGGTCCAGGTGAGCAAGTGTGTTTTAGTATAGCAATGAAGATACAATCATGGAATGCGAGAGGGTTAGGCAGACCAGAGAAAAGGAGGAAGTTAAAGAAAAGCATTGCGGATAGAAAAGTAGATATTATTCTTCTTCAAGAAACTAAGATCTCTGCACTTAATTTTGATTTGGTAAAATCTCTGTGGCCTGGGGATCACATGGAGTTTATGGCAGTTGATGCAGTTGGAAGAGCTGGCGGCTTGTTGTGTATCTGGAAACCTGAGGTGTTCCAGCTGCAAGACTGTTGTTGCAACCGTAATTTCATCCTGCTGGCAGGTACACTGTTTTTTAGCTTCAATTGTGTTATTATTAATGTTTATGGTCCTAATGAGGTGGGGCTTCGAAAAGAGTTGTGGAATCTTTTAGTTCGTTTGAAATCCAACTTTCTAGGACCATGGTGCTTGGGGGGTGATTTTAATGAAATAAAGATTATCTCAGAACGAATTGGGTGTTCTAGAAGGGATAGAGGGATGAAAGATTTCAATGACATGATTGAACAACTCGAGTTGATCGATATGCCTATGCTTGGGAGGAAGTTTACTTGGTGTAATTCCCAGGATAGGGCGAAATGGAGTAGACTGGACAGATTCTTACTCAATCATGAGTGGGTACAGAATTTTAACTTTAAACTTTGGGGCCTACCTAGATTGTTATCTGATCACAGTCCTATTATTTTAATGGAGGATGATCGGGATTGGGGACCTAAACCTTTTAGGTTCCTCAATGCTTGGTTACTTCATCCTAAGTTCCTATCTTTTGTACAACACAGTTGGTCTGGGCTTGTAGTGGAGGGTTGGGCAGGGTTTAAATGCTTCATGAAATTTAAAGCCCTGAAGCAAGCCTTAAAACAGTGGAATGTGGAGGTATTTGGGAAGGTGGAAAATAAGCTCAAGTGTGTAGAAGAAGAAGCTCATGCCCTTGATTTGCTTGCTGAGGATAGACCTTTGCTACCTACAGAAATACTTAGAAGAAAAGAAGTGAGGGGTGATGTTTGGAGGCTTAGTAAAATGTTGGAATGGATTTGGTTGCAGAAATCCAGAGTGAATTGGGCACTTAAAGGGGATAAAAATACAAGATATTTTCACATCATGGCTTGCAGCAGGAATAGTAGGAATTCTCTGTGCTCCATTGTTGTGAATGGTACAATGCTGGAGGACCCTATGGAAATTAAAGCTGAGGTGAAGGCCCACTTTCTAAAGCATTTCTCTGAGGATTGGAAGGTCAGACCTAAATTATCTGGGCATTTCAAGAACATTGGAGGACCACAAGTTGTTGAACAGTTGGAGGCTGAGTTTACTGAAGAGGAAATTAGTTCTGTAATCAAGACTTGTGATGGGAATAAGGCACCTGGACCAGATGGATTCAACATGGCTTTTTTCAAGAAATGCTGGAAAATTGTGAAATCTGATGTGCTACATTTTATGAGGGAATTTCATCAAAATGCAAGTCTGGTGGGAGGGATCAATAGCTCTTTCATTGCTTTAATTCCTAAAAATGAAAGTCCCTCTTGTTTGGAAGAATATAGGCCTATTAGTCTGATTGGTTCTATGTATAAAATTCTGGCAAAGGTGTTATCAAATAGGATG
This sequence comes from Camellia granthamiana, assembly GCA_036172215.1. Classification (NCBI taxonomy): domain Eukaryota; kingdom Viridiplantae; phylum Streptophyta; class Magnoliopsida; order Ericales; family Theaceae; genus Camellia; species Camellia granthamiana. The sequence continues at coordinate 583,468 of JAXFYN010000151.1, forward strand.
AAACAGGTGATGCCCAAGATTATTAGTGAGGTTCAGTCAGCTTTTCTGGGTGGCCGGAACATTATGGATGGGATTCTTATAGCTAATGAGATTGTTGATGGATGGAAAAGATCCAATAAGAAAGGTTTGGTTCTCAAGTTGGATTTTGAAAAGGCTTATGACTCAATCAATTGGGAGTTTCTATTCAATATGCTCTCTAACTTTGGCTTCGGATCTAGATGGGTGAGTTGGATGAAAGCTTGTGTATCCTCTGCTAAGATTTCTATTTTGGTTAATGGGTCACCAACGCCTGAATTTTGCCCACAAAGGGGCCTTCGTCAAGGTGATCCATTGTCACCGTTTTTGTTCAACATTGTAGCAGAGGGTCTCAATATACTACTGAGCAGGGCAAAAGAGTTAAACTTAATCAATGGGGTAGAGGTGGGGCCCAATGGCTTAAGAGTAACTCATTTGCAATTTGCGGATGACACTATTTTGTTTTGTGAAGCTAAGAAGGAGGAAGTTTGTAATATCAAAAGAATTTTAAGATGCTTTGAGATGGCTTCGGGGCTGAAAATAAACTACCACAAGAGTGTCATTTGTGGTGTTGGGGTGGATGAGGGACTATTGCAAGAGTTTGCCTTTAATCTCAATTGCCTCTATCAAAAGCTACCTATCATGTATTTAGGTCTGCCATTGGGGGTCAACCCAAGTAGGAGAAGTACTTGGAAACCTGTTCTTGTCAAACTTAAGCAGAAATTGGCTAATTGGAAGAGAAGACTACTTTCTTTTGCTGGGAGGTTAACTTTAATTAAGTCAGTTTTGTCCAATTTACCGGTTTACTATTTATCATTGTTCAAGATTCCTGTTGGGGTGGCTAAGGAGATTGAGAAAATACAATCGGCTTTCTTGTGGGGTGGATCAGACCTCAGACGAAAAGTGCATTTAGTCCGATGGGAGGTGATTGCAAAGAATAAGAATCTAGGTGGTTTGGGGTTGAGGAGGATTAGAACATTCAATGACTGCTTGTTGTTGAAATGGTGGTGGAGGTTTGGAGCTGAGCATCACACACTCTGGAAAGAAGTGATATGCGCAAAGTATAATGTTCAATTTGGGAAATGGTTGCCAACTTTGGTAGGTAGAGGGTCTAAGATCTGGACTGATATAATTAATGTAGCTTTGTTGAATCCAGACTTGCATAATTTCTATATTCATAATTCTCAGATAGCTTTGGGAGATGGGAGTAGAGTTCACTTCTGGTTGGATAAGTGGATTGGTAACGTGTGTTTAAAGGAGGAATTCCCTAGACTCTTCTCTCTATCTAAGAATAAGCATGGGGTGGTAAGGGTGTTTTTTGAGAACAGGGGTGTAGCCGATGATTGGAACCTTGAGTTTAGAAGAACTTTGTTGGCTTGGGAGGAGGAGGAAGTACGTAGATTAGTGTGTTTGCTCAGAAGTGCACCAGATCTTTGCAGTGAAAAATCAGATGTATTGACATGGGCAGCAGAGTCATCTGGACTGTTTAGTGTAGCATCAGCGTATAAATGGAGTGAATCCCTTCTTGGTCCGGTTATGGTAATGGCAGGATCTATATGGAATAATTTTGCTCCTCCTAAAGTAAAATTTTTTGGATGGTTGGCATGGCTGGGTAAGGTCAAAACTTCTTGGTTTCTTCACAGAATTGGTATACTTGATGGGGATGTCAACCTTGAATGTGTGTTTTGCCATAATGATGTTGAAACTGTGGAGCATATTCTCCTTATATGTCCTTTTGTTTGGAGGCTTTGGTCAAACATTGTGCGATGGTGGGGTCTTCAATGGGTCATGCCAGGTTCTGTAGATGGACTGCTGCAGTGGTGGTCTGGGTGTAGTATGTCAAAATTGGAGAAGAAAATCTGGACGGTCATTCCTATGGCAACTCTTTGGTCTCTCTGGAGGCATAGAAACGAGTGTGTTTTCAAGGGAATACAACCAGATTTTGAAGCTTTATGCGACATTGTGAAAGTTCGAGTAGCTTTGTGGACTAAGGCATCGCCATTACAGGTGGCAGCTTCTGTAAATGATTTGGTGTACAATTTGCAGCAGGTCAAGTTCTGTCTGAGGAGTGGTGGTTGAGTGTGTATCTGTTGGTTAGTGGGCTCTGGTGTCTTAGCTGCAGTGCATCAGTTGTTTGCTACTGGTTTTCTACTTCTGCAGATTTGTTTGATCTGCTGTCTGCTTTGCTATTCTGGTTGTTGGCTACTTCTACAGATTTTTCTACTGCTGTTGTGCTGTTGAGCTTTCTGATTCAGATTCTGATCTGTTTGGGTGGTGTATTCTGATCTGGTAGTGGGCTGCTCTGCTTTGGTTTGTGCATGCTTGGTGTCTCAGCTGGCTGCTGGTTGTGTTGAGTGGCTGCTGGTTGTATGCTTGGTGTGTAGTGTTTTAACTAAGCTTTTTGTCCCTTGGATGAATCTGTTGTAGTATCATCTGCTGTATTTTGCTCAGCATTGGTTTGGGGTTTGATCTGCTGAATCTGTGTGCCTCTGTCAACTGCAGTTGCCCAGTTTTAGCACTTTTGTGCTGGATGGTTGCTAGTATGACCTGCTGGATGTGTCTCTGCTGGATGGATGTTGCCCAGCCTAGCAGCATGTCTCTGCTGGATGTGTGTCTATGATGGATGTGTGCCTCTGGATGGATGTGTGCCTCTGTTAATTGCAGGTGGCTGGATGTGTGCCTCTGTCCAGTTGTGCACCAGTCTTGTTTTGCTGTGAGGATTGGAGTTGCTCAGTTTTAGCACTTTTCAGCTGGATGGTTGTTAGTATGACCTGTAGCCCCTTGGTGCCTCTGCTGGTTGTATGCTTGGTGTTTGCTGGTAGTGGTGTAGTGTTTTTAACAAAGTGTTTTGCTCCTTGGATGTATCTGTTGTTAGTGTTTTTATCTCTTTCTGGGCATGGATTCTCTCCATCCCTTTGTGGTCGAGCTCGCAGATGATTGAGCTTTCTTCTCGGTGCCAACCTAGTTGGGATTGGGTTTGTTAGCTATGATGCGCTTTTGCTCTTCCACCTCTTTATTGATGTTCATCTCATATGTTTCTGTATGTTATTTGTCATCAATAAAGTTCTCTTTTGCTGATCAAAAAAAAAATTAAATAGAAGCATTTCCCCTCCAACTTGATAGGATGATTTTGGAGAGATTTTTTAGATGGGAAATGAGATGGTATTTTGAGATAATAAAGTTGGAGATGGTTTTTATATCAAATTTTTTTTTCTCTATCTTCTTTGCTAGCCCCTTCTTCAGTTCTTGTTAGAGAGAGAGAGAGTGTTGTCATTGTTAAGTTTGCCGAAATTATTTAGAAGGTTTTTCTGCTCTAACTACTTTTGACTGTTGTACCTTAGAAGACAGAAGCCGACATTCCTCCAGCACCTATTGGCAAGGTGACGAATTTATTTTAAGGAAACTGTGTATATCACAGGTTTCGATTTGTTTCTTTTATTGTCATTTGTTCTTTAATTTTTTAGAATTTATTTTATCACGACGATTTCTAATATTTAGTTATCTATGTTAATAATTGTTTTATTAGTCATTTTGTTTATGCGAGGCTCACGATGTAATCTAATTCATTCTTCTATTTTTAGTTTTGTAATTTATTCTGTATTTCGTTATTTAATAAAAAAACCTTTTTTTTGTCATTTTTGTTTAATTTTATTTTATATATATTTTTTAGTGTTATTATGAAAAAATAGCAATAGTTATGAGGGAAGGCAATGTGTGTGCTGACAAAGTTTGCTAATCTTGGAGCAAATCAAGACGAACCTTTGGTTGTTATGGAGGATGCACCAGAAGAAGTGAGGAGCCTGGTGATTGCTGACCTGGTAGGAAGAGAATACTAGAGATTGTAGATCTTTGTTTGTAGCTTGCTTTTGTTGTCTATTCTTAATTCTTTCCGAAGTACCCGAAAATGCGAAAAAAAAAAAAAAAAAAATAATAAAAAGAAATAAATAAAAAATCCAATTCTTGAGTCTCATATCAACAAAGGCAGTTTAATTAATTAAATGTTATTTTGTTAATTTTGTTAATGTGTTCTTAAAGTATATGTTAATTTTTAAAAAACATTTATATATTTTATATTAAAGTGAGTATAATAATATGAAAAAAAAAGTATAATCCTTCTACACTTTTGTAATGTATGCCATATAACAAGACCCACTAAAAGTATTTAGGTAAATTATCAATATGTCATAATATTTCAACTTAATTTTCATTAAGGTCTCGTTTGGAAACAAGTTATTTTAGTAATTTTTTTGACTTTTTAGCTAAAATATAAGAAATTTTTTTTTTGTATGTTTGTAATGACTTTTTAATTTTTTACGAAAATATGTGCAAAACGTAGAGAGAAAATGGAATCTTTGATTTTTTGGTATAGGTTTAGGTTTTTTGATTTTTTTAGTAACTTTTAGACTTTTAGACTAAAACTATTACTTCCCAAACGAGGCCTAAATCCTATTGAAAGTTAGTCCTACTAAAATCGTCATTAAAAGTAATTTTTTGTAATATTTTTTTACACGTCGCTAAAAATTAATAATTACTGATTTTTTTGTCATAATTATTATAAATTATCGTTAAAACTTACAATTATTGACATTTTTATTTGATCAATTTTTAAATTTGACGTTGAAAGTTAAACTATTACTAAAATTTATATTTTTTTGTCACGCAAATTTTTTTTTTTTTTGGGGATGATTTGTTTAAACTATTATTAAAATTTATAATTAGTGACTTTTTTTATGATAAATTTTTTAAACTATCGTTGAAAATTAACAATTAGTGACATTTTTAAAGTGTTTGATAAAAAATACATTTAATTATCACACGATCTATTAAAAAATAAATTCACTTATTAAAACTTACATGCAAATCCCAAAACATTTTTGTGGTGAATAACATGTCAATTACAGTGGGTTGCAATGAGCTCATTTGGAACCTATTTTTTACTTTCTTTTAAGGATTAATTATAAGGCCTTTCCAATTATCGACATATCAACTTAATTGTAACATTTTTTTTTATTTTATTACACTCATCTCCAAAAAAAATAAGTGACAAAAATATTTTTAAAAATAAAATAGTTATTTTTTAATAATAAATAATAAAAACAAAATAAACATCTAAATTATTATTGTTGGCTGAGCTGGGCTAGGTGAGTTATATGTCTAAATTTCAAGCCCAGCTCATTAATTGAGTGGGCCAAACATATTAATCCAACCCAATTTTATAGACTAAAATATCCTTCTTCTTTTTTTTTAAAAAAAAAAAAAAAAAAAAAACTGAATTGGAAAATTGTGCCACACCACAAGTCAAGTGGTGGGTATGTTCGAGAATTAACTATTTTAATTAAAAAATTTAAAAATGGTATTACCTTCTAACTTCTTGGTTTTTATAATAGGAATAGAAATATGAATGAATGAAGCACCAAATTTGCCCAACCAATATGAATGCTGGACGACAAGCACTATGTTTATTAACCTGCTTTCTCCCACCCTCTCCTCATACCACCGTTTCCCACTCTCCTCCCTTTCCAGGTATCACAAACCCCTCTCTCTCTCTCTCTCTCTCTCTCTCTCTCTGTGTATGCAATGAGGATCATATACCCTACTAATTGGTAATAATTTGTTTCTAGCAATATAATAAACATGGTTTACCATTTGATTACCTAAAAACCCAGTTCTTGATTCCTTCTTTAATTTGTTGCACAACCCAAGCCTTTGGTCAAAAAGTAATTTCCAAATTCTGCAACGTCCCAAAGAAATTAACAAAAATAGACTCATCATCTTCTAACAACATGATTTTGTTTCCCAATTAATAGCTTCCATTGCATAATATATAAAGAATATAAAGCCTCGTCATTGATATCATCAACAAATCTCTAACGTTTGTATTCATTAAACTCTTTGAGATTTGCAAAGTATTACAAATGCGATTATACATTCAACATTCCTAGAATATGAATCTATAACATGTGACACAATAGTCAAGTACAATTTAATCCCTCAAGGGTTACAAATTCCAAGGCTTATGTCCGGTTACACAAAAATGGTCATCAAAACCCATATATGTAAAGCTCTTGGCTTGTCAACAATAATTACAACAAAAGAAAATAGCCTTCTACCCTCAAAATATACATTCCATGCCTCTAACTCGACAGAATCACCACATCTTTTCCTGCACAAAATCCCATAAGATGAGTACAAAGCCTAGTAGGAAGATCTTAACAAAGTATATACATTTTATATAGTCTCATGAAATGAATGTACATGTCATGTCATACTCAAAAACATATCTCTATCTTTTGAAAATTTTGTGCACGATGCAATTTGAAAACACAACAATTCAATAACTTCAATGTAGTTCAAGGGGTGGTAAATACGATTTAGGTAATCCCTAGGTTTATGTCTGCAACTAGGCATATCAGGTACTACCAATCACATGCCTTCCGGTTGCGCTCGTGTTTTCGATCTTTCACCATAAACACTCAGGCCAATTTAACCAATACCAATTACACTCTCTATCCGGACTTACCAACTTATTTACCCCAAAACAATTCAAATAATCTTGTTTCACAAAATAACTCATTTCTCAAAGCAATAATTTTTCAATGCAAGATTCAAAATTAATTGTAACAATGATTAAATGGAATGACAATGCAAAATGTAACAATGCATTAACATAGTTCCATTTTCAACCCCACCACACAATCTTCCAGTGTGATCAAATTTCCACATCTCTTATCAATATAACATCATAATATATTTCCAAGAGATAATATAACAAAATTAACATATGTGTATTTTCCACATATTAATCATCATTTTCTAAACTTGGTCTTTGCAAGACAAACCAACAATAAGCTATCCATAAAACTTCAAAATTAACAATTCTTATTTGTCATGCTCCGAATTTTAATTACTCAGAAACATTACCAAGAGCCTGAAATTTAGGTCCATTTTTTTTTTTTTTTAAACAATTATCTATTACCCTTGAGTAATAGAAACATAATAGTACATGTTTCTCTCATGATGAATACAACAATATTAATAATACATGCCAAGCTCCCACTGCGGAGTTACAATTAAATAGTTACAAACATCAAAGTACAATGAGATTACAGACAAGAGATACATGAACTTCCTAACTCTTCAACCAATCAATCCGAATTCTCTTCCTATAAAAAAAAATGAAACAACAAGGGGTGAGCACAATTGCCCAGTAGGAATCTCATAGTTCTAAAATAATAACCATCCTATAGATAGAAATAATCATGCATGCAGGGTGATACCATATAGTAGGTGACGTTTTGTAATTTCAAAATATTATATGTAGAGTATCTTTTTCTCGAAATTTATTTAAACATTTAGGAAAAACCTTCGACCATCAAAACTATCATTTTTATTGGAAAACCATAAATCTTTTTTGGAAACAAATATGTTTAATTTCCATCTTAACATTCCTCTTTTTATTTCCATTCTCCCCTTTTACTAGTTACATTTATTATAACTTCATAACCTCAAGTTGAAGTTCCCTTAACACTCAAAAACATCCCACATACATGCTATTCCCACCAATCTATTCATATTTGCTGTAACTTCTCAATGTAGAAATCCAAATCTCTTTTATATTCAATTATTGTTATCCTACATGCAACTACTACACATCTAACAACTACATCACATCCACACTTGCATTAGCAACTATAATTCAATATATCACAACTACATCATATTCACATGTGTGTTATCAATCATAATTTAACATATCACAAGGATAATAAACCCTTTTTAATTGAATTTCTTCAAATAATTTCTATATGTATTCCCTTTCCATGCCAAATTATACATCAATTGTAATTTCATAAGTTCATCTCAATTCACATATATTATCATCGACTCAACACATTCCACCTTTTGCCGACTTGATACGACGGGACAGCGGGCACCCAATCCATAACACTTTCCACCTTTTGCCGACTATTATACAGCGGAAAGTGAACTCCCAAAAATCATTTTCTCAAAAGTCATTTTCTTCCAAAAATCACATTTTTCCAAAAATTATTGTTCAACTTTTTAAAACCATCGCCCACATTTGCCGGCTATTATACGGCAGGACGTGGGCATCCAAAACATTTTTGAAAACTATCAATTTTTCCACTTTTGCCGCCTATTATACGGCAGGACTGTGTGGAGACCCAAAAATCATTCTTCCACTATTGCCAGCTATTATACGGCAGGACTGTGTGGACACCTAAAAACATTTTTCCCACATTCGTCCAGCGATAAGCCTAGACAGGGTAATTGGGCACCTTGAATTCAAACCACCCCACATTTACCGGCAATTATACAGATTGTCGTGGGCACCGAAAAACCATTTTAAAATTTTTAAAACCATCCCCACGCGGGTACCAACCACAACACAACCCAACACAACTCCACACAACATAACTTAACCAACTCAACACAACAAAATTCAACACAACCATTTCAACACAAAGCTCATATCATTCATACCATTAGTAACTTCTTTTCCCCCAAGTTTGGTTTCATATTATAACATAATTTAAAACATCAACATTGAGGGTTCAATCGCAACTTTTATATAAATTTGCAAACTCTTTAAAATTTCAATTAAACTTGTACATGTGTAATTTAACACCTCAATTTCATGATTCTACTATCAATTGAAGCAAAACCATTAACCATCTTCATAAGCCAAACTAGGATTTTTAAGAGAAGTTAAAGCTTTTCACAAAAACAGATTTTATTCCAACCCTTCTATTACTTTTACACCCAAACTCATGACCCAAACTAAACCCCAACTCTTCAAACCCTAACCCCCAACCTCATGATTAATCACAATATGCATAAAAATATAAAATTTTGTATTTATATAAAGAAAATACCACAAATCTATCTATATATGAGAGTATTGAAAGAGAACTAGAAACCCCCACCTCTTGAAGCCAAGAGATGACGACCCAAAAATCAATGGCGACGAAACCACGAACTAATCAGACCAAAAGGAAGCCTTTGACGAGATCTACAATCTTTCTCAAAGGGCCAAGATGAAAAGATCACTCTAGGTGAGTAGATCTAAAGATCTAAGTGAAAAATTTTGAGTTTTGGAGAGAGAGAATAGAACTCACGACCTTGACTAGAAAGGAGAGGAAAAATAATGAGAGAAAAGTGGTTAGGGTCTATTTATAGTAGTAGAAAAGTAGCCCTAAGGTCAATAACATAATAGGCCCAAAACCCCCCCCAAAGATAGGGCCTGTTCGGACCCACACATCTGAAAATAAACACACAAGGGTCGACCCCTGGTGTGGTGGTGTCGACCCTTCAACAAAAAAAGACAATGCTGGCAGCAAGCAAGGTGTCGACCCTTGGACAGGAAGGGCCGACCCTAAATTCCAGCAACTAATACCCAGATTCTACAATATACAAGGGTCGACCCTTCCCAGACTGGTGTCGACCCTTGTGGACAACAACAAGAGGCAGGTGTTGACATCACCAAGGCTGGTGTCGACCCTAAATTCTAGCAACATTTCTAGAAACTTCACCAACAGGTAAGGCTTGACCCTTAGGAAGGCTGGTGTCGACCCCAGAATAGAATTTCTAAGTTCCCAAGGAACTTTTAGCCTAGAACAAGCGCAAACAAACAAACCTAATGAGTTTAAATCGGATCATACTCCTCCAAAACCAACATTCAATAACTCCAAAGACTCCCAAAAATGAAAATGAGGGAATTAAATACACTCTCCAATGGATTAAAGGATGCTGGTGTTACATCATTCCTCCCTGAAATTCCTCATTTTATACAACTATAAAAATTTCTCCATCATTTATTCACATGACAATTTATTAAGCATGAACTTCACAATATCTCAACTTTTTCCCAAAATCTTCAAATTCTAGGGTCTTCACCAAAACTAGGTTTTTGTTCCATTTTGGAAAAGATTTTTCCAAAACAACACCCACACTTTAGAACATAGCTTATACTCTCAAAAGCTTTGGGAAAAGTAGAGAAAATCCACTCTTAATATCATTTAGGGTCTATCAACCCAAAACCATGGTGCAAATATGCAAGAAATACTCCAAATAAGTATAGACTTACAAAAATGTATATATAACTCTAAGAATGTCCTCACCTCAAGCTTGGGAGAGAAAGGAGATGAAAACTCTAAACCTCAACGTTGATGAAAACTCGATTCAATCGGTATAAATGTAGCCCTCGTTGCCCTCTTCAAATTGGTGTAAAAAGCCCTCTCAAATTCTTGAAGATTTTTGCTAAATCTTAAAGAGAAGTTTGGATTTGGGTGTGTTTGTAGAGAGAATGAAGAGAAAAAGATGAGTATAGAGAGAGAGAGAAAGAAAGAGTGTGTGTCACGACCCAAACCCGCCCCTATGGGTTGAGCGTCGTAACCGGCCAGTAATCTGTGATTACCAAAGGCCTTCTTGTACAAATCAAAAAAAATAATCGGGGCTAGCGGAAGCAATATTCAAAAACACCAATAGTCCAATGAGCTGTGCATCTATATGAACAAATATTTACATGCAAAAACGTTAATTTACCCATATTCAGTAGATAACTTATAACTTAACATCTTATACATAACAAGTGCATATAACAAAAGTGTACTTCATTATCAAAAGCTTGACAACGGCCTTCTAGGCCTAACCTCAACTCTAAGGCACTCAAAACCACGTGGTAGGCTTCAAAACAGTGGCTCGACTAAAGACTCCTTCTAGACTTGTCCTCTAAAATGCTCACCTATACATATATATATATAAACAGTGAGCTAAAGCCCAGTGAATAACATTAAAGTAAAGAGGTAAGTGAACGAATTCCACATCATAATGTATACAGAAAACCATACCATACATATCAATCATATCAGTCTCAAATTAGAATATAATAATGGTACATCTAACAGAACATATCACATATCGTCTTCCGACTAGAGTAATCGATTCCAGATACCGATTAAACACATATCACCACAATGATGTGGCTAACGAGATCTCGTAATCACATATATGTCATGGACCCTCATTAACAAGTCGTCCCTCATGACTCTGGACTATCTATGAATGCCATAATAGATTTCAAACATAGGACATTCGTTCACGTAAACAACTATCATTTTAGAAATCATTACTTATCAAATCACATTTGGAACATAATTCATATGAACATATCTTTACAATAACGTTACTTATAGTGGGCTTCCGGTAACGATTGTGCGGTCTTCGACTCGTGACCTACAATTACAATGCAGATAACACGATACAGGTCTAACTTCAAATAAAATCATAACTTCAAATTGAAACTTAATTCCATGTAAAAAGATCAAACCCTTGAATTTCAAGGCAAAAACATAATCCATGCATCTTAGAGTTCCAATCTTTGAAATTCATGAAGTTTATTCTTCGAATTTCAAGAACCATGCAAGAAAAACAATTTTGTGAACATATTTTCATGAATTAATGCTATGCATGTGGAGAGATAAGCTCAAAGTCTACAATTTCTTCCTTAATTATTCAAGAACAACTCTAAACATGTAAGATTTCTTCTTTACTAAATTCAAATCCTCAAAATCCATAACATTTTCCTTCAATCTTGAAAACCCATACATGAATTGCAATGTATATAAATAAATCTTCATGCAATCATCCATGCAAGGATCAAACTTTTGGGTTTAAAGTAGAAAATTATGAAAACATACATATATGAGTTCTAAGTCCAACACTTTGAAGATTTCTTATAAAACCATGCAAGAAATGATGTTCTTCAATCTCATAGCTCAAGAAATCCTTTTGAAAACTTTAGAATCCATGAAGTTCATGCAAGAAATTACGTGATATAACAAGAATGTAATGAGTTCATGCCATGCATAAAGGAATTAATTCAACTATGTCTTGACTTTCTATGACAAAATATATGCAAGAGACCAAATTACTTCCATGAATTCAACACTAGAACACATAAATGTTCGTGCATGTGAGCTAATCTTCCATATTCATCATCTATGAGCTCTCTCTTCCATTAACTCCATAATTTCCTTAAATCCAAAGATATGATGAGTGTAATTCATAAATAATCACTTACCTAGAGCTTGATTTCAGATTATAGGATGGTCTCCTCGTAGCTCTCTTCTTTTTCCTCTTCAAAATCTTGAGCTCTCTCTCTCTCTCTCTAGATGAGTTATCTCCCTCTCTCTCTATATGCTCAACACAATGAACCAAAGGAATAAAAACATTTATTCTAAGCATTAGATTATACACACCCTCACATTTGAATTGCACAACATGTGTAGTCACATATACACACCCACACTGATTTCTTTACACACACACACAGATCTCAGTACGCCCACCAGAATTTAATTGTGATGACCCCGACCTCCAAACTAGTACATTATATAATTTTAATGAGTTTAATTGCATGGTTATGTGCTTAATTGTGTGATTACATGTTTAATTCTATAATTATTTGTTGACATATGGAATATCTGCTTAAATTGACAACTTAGGGTCGGAAACTGAGAACCTAAACGACTTCAGAAACTGAAATTGACTAGCCCAATAGGCTAATTAGAATATTTAGACTTTTATGGCAACTTTAATTGAAATTTGATTTGGATCAAAATAATTAGAATAAACTGATTGAATTAGTTAGAATTAAGCCTAATTAATTAATCCTAACCACACTTGATTAGACTAACTTAATTATATCCAATATAAGGCTCAAAATAGGCCTTAAACTCATAAATATACACTCTTGGCTAAGATTTTGAGAGAAAGAAGAAGAGACTCAACATTTTAGAGAGAGAGAAAGGAGATTTGAAGAGAATTGCTAGACCAACACTTGAATTGACATATTAGGTATGAGATTCATCCTAAATTCATGAACTTGAGTCATGTAGAAACTAAGAGCATGGAATTATAGGATCATTTGCTTGAATTTGAGTAGGTTGAGCATGAATTACCATGAATATGATGAATTTGAGCTGAATTATGCACATGCATGTGTAGACCACCCCAAACTTCCTCCGCGCGCCCCTTTTTCGGAGAGGGCGCGGATTGGTCCTAGCTACTACAGTTTGGACTCCTGTTACGGTTCTGAATCTACTCTCACAAAGTGCAATGTAAGACTGATAAATCACCAAAGAGTCCAATTCGACAAATTATTTTGGAAAATTGATTTTCAATCAAATAATGCCAAAATTGGACTGTTTTGCCAGATTACAGAGTCGCCACCTAAATATTTTGTTTTGGAAAATTTAGGAAACCCTGACTCATGCCAAAGGCCACGTGTCCGTCATCACCAAAGTTACCTCGGCTCAGGAACTTGGGTACGAGGGGAGAAGGTCATGAAATGAGCACCCCCGCTCGCCCGATCAAAGGATCGGCCTCTACTAAGCATGATATGTTGTTTTATAAACCTCATGTGCTCTTATTCTGATTATTAATCTAACTTTACTATGTGATGCGCACAACATACAATTATAGACTAAATCACGAGAATTGGAACAAAACAACTCATGTTTGTTTTTGAAAATGGTTTGAAAGTGCTACTCGCAAGTAGGCTAAAGCACGGATTTTCCACCCTCGGGTGGGCTTAAAACATGATGATTTACCACTTCGCAAAGTGGGCTTAAAACTCACATTTGATGAATTGTCCCAATTCAAGTAATGAAGCCGTCATCCACAGGCATTCATGCAGTTAATCAAGTAAGCAAATAGCGTCATGGCAAGCACGCTATCATGGCAACACTCACACTCATGCAAGTATGTTAAAGCGTAACACTCATAGTGTACTCCGAGCCAAAACAGAGAACTAGTTAGAAATCAATGCATGATCCTAACTATACAAGATGTCTAATGCAACGTATGCAATAATGCAACTAAATAGGCTCGGCTATTTAAGATGGCATATGAATGCTACAATTTGATACATGTATTCAAAGAGGTATTGAAATATGATGCAGTTTGAATGATGCGCCGAGCCTGGTGCATGCAATACAAATGAATGATGCACGCATGCAAGTATAAGGTACGCTAATCGAAAAAATGCCCTAATCTAACCACCGAAAGCGGATAAATAAAAGGGAGAAAGACGTGGGGTTGGAAGACATGCACATGCACACGCACACGCACACTTTTTACAACATTGCCCTCGCGAAAGACGGTCCGAATAGATAAGTTAAACTAGCTACGCTAATTAAACTAATTATTACAAACCAACTAATTAACTATGCTAAGCTAATTAATTACAACACAATTGAATAACTAGCTAACACTAAGCTAATTAAATAGTACAGACCAAATTGAATAATCAGCTACGCTAAGCTAATTAAAACAATAAAATGGCCTCGCGGGACGAGGGAGACATGCATGCTCGGTTGGCGTCCACTCAGAAATCCATCGCTTTGCCAAAGGTTGCCTCTGTTTACACTCGCCTTGACCTCCAAACATTGAACCAATCCCCCAGATTGCCTCTACCTCAAAACAGAATCATTTTTGCACAAAATTAGGTTGGTGGCCGGTCAGCCACAAAAAGTGGCTGCCAGCCACTTTAACTGGCCGGTCGGCTAATTGGAGTGGCCGGTCAGCTACTTCAAGTGGCCAGCCGGCCACTTATTTTCCAGGCTGCTGGTTTTGTTGCAACAGAGAACAACAGAGGCACATCAATGTATTTGCAAGGAAATGTGTGTACGACCACCCTCCTTATCATGTCTCAAGCTCAAAGGAGTGCGACACTTGGTTTTTGAGCCACCTACCAAGCATTTCAATGCATGATGGCCCAAAAACCAAGCTTGTACAATGTTGATGAATGCACAAATAAGACTCGAAGAGCCTCCACCCTATCGTGCATGATCAAGGGGGACGGCGACCAAGAAATGTGACACGTTTCATCACTTGGAGTATGAAACGTCCCACATTTCTCGTGTTTGGATTAACGTCCGATCCAAACACATGCAATGCAAACAATATGCTTATCTTGCACAAGTTTTACTTTACTCAATTCTTGTTTACACATTTTACATTACCAAACCATTCTTTAATTGGTTAAGTCCAATGTGCAAGTCCTCTAAGGAGAGGAGGTCAACCAAAAGAGTGATTTAGGACATGAGAGGGATTATGCCTTTGACTAGGAGGAACCCTCAAAAGAGGGTTAAAGCCATTTGAGCATAAACCCTACCTTATGCTTAAACACAAACTTAAGGCCAAACGACCCTCAAAACAAATTGAAAAATGAAGAAATGGGGAAGGTTGCAGATGCTTTTAGTGCTGAAATGGCATGACAAATTAGACTTTAACATGCAAACAACTCATCTACAACATGTTTAAGAGCCAAAACACTAAGACTAGTGAAGGACACCACACTAGAGGCATGCAATACAATGCTCAAATAACCAAACCAGCCCAAAACAGAGCTACAACATGCCCAAATAGTGGCCAAATCAAGCTGAAACTTAGGCATAAAAGAGTAGGAAATCATGCGCACATGTTGGCTCGCAAGCAAGGTATAAGGCACAACTCTCAAGAGCTATGAAAGAGTGAAATATGTGAGAATGTGACTACATTATATGCATTGAAATTACATGCTAAATGATGCCAAACCACATAATCATCACATACACAACATGTTAAAGGCCTCAAAACTCAAAGCTAGTCAAGGCCATTTACACTACAACTATACAAAGCCAAGCATATATGACTGAGACCATCCAAATCAGAGTTAAATCATGGTAAAACATCACCAAAAATGTGTTGGAGCCAAGCTAACACATGCTAGAATGATGGACTAACTCATTAGGCATGCTAAGCTAGTAAGTAAAATTGCACTACAAGTGCAAGATACAAACAATCAGTGACTAAACCAACAAAAAATAGAGCTTAAACACATTAAAATATAGCCAAAAAGATGCTGAGATCAAACCATGAAATGGTAGAAACACATGCTCAAAGGTTAGGCCATCAACACTTGCAAAGAAAATACAAGGAGGGGAGACCACCCCCTCCCATTTTGGACCTCAAAACCAAGTTTCTACCACTGAAATTCCCCTGGATTTTAGTGGTTAAAAGGCCAAAAAGAAGTTGTTTGAAAAGCTTTAAAAGATAGCACAACTCTTAGCAAATAAGCCACCAAAGAAGGTAGACTATCCCTAACTCCAAAAGGGCCTTAAACCACCATTTTAAACACTTAAAAATAGAGGTTTTTGCAGTTGACAACTAGGCCCAAAACAGCATGCAAAGGTGGCCAAGATGGTGTACAAAATAAGCTTAAAAGGGGAATATGCTCACCCTTGAAGGACAGCAGCAAGACAACAGCTTTTCTGAGCCAAAACCAGCTTTAGGAAGTCCAAACAAGCCTTAAGGAATCTCAGCTCCAAGGTCAAGATGTTTGGCTAAAGGGTTGTAGGCAAAATATGTGAAGAACACTCACTTTCAAACACAATATAGAGAGAGAGGGAGAGAATTCTAGAGAGAGAGTGTAATTTAGACTCTAAATTTTCTGAACGCCTCTAAAGGGGGAGGGACCTCCCCTTATATGGAGGATGCAAGAAAAAGCTTCCTTGACAAGCTAGAAGCTTGTTTGAATCCATCTATACACGTGTATGGATGATACACTCAGTGTGCAACAGCTGGCTTAAAAGATCTGAAAATATCTGAAAAAGCAAAAAATTGGCCACCGGCCACTTTAACTGGCCGGTCGGCTACTATAACTAGCTGACCGCCCACTTCAAGTGGCTGGCAAGGAGAAAAAGTGGCTGACAAATGCCAAAAGTGGCCGGCAGGGCCCTTCTCCCTTCTAGACAAAAGGCACCAAGGTTTGGCTCAAAAACAGGGCCAAAAAGCAGAGGGTTTAGAGGTTCAAAGACAAGGCACTTAGCTGAGAACTTCGGACACTCAAAACGAGCACAAACATGCACAATCATCGCGGCACAAACGATAACGTCTGAGTCTTAGGGTCGGTCAAAAATGGGATGTCTACAGTTGCCCCTCTTTGACAGAACTCGGAAGTCATAAAATGATTGGAGTGAATGTCAAAGCCTAGAGACGACCCATTTTTGACAAGGCCGAAGACTTAGACAAATAAGCAAGATAACAAAATAGATGCGCCCGCAGGCAGGGGCAAAATGCAAATGGCATGCACAATGCAGAACATAACTCATGATCATGCAATAAGAGCTATAATGAAACATCTAGATGCAAATGTTATGCAAAGAAATGCTACAGCAAACTCGTACGCAAACAAGTTAACACGAACCAAACTACATCTTATGCAGAAAGGATGTAAGAAAATTATGCAATCTTAACTGCGCCTCACGCAGGAAAGGCAAAGAGCAACAACCGTCGAGCGCACCCGAGACGGCGAACAAGATCCCAACAAGTGGCACGCGCGGGGAAAGAAGCAATGATAACAAGTGAAACACATTCAAATATTATGCAATCAAAGCAAAGAGCGGTATAAACATTGGAATTAGTCCAGATGCATCTAACCAAAGCACCCTAACGCGCCACACGCGAGAGGGAAAAAGGGGGGGGCGGTGTAAGCACTGGAGGGTGGTATAAACACCGGAGCACGTCCCAATGTTTCTTAACCAACAGGGTGGTATAAGTGTCAGATGCACGGTCCAAACGCTTCTAACCAAAGCGAGGTATAAGGTCGGGCACACGCCCCAAACGCTTCCAACCGAAGCAAGGTATAAGCGTCAGGCAAACACCCCAAACGCTTCCAATCGAAGCAAGGTATAAGCGTCGGGCACACGCCCCAAATGCTTCCAACCGAAACAAGGTATAAGCGTCGGGCACACGCCCCAAACGCTTCTACCAAAGAGGGCAAGGTGGTACAGACATCGGGCACACGACCTAATGTCTCTAACCTGCAAGGCGGCATAAGCGTCGTGCACACGGTCCAAACACTTCTAACCGAAGGGGCGGTATAAACATCGGATGTACCTGAATGTTTCTAACCAACAAAGGTGCGGTGTAAACACTGGGCGTACCTGAATGTTTCTAATCGAAGCAAGGTGTGGTGTAAGCATCAGGAGTATCCGAATGCTTCTAACCGAAACAAGGTGTTCAAAGGACATGAATGATCTTACTCGGAATCCCTCTAGATGAACCGTACATACAATATCGTCTGGTTGTGCCAGCCTTGAATGAACCGTACATATAATATTGTGCCTGCACAAGGAAGAAACTTTGACAGGTACAATATAATAGGAATACATGTTCAATGCAAATGTGAGAGCATGCACGATGCAATACAACATATTTTATGCAAACGTAAGAGTATGTTTTGCACAATGCGACACGACATACGTATTTTGTGCATAATGACAACAAGATGCTATTCAATGCAATATCAATAGCATGTTTAATGCAAAATATCGAATGAAGAAATGTGTGCATGTCTGAAAAGGACTGATTCAGTTGCAACCTCCAGTTTGCCTTTCGGAGAAGTTATAATGCACTTTAAAAGGATACACCTCGTTCATGCCAGCCGACGATGAGTCACGCATCGAAGACATGAGTTGAAACTTCGACAGAGACATTTTGAGCTGAAAAGTGGACTTTTCTTGCACTTTCTCAAGGGCCAAGGACACAAAACAGCCTGCAAACACACAGGGAGTACATTGGGAACCTGCCAGCCACCCTGGAAGCTTGCCGGCCACTTTTTACATCTGCCAGCCAGTTAAGTGGTTGGTCAGCCACAAAAACTGGTCGGTCGGCCAGTTACAGTTTTTCAAGACAGTTTTGTCTTTTCGCATGGAGGACTTTAAAAACCCAACTCCCAAACTCTTTTGCTCACACACCCACTTCCGAAATCCCTTGTTCTTCATTCCTAGACCCTTTTTCCTCTCAAATCTATGCCTTTTACACATTTCCCAACGCTCCTCGCGAAGTTGATTCGCGAAAAACTTTCGATTCTCTTCGTTTTGTACCGAACAAAAGTTGTTTTCGGAGCCTTTTCCTCCATTTTCACCATTTGAGGTTTGTTTCCCTCAACTTTGTCTTGAGTTTGGTGCCCTTTTCCTGAGCTTTGACTTTTTCTCTTCTCGAGAGTTGACTTTTTGCATTTTCACCCCATTTTGCTCATTTTCGCCCCATTTTGTAGATGGCAGACGACATTCCTCATGACGAGGGTTCTCCGAGGAGGGAGGAGGAGCCTGACATCATACCGTTGCTGCCCAGGATTCGGCCATTTGACTCTGCGATGTACCATCTTGAGGTACACGTGCTACCACTCAGCACAGTATGCCACTTTACTGGCTTTGCACGGCGCGCACCTGCGGACCTACTGCTACCGGAGCCGGAGTCTCACCTGTCCCACGACGCTTCTAAGGTACACACTGCGCTTTTACATTTTCTGCGATGTACTTTACATTTCTTGCATAGCTCACACTTTTGCACTGTATTTCTTCTGTTTATTCTGAACACACGTACATATTATATTTTTGCCCTTTCTGAACACATTCACATACTGTATTTCTGCTCATCCACACAGGTTGATTCCCGTTTCACCCGCGGGTACGGGTCTACCGCGGCGAAGAAGTGGTATTTGGAGCTCCCTGACGGCATCCAGCAGATCATCGACGAGGCGGTGTAGACACCCCATTTTTGACCGACCTTAAGACTCAGACGTCACCGATTGAGCGCTTGGTGGTGTTGCATATTGTGCTCGTTCAGAAGTCTCAGAGTCACGGCCGTGAGCCCTGCCTCCGGACTGCCGAACCCTCTTCTGTACCTTGTTTCGGTTTGCGAACCAGACTCGGTTTTCTCTGTTTCTCTTCCTGAAGGGAGGGAGAGGTCCCGTAGACCATCTCTCAGTGGCCGTGGGCTACATTTCATGGCCGTAGGCCATTTTGCCCATTTCGGAGCCCGGTTCCCGATTTTCAGAGCCGTCAGGCCGTGTGCCTCGGTTCGGGACCGTCTAACCATCTCCGATTCCTCTGGTTTTTGGCATACATCTTATTTACTCCCTTTTGAGGGACATTGAGGTCTGAAAGACCCACTTCGTGGCCGAATGCCATTTTCGGTGCTTAACAGCCTATTTTCGGGACCCCAAACTGCGTGTTTTGGCCCCCCGAGCATTCATTTTGCATCGGTTTTCGTTCATTTTTGGCAGGTACCTCTGTTTTATCACCAGGAAGGTCACTGAAGGGTGGGAGGCCAACAATTGTCTCAGTAACCAGTTATATTCCTCCGGCGCCCTCCGACGCCTGTTTTTCTCACTTTCGAGCCAATGTTGACCACCCTAGGGCCACCTTCTTCAACCCCAAACCACATATTTGTGTTGTACACACGTGGGAGGACCCTAAAAGTCTATGGCCGGCCAGTAATTCTACTTGAACCTTTTGAACCCCTTTGAAAAGTGGCTTGTTCTCTCTCCTGTTTTACAGTTACCAGTTTTGAACCACAGGGTTGTGTTGAGGGCACCGGGGAGGACACCAATTTGTGGTGGCCGGCCAGAAAATCTTTTTGACCTTTTTGCCCCTTGGCCGGCCGGCCATAGGGGGTGGCCGGCCGGCCACCTGCAACAAAAATACCTGGCCGGCCAGCTTCCTCAGTGTGGGTGTATTACAGCTGTATAGCTGTTTTCCCCCAAAAATATCTAGATCCGGGGAAAAGTTTTGGAGGGAAACTTGATGCCATTTCCCTCCACTTTTTCCTCCACTTTTCTCCCCCATTCTTGTCTATATAGCTGGTTTCCCAACTCAAGAAAAGGGGTTGGAAAAATTGCTTACACTCATCTCCCTCCATCTCTCTCATTTTTCTTCAAAATTCCTAAGTTTCAACCCCATTTGTTCATCACTGCCAAGCACCACCACCACCACTCTATTCCAGCAGCAAGGAGAGGATTTCCAGCAGCTAGGAAGCAACATTTCTCGAGCCAAAAGGAAGCTAAGGGGCAGTCTTCAAGGGTAAGTCCATTTTCCCCCTTTTGTAGCTCATTTTTGCAACAATTTCTTAGCCTATTTGCTTACTGTTTTGGGCTCCGACCCTAACTGAAACTAGGCTTCTTTTGAGTATTCTACATGTTTGTTTAAGGGATCAACCCTGTTTGAGCCCCCCATTTGGTACTTGCTTCAATACCCTCTTGTATGCCATTATTTTGCATGGTATTTCTAGCATATGTGTAGTCTGTTTTGAGGCCTGATGTAAACTGAAAATAGGGCTATTTTGAGCCCTTCTACAACATTGTATAAGGGCTCAACCTTGTTTGGGACCTCCATGTATGACTTGCTTCATTGCCCCTCTTTGGTCCCTATTCTTGCATGCTTTGTTAGCTCATTTTAGCTTCTGTTTCAGGCCATGATCAGAACTGAAAGTGGCCATATTTTGACCTTCTTGGAATGTTTCATTAAGGGTCTTTGGCTGTTTAGTGAATTCTTTGTATACCTCATGTTATAGCCTCTTGTTGGCCTACTTCTTGCATGGCATTTTTAGCATGTTTGTATATTGTTTTAGGGGTTTTCACCTACTGAAAAACAGCATTTTTTTAGGCCCTCTTCAGTGTTTTATAAGGGTCTTTTGCCATTTGGGCTTTCCTTCTATCACTTGCTTCATTGCTTCCCTTGTGGAGCCATTTTTGTATGCCATTTTTGCCCTACTTATGATTGCTGTTTGGCCTTGATTTGAACTGAAAAAATGTGAGTTTTGGGGCTTCCTTGCTTCTGCTTTTTCATGTCATGTTCAAATTATGCATGTATTGTATAGCTACAAGTCATTTCGGATGCCTAGTTTTGCATTTCGGGAGAGATTCCTTGCATCGGGTTTCATTTCGCCGGGTTTCGGGGCTGTTTTGCCCCTCATTTTGCCACTGATTTTTGCATGTTTGCATGTCATATTCCGTGTCTTTGCCATGTCTCATTAGAGTGGCATTCCGTGCCTGAGGGTCGGTCCTCGGTTTGCGTGCACGCGTGCACGCATTTCGAGGTGTCTTGTTTTTATCTGATGGCCTCCTATGTGAGTGTGACTGAGGTTCACTTATGTTGGTGTAAGCCCATTATTGCACTGCGTATGCCATTTCATCTATAGCATTGTGTATGCCCGGTTGTGTATTACCTCGTATAGCGTGTATGCCATTCCATGACATTGTGTATGTTAAGATTGCATATTAGCTGCATTTCATGCATATCATGCATATTGCATCGTGTTCGGGATAGGAGTTAGCTCGGGCACGGGAAACGAGGTACGTTCCGTACTCCGAGTGACGGAACGTGTCTCAATTCCCGAGTCACCGACACTCCGGATTACCTGTGATGGAGTTAGGTTTTGTTGTAACGTTCATATGCATTCATCC
This sequence comes from Camellia granthamiana, assembly GCA_036172215.1. Taxonomy (NCBI): domain Eukaryota; kingdom Viridiplantae; phylum Streptophyta; class Magnoliopsida; order Ericales; family Theaceae; genus Camellia; species Camellia granthamiana. Next base: position 605,795 of record JAXFYN010000151.1, read on the forward strand.
TATATTGAGTTGTGCAATTCGGCTCCTCGGCCATCATGCATCGATATGCGTGATTGGTGGCACGAGGATCGAGGCATGCATATATTTGTGAAATACATTGCTATGCCCCTTTCCTGCTCTCTGTTGCAGCAAAATCAAGAATCAGCAAATTCTCGGACCTGGCACGCATTTCAAGAAAAGGTGTAAACAGAGGCTAATTAGGGCATCCCAGTGGATTTCCGCGCAAGGCAGCCCAAACATACGTCGTTCATCAGAATCAAGGCAGTCCCTGGCTTGCATGCCAGTTTACAGTTTTTTTAGTTAATTTGTTAATTAATTAGGGATTTGTATATTATTTGGAGTGTATTATTCGGACTGTATTATTTATTCATTTGGGACTGTATATTCTTTTGGACCCTCTGTGCGAGGGCAATATTGTAATAAGTGTGGGTGAGTGTGATATATGTCTTCCAACCCCACGTCTTTCTTCCCTTTTATTTACCTGCTTATGATTGTTAGATTAGGGCATATTTCAATTAGCATACAGTATGACAGCATGTTTGCATCATTCATCTGTTTTGCATGCACCGGGCTCGGCGCACCATACTAACTGCATTGTACTTCAATTCCAAGTTGAATACATGTTAGCTGTAGCATTTCATATGCCATGTTTAGAATAGCCGAGCCTGCTATAGTTTGCATTTTTGCATGTGTTGCATTAGGCATTTCTGTATACTTAGGATCATGCATGATTTCTAATGTAGTTTCTGTTTTGGCTTGGAGTACTCGGTGAGTTTTTATACTTTAGCATCCTTGCATGCGTGTGAGTGTTGCCATGAATAGCATGCTTACCATGAGGCTATGTGCTTATGTGATATAACTGCTTGAATGCCTGTGGGTGGAGGTTGTGTTACTTGAATTGGGACAATTCATCAAATGTTTGTTTTAAGCCCACTAGATAGTGGCAAAATCATGTTTTTCTAAAGCCCACCCGAGGGTGGCAAATCCACGTCTTAGCCTACCTGCGGGTAGCACCATCAAACCATTTTCAAACAAACAAACATGAAGTGTTTTGTTCCAATTCAGGCGACCCAGTCTATACTTGTATGCTGTGCGCATCACATAGTAACCTAGGCTAATAACCGGAATAAGAACACACAATGTTTTCAAAACTAGATATCACGGTTAGTAGAGGCCGGTCTTTGACCGGGCGAGCGGGGGTGCTCACGAAGTGACCTTCCCCAATCGTACCTAAGTTCCCGAGCCGAGGCAACTTTGGTGATGACGGACACGTGGCCTTTGGCACCGTGTCAGGGTTTCCTAAATTTCCCCATTAAAAAATATTTAGGTGGCGACTCTGTATCTGGCAAAGCAGTCCATATTTGGCACTTCTTTCAAAAATCTGTTTTTCTCAAAACAATTTGCCGGATTTGGACTCTTTGGTTCAGACTAAGAACCGTGACATTTGAGTCCTTTGAACTGTAGTGAACCCAAATGAACAGAACGGGACTTAACCCTCCCTGGGCGTTCGGGGACGTCTACAGTTTCTGGCGACTCTGTTGGGGAGTGAGAGAACTTGACTCGAACTCATGATATCTGGTTTTGACTACACTTGTGTGTTTTTTTGCATTGCATTTGCATTGGTGCGCCTAGGACACCGTGTTTGCCATATGCCATTCCCGAACGATTTGCCGGAGGCTTGTCTTGTCAAGGCATGTCCATAAGGCTGATCGGCTCTGGGCTCTGATAGCATGGGAACACAAACCCCGGTTTTACCGGGGCACCCTTTTTGACCATTCGACCTAGTGCATATTCGGATCCATAGTGACCATTCTAAACTAGGACAGGTTGCTTACCCGTTTATAGGTTGTTTGAAACCGCTGCGTGCGGAGCGAAACCCTAGTTCCTGACAAAATAGGACAGGGAAACCCAACCCCAACATAGGGGTGTTTTGTCTCTCACTTATCTGCTATGTGCTTTAGAGTGCGTCTCTACAGGAATGCATGTATCAGTGTTTGAGTTTGGGCATCAGGCCTGCGGGCATCAGTTTTTGAGATTGGGCATCACGCCTGCGGGCATCAGTTAGTATCTGAGAATCAGTTGTCTGCGGATACCGGATTCAGTTTTGGGGAACAGTGATACAGGAACAGTGATCAGTGATTGAGGACAGTGTATATTCAGCTTATCAACCGTGTGTTGTATGCCCGACTGTGTGTTGTGTATTTAATTTAAGCTGTTATGCTGTCCGTTTATCTGGTTATTTATTTCCTTTTCGCTTTATTTATCTTTTTGCTAGGGCAGGTTTGTAGCACAATTGCTTCCGAACCAGTAGATATTCCCCAAGCACTTTGGACACGAGGTCGCCGACTCATTCGATCCGAGGATCTGGTTGACGGACATCTAGTGTTCCACTCCCTGCCCCCAGTTGTTAGAAGAAAGCCAAGGAGGCGCAGTGTGTCAGAGCAGAGATTACCGGGGCAGCAGTCTACTTTAGCAGCAAACAGTCGGACTGAGGTTTCTGTTTCCGCTATAGAGATACACTTACCAGTTATTCAGATGGATCCGCAGAATACATTAGGGATGGAGGCGATGATGCGCCAAATGCATGAGAGCATGAAACAAATGCAAGAAGATGCTGCCCGCCAAGCAGAGTTCTCCAAGCAGCAGGCCGTTGTCATGGCCCAGCAGGCCGAGCTGATCACTAGACTGCAACAGCAGAATGCGGCATCTGCTTCACATCAAGCTCCTCCTCCACCCGGGGCTCCATTACCCGAGCAGGCACCCACTAGTCAGAATACCCTGCCAAATCCCCAGAATACCCTCCCAAACACCCAGAACACCCTACCCAATGTCCAGAATATCCAAGAGGACACAAGCCATCCAACGGGGCTGGCTCCGTCCCCGCTTCTGCCTCAACTGTCCAAGAATCTTACACCCAACCACCCGGACTCTCCATTTGAGTTCGAGGTAGACCATACAGCTCTGAAATTGAGCAAACTAGAGAAGCTTTTTAAGAAATCCCAGGGGGTGAAGGCCATCCCAGACATCGAAGATGGGTACACCGACGTGGCCGTAACACTACCAGACAGATTCAAGATGCCACAAATTGACCGTTTCGATGGGTCCGGAGATCCCATGGTCCATCTTCGGCTATTCTCAGACATCCTGCGGCCAATGGGCCTAACCCGACCACAAAAGCTTTCCCTGTTTGGTCGAACTTTGTCGGGTGTGGCAGCCATTTGGTACGCGAAGTTAGAAGATGAGGTAAAGAGAAGCTGGGATGAGATGGCTGAGGCCTTCGTTGCACAGTACTCGTACAATACACAGATCGAGATTACAACTCGTGATCTCGAAACGACGAGGCAAGAGGCCAAGGAGACTTTCTCAGACTTCGTAACTCGATGGAGGGCAAAGGCATCGATGATGACCTTGAGGCCTACAGACAAAGATCAAATTAGGATGATTGTGCGCAATCTCCAACCAAAACTCATGCAGAAGATGATCGTACTCCCCTTTCCCACCTTCTCAGACTTACACGAGATGGGGGTACAGATCGAGGATGCGATGAAGCAAGGTCTGATTGACTAGGACCGGGAGCAACCCCGGAGGACATTTAACCGCAACAACAACGCAGGCCCGAGTGGCGCTGCAAATACCAGAACTTCGGAGGTCAGTATGGTCACCATCAATCCCCCTCCCCATCCAAGGCCTGCTGCAGCCACGCCTTTCTCCGGTGCATCCGAAAGTAATACTCAAACCCCAAAATACCAGCCCAGGGGCCAAAGAACCTTTACTCCACTATACATGCCCTTGTCCAAGGTTCTGGGGGTCTTGATCAGAAAAGGACATCTAAAGCCCCTGGAGCCGAGGCCGCCACCAAATCCACTCCCCCCCTCTCACAACCCAGCCAAGTACTGTGCCTACCACCAGCAGCACGGTCACGATACCGACCATTGTTACAGGCTGCGTCACGAGGTTCAGGACCTCATCGACAAAAATGTGATTCTGCCTCCAGAAAGACCTAACGTCACAACCAACCCACTCCCTACCCATAACCAAGATCCACCACCCAAAAGAGTCAATCTTATCCAAACTGGGGTCGTGTCCTACGATCCTAGTATCTATATTACTCCCTCTCACCTACCCAAGCCGAAGGTGATCCTTCCTGATTGCACCGATTCCTTGTGCATGTTGGACACCTTCACAACCCAATCTGAGCCAAAGGTGGTGACTACTGAAGATGGAACAGGGCAGGTTTCAGAGGAAAGTGGAATTGTTGCGTCTCGGGTTCACCAGTCTGGGGATTGTACTGGAAGAGCCTATGATCCAAGTGAGTACATCTTAGCAGTGGGTCAGTCTGAGCCGAGTGTGGGACTGCCAGAAAAAGCCGAACTGTGTATGATTCAGGGGGACAGACTTGAACAGGGGGCAGATGATCTGACAACAGTGGAAGAGGACTTTGCCAACCTCCAGTTCTTCAACGACCAAGAATCAGGGGATGCAACGATCAACTGGTTTGAATATGGGGAGTCGGCAGAAATTACCGGATGGTTGGATGATCAGCCAGACGTTGTGGAATTTCAGCCAGAGCAAGGCCCGGCAGGGGCAAAAGTATCAATGGTGGCCGGAAGGGTCGAGAGTCAGAATGGATTGCCGGAAAGCGCCGGTACAAAGAATTTCGCTTGGGACCAAGACATTGTGAAAACCGAACAACAAACTATACTAACACTGGAGGAGCAAGAGAAGAGGTGGGATTCTGAGAGAATCCGGAAAGCCAAGAACCATGAAGAGGTTGAAAGTGCTACGAGCACGAGAGTAGGACATGCTGTGAGCACATGGGACGAAAGTACCGAGAGTACAAACTTGCCAGAACCAGATAGGTGTCTGTTAAACGCTAGCGGGATGTGGTGGGAAGACGATGACTTATGTCTTGCCCACACAGATGAAGATTGAGCAGGCGCTCAGCCAGATCACACTTGGTACCTCGATGAGGTGGACCATATGACCAGGAGCGAGCGGTACTTCAAGCCCCCACACTTTGACCAGCCCGAAGCATCTGGGAAAGACAAGGAAGCTGAGAAACAGAGAGAGAAACAAATTGAAGAAGAAGCTGTGCTCAAGCAGTTGAAGAAGATACAAGCAGACATCTCCATCTGGGGACTGCTTATGGCGTCGCGAGTACACAGACAGGCTGTCCTATCTGGGTGAGGAAAGGGGAAGAAATGGCCGGAAGAGCCAGAGCAAAGCAGGCTGGGAAGCCATTTGACTTGATGCATAGGCCCATTCAGGACACCCTGAACGGATGCTTCGTCCGGGAGGGGGAAGACTTTCCATTTTGCGGCTTCCCAGAGCCGTAGATAAACGCGGAGAAGAAGCGCGTGCCCGGCTTCGAGATCTTCTTCGACCTGCAGTTACCCGGGGAGGATGTTGCCGAAGAGCAGACGGACCCATCAGCTGAGGTTGAGCAGTGCAAGACAGTGGATCCTGAGGGCACAGAATTTGAGACGGGGGTAGCGCTGGCATGTCTACTTTCTGATCCTCCGATCGACCATGAGTGCTTGGGGGATAACTTCGTGGTTTCCATGATTGGGGATGAAACGGCCGCGAGCCAACCAGCAGCTATCTTGGATGCATCTATCGCACCCTCTCTCACTTGGCAATACGAGGAGGGATTTTTGTCCAGCAGCACCGGGTCAGGTAGTGAGCCGGAATCTGATTCCACCGAGTCTTGTGAGTCGGAATCAGATTCCAGCTCGACTGAGTCTGAGTCTGGTACTCCTGGGGATGTTAACCCGGATGCCACAGTCCTGTCTAGGTTGTCTTTTTCCTTTTCATTTGAGTCTGTTGTAAATGAATCGGACGATTTGGATGTGCCTAATGAGAATCAAGCAACTGTGGTTTCTGAGTACTTTTCTGTGCCCTTGATTTATTTTATTAATTCAGACTTTCAAAATTTTGAAAACGACGAGGACGAAGTTCCTCCGGTTTTGCAACGATTAATTGAGCAAGAGCAGGAAAGATTCGTTAAACCCCTAGTGGACGAAATCACTACCGTGAACATTGGTACTGAGGAAGACCCGCGGCTAGTCCAGATCGGGTCTACGTTGTCTTCGGAGGAACGCGAGCGCTTAGTCGCTTTATTAAAAGATTTCAAAGATGTTTTCGTGTGGTCCTACGAAGACATGCCTGGAATCGATCCTGAGATTGTACAGTATCGGATCCCCCTTGACCCCGAGGCCCGACCTGTCAAACAAAAACTCAGGAGAATCCGCCCGGACTGGGCTCTCAAGATTAAGGAAGAGGTCACCAAGCAA